>JAPSGF010000004.1:31267582-31354064 GCA_035772895.1 Perdix hodgsoniae
ATATATATATATATATATATATATATATATATGTGTATATAAATCCTTATGAAAGGTGACCTAAAAAGTCTTCTATATATATCTCTATTTTGAAATATACCTTTGCTTTAATTAATGGAAATCCAAGAATCACATAGTGGTTGAGGTGGGAAGGGACCTCTGCAGGACAGCTGGTCCAATACCCTTATTAATGCAGGGTGAGCTTTGGAAATCCCTGTGACCAGAACTGTGCCTAGTACTAGCTAGCTTTTCAGAATGTCCAAGTAAGGAGACTCCACAGCCTCTCTGGGCAATCTGTGCTAGTGCACACCTACACACCTACACAGTAAAGAAGTGTATCTTGATGGAATATGCTTTGTTTCAGTTTGTGACAACTGTCTCTTGTCATGGCAATGGGCACTGCGTAAAATAGCCTCCCTTCTGGTATTTGTGCACACAGATAAGATTTTTCTCTTCTGCAGGCTGTACTATCTTAGCTAATTCACCTTTTCCTCATAGGAGAGATGCTCCAGTCCTTTCATCATCTTTGCATTCCCTCAGTGGACTCTCTCAGTACGTCCATGCCTACCTATACCGAGGAACCCAGAAACGGACACAGTACTCCAGATGTAGCTTCACCAGTGCTGAGCAGAGGGAAAGAATCATCCTGCCTGGAGAGCTGGCAATAGTTTGCATAACGCAGCCCAGGATATCATTAGCCTCCTTTGCCATGATAGCAGACTGCTGCCTCATGGACAATGTGGTGTCTGTCAGGACTGCCCAGATCCTTTTCTGCCAAGCTGTTTTCCAGCAAGTTGGTAGCCAGTACGGGGCTGCTCCTCCCAAGGTGGTGGACTTTGCATGTTTCCTTTGCTGAACTTTATGAAGTTCCCGTCAACAAACTTCTCCAATCTATTTAGGTCCTTCTGGATAAATGTGTGACCAGGATGTTATACCATCACTCCTCCCTAGTTTTGTGCTGTCTGCAAACTTGCTAAGGGTACACTATGACTCATTGTCCAGATCATTAATGAAAATATGGAACAGGACAGGCATACATCACTAGTTATTTATGTCCATCTAAACTTTGTGCCAGTGGTCATCCACCACCAGGCCAATCTCTTGAATCACTTTTCAACCCACTTCAGCTCAGATCGTGGAGATCTTATGGGAGACAACATCAAAAGCTTTCCTAAAGTATATATAGCAAATACCCACCACTCTCTCCTTATCTACAAAGCCAGACATTTTGTCATAGACATAAGTTACCAAGTTAGGTAAGCATGAATTCCCCTTTTTAGTTCATCCTGATTACTCAGTCTTCTTCCAGACTTTCTTGTGCCTGGAAATATTTTCTAGAATTAGTTGTTCCATCACCTTCCCAGGGATCAAGGTAAGAGTGACTGGCCTGTAGTTCAGGAAATTAAGGAATTTAATAAAAGTGAATTAGTGACTGACTTGTGAACCTATTGTGAGGATTTGGGGGCTTCACTAAATAACACGCATACTTCATTAATATAAAAAACTGATTTTCCCACCATCACCTTTAATTGGTGTACAGTATCTCTACCTAGGTGTAAATCATGAAGCTGTGGGAATGCCCAAACAAACTAATTCTAAACGAGTACTTCTGTGATGTGAGAGAATGTGAATTGAGGAAAAATATTACCATAAATTAGTAGTGAGCTTTGCTGTCTGTTCTGTATCAAAGATGTTTACTGAGAATATCAAAGAATCTCATACGTGGAAAAGCATTTCAATACCAAACCCCTAATTTTCTACTGTGCAAGTATGTTCTTATCCCTTTGAAAGACAGAGCCTTATCCAGCCATATCTAAGGAATCTTTTAGTGAATAAAAATTATCAAATTTTATAATACAGAATCCATAAAAATTACAGATTCACTTAGGAAGTCACTGTTACATTAGCATACCTTTATTTTTGGTATTGTCTATTTTCAAGTAATCTAGAATAAATGTGGAGGTAACACAGGGAGGCACTGCAGCTGGGGCAGGATGATAGGGGGGTTCTGGTAACAGATGTGCATTCATATGAAAATACATATACACACAGTCATATGTTTGCACAACTATTTCTGTTTCACACCTGTCTCTATTAATAATACATGCAATGCAGTGTTACATAAAAACCCTATTAATAAAGGAATAAATAAAAAACAATATAATAAATAAAATAAATATTAATTAAATAAATAAATAGATAAAAAATAAAGGAATAAATAAAATAAAGGAATAAATGAGCATTCAATTACAAAAAAACACACAATTATTCTTTTTTAATTATTGTGTACAGCAACTTAGGTATTTTAGCTTTGTGGGCATTTCAAATGTGATACAATGAGTTCACACTGTACTGGCTAGTGCAGTCAGCACTCGTGAAAGTGATGAAGTTGTATTCTGAGAACTCTGCATCAGGTTGTAGGCTGCTTTGGATAGCACACATTCAAAGGAATTCAGAAAATCAACTAATCCTTATCACATCTATGAAATGTAAGTATTACCACCCTTCTTGTGATATGTGTTTTGAATGCTGTGATACAAGTTATATAACCTAGAATACTAAGAGATACCAAAAGTAAACAACTTTTCCAGCTTTTAACACCATTCAGCTCACGGCAGTTGTGCATAGTCAGACTTGATAAGAAAATAAAAATAATGGAAATTTTGTTACATATTAGAGATCACTAACTCATAAACACCAAGGTTAAATTTCTCCATCAGAACAGCTAAAGAAAGCAAGTAGTAAATACCTTCCAAGACTTGTGAAAAGACATGATATGATAATCACTCTTTATCTGGAGTATTCTGCTTTTCTGAGCTTCATTCTTCCAGCTGAGCAATTTGCATTTAAACTGCATTCAGTGGTTTCATTTTCTAGACAAGCGAGTGATCCAAGCAAATTTAGACTATGGAAGAAATCAGTTAAAAAGCACAGGGGCTTTCAGACAAGAATGGACAGTTTTTCTAAGTTGTTATTTTTTTTTCTGAAGCAGCTATATTTCACTGAAGAACTGTGTTGCTTGAAAACAATTGCTTTATTAGTCTAAAAGTAAGTGGAACTCACCTTCCTATCAAAGAAAGTAGAGCTTAACAAAACATTTTCTCTATGCACTAGAACATAAATTCTGTTGCTGAATAGCAAAGGAACATAGAGAGGATGCATACTTAGATATAAGAAGTATTTTTCACATTTAAATATAAATGAATATAGCAATTATTGCTTGAGAGGGAAATCTTTCACATGAGGATTGCACCTAACTATGCATTTAGAGCAACTTATTCTACTGAAGCCCAGTGAAGATTAAGCCTCTGCACTATAGCAATACAGACGAGTAGTTGTTATAGGAAATCCCATGTTTAAATGAATTGGGTTCATGAACAACAGGTGTTAAAACACATTAAAAAAAATGAAGTGTATGTAAATTCATCAAATGGCAAAGACCTTGGTATATTCTACAACTACTTTCTGCTGAACAACTGGAACTAAGCTACCCTAAAGTGAGTGTTTGTTGGTGGCCCTGCAAGATGATCAGGACATCTGCATGCACTGTGGATATCCCTTGAAACTCATGGAGTCTGAAAAAAAAATTATAGGAGCTAATAAGGGATTAAAAATCACAGAGGTGTCTTGAAGTACCTTTCAACTCTTTAGCCTCTTCTGTGTGCTGTGATCCCTCCAGCTGCAGCTAAGTAGCTGAGACAGTACCAATTAAATCCTTTAATACATAGAAGTGGTGATCCTTTCCACACCTTTCTTAAATCTTCCTACTTCCAGCCTTACAGAAAAGCTAGCAAATAGATAGGGTTTTGCAGCATATCCTGAAGGTCAGCAGGAGAAAAGTAAAACTTCACATAAAAACATCTAAATGAAGGTTTGACATATTGCCACTATTATGTATTTCCACCAAAGGTAAATGAGGTCATGCCTAACTGCATTTGTATCAAACTAAGTTGCCCAAAAGAACAGTTAAGAAATCCTCTAGGCTTGCCAAAATCCTAAATGGTCGTTATCTTACAGAGGACAAATTAAGGCACATTTATTGAGGAACTAGGAGAATCTTTAATTAAGGTGAAGAATAAATACTGCTTTGTAATCTTTGTACTTGTTTAGCTCTAAATTGGAGTGTAAGTAAAATAAGTAGGTTAAAAGAAGAAATTAAATAGAAAAAATCTACCTCTCTGCAAAAAACTTAAAAACATTGAAATCTACCAAAATAAATATATTGATTTCCTAAACAATAATAATAATAATAATAATAATAATGATAATAATCTGTATCTTCTATTTAGCATTGTCCTAATTAATTCTGCAAGTATTATTCTTGTGCTCCTGTGGAGTTAATTACAAATCAGTTTAGTATAATTAGATATTAATATCCTCATAATATTTTCTAATAAATCTTAAGTTAACAGTATCATTGCTTTGTAGAGATGTTTTATACTGTACACCAGATCCTGAAATCCTGCAAGTCAGACACTTACCTGCTGAAGAAATATTAGAAATCAGGAGAATCAGACCATATGGTTAAAAATTTTAATAATAAAAGTTTGCATATGTGCTTTTTTTGCAGTTATCTGAAGACGTCAGGTGCACATTAATTATTTCAATCTTGTTTTCAAAATTCAGTGCACAATTTGAGTTTTCATCCTAGCATTTACAAATGTATGGCAAAATATAAATTACAAGCGGATGCAATCTGCATTGACCAATGACTGGAGTCATCTGGGAAGTGTTGATCAATATGCAGATTTTCTCTAGACTTGTGGTCTTCCCTGGAGGCACCCTGCCATATAAGCTAAATCACAGCCAATGCCAAAATGCAGAATACAAGAGTAATTTTAAGCAGGATTCTGAAGAGTGGGAAGGACAACATGAGAAATGAATTGGCACATGAGCAATATGTCTTGTGGTGTTGTAGGTGAATACAATTTACTTTCTGTCTTTGGGATCTTTCATCCCACAATTCACTTCAGACTATGAAAAATTTCCATCAGTACTTCCCATACATTCAATAATTATGGACCTTGTGGTTCTTCTTTTAAGTCACAACTATAGGATTGCTTTACCAAGTGCTGAATCAGCTTCATATAACATAGCATAATTCACGGTTCTGCATGAAGCTCCAAATATCACTAGACAAATATCAGCCTTCAAAATACTTCTCAGGAAATCCATAGACAGTTTGAAACCTACTAGGATATCTAAGTGATATTTTCATATTCCATAAATTTCATTAGATTTCAGTACATACTTGGTGTATCAATATTACAGTAAAGAAAAATCACTTCATATTGAGGGTGAGAACAGCAGTTTTACTTGAAGGAGTTTCATGAGAACAGAGGCTGAAAATTTGCTTAATGTGCAACTCCAAAATGCACATCATGAAAAACTGTGGATGAGTCCAAGAATTTCCTATCTCAAAATAACTCTTCTAGCAAGGTTCAGCCATAGGACAAAAATTTTTATCATCTGGCAGTTGTAACTGCAACATGAAAGAATAACTTCAGTTGGAGAAATAACAAGGACCAAATACCAGCAACTCAGAGCGGGAAATGCTAAGAGCTTCAGAGACAAGGCTCAGATTCTACAGAAGAATGAAATAGCAATTGGTGTAATGCAATAATAGGTACCCTGTGAGACTTCAAGGTTTCTACCTTGAAGTACAACTTGAAGTACCTTGAAGTACAACTTCTTCTTACAACTGTGGAAAGTATGGACATATGGGACTCCACAATGCTTTAGTGCAGTATATAAGTAAATAAAGATTTTGTAGAAAAGTGGTCCACAGAAACACAAGGCCAAGAATGTGGCTTATTTAGCAAGGTAAATGTGTTAGTCTTTCTGTGTCTCATATGGACCCCTCCACAGGAGATCAATATTCTCTGTGCATGAGCTCCATTTACATTTCCATCTCTACCATGCCACAGAACATGATTAATTTGGATAGGTAAGTCACCTTCACTAATATGTAGGGGAAATTAATCTGAACACCTTGTTTCACTATTGAAGCTGAGCAAAGGCTCAGGTACAAAAATTATTTCAACTTTATAGGATCGTCAATGCCATTTGCTGGCAGACTGTGGACAGAGCTTTCAGACCCAAAGAAGTCAAAGGAAAATCAGATTGTCTGCATCACCAAAAAGACAGAAATACAACTGATGGAGTTTTTCGGCACTGTTTTGGGACTAAAAGGCTGCTGGGGTCTGCAGATGTCTGTTTGTTTGTTTATTTGTTTGTTTGTTTGTTTTCAAGGTTCTATAGTTTGTTCCTATGACTGTGTTGTTTGAAGACAGGGTACACAGTACACTGTACATGGAGAATAAACTGAGACAAAAAAGGTCTGTTACAGTTGATAAGAAAAAGAACAGAGATCCAAAGGAAAAACAGGAGGAAGGAATAAGAGTGAAAGACCTTTTTACCAAGGATCTTAGATGGCAAGACCATCTCCACCATGAAATATTTCTTGATCTCCATGACTGGTTATGTAGAACTCCGCATAGACTAAGTGACTGGTAGGATTTGTTGTGATGTTTTTTGCTGCTTAAATTGTTCAGGCTGCAAGCTTGAACAAGAGATCCTCTATATATATCACAAAGCCAAAACATAAAATATTGCATTTGAGTGACAAGGCAAATGAGGAACCACTGTGTGAATTTTAACGTAAGCTTTCATTGCAGAACAACAGAATTTGTCACAGCTCTAAGCTGAAACAAATAACCATGATGAAACATGGTAAATGTCAGTATAATATATTTTCATTCTAAATCATACAGAAGGTTGCCAGATTCCTTCACAGACTGCAAATAGTGCTATTCATGGTTGTTTAAATGCAATCATGAAAACTTTTATCTAATTTACAGAACGTGAAAAAGTTGAATCATACACCAACACAAGCACAAATTTTAACTGTTCCAGGAAGACATAGCTGTTATTGACCTGAAACCCATAAGTGGGAAAAGAATTATAAATATATTTTTTTTCTCCTTAGCTAGTATAATAGAAAGAATGTGTGTACCTGCTCAAATGTATACGGATACAGAAACTATAAGAACAGCAGTTAAATGACATTCAGTTCAGAAAAAATTAACATTCATATCAATATAATCAGTCACTAATATCACCATAGAAAAACACTGTACTACATACACAAGGCAAACAGTATTAAGACAAAGAAATAAATATTCTTAGCTAAGCGTACCTCCAAGGTAAGGCAAATGATTAATTAAAAGACCCACACAATTTTAAAAATTGTACCATTATCTCCTTAGACAAAAACACTCAGCAAAACAGGACTTAAATGAAAAATTCTATACCCATTTAGACATACATCCTAAGTATACATCTCAAGAGACATCTTAAGCAAAATATATCTCATAGTTTATAAGTTTTGAATGGGAAGGAAATACTACTCCCTGCTACTGTTATCAAGCCCAGCATCCTGGGACAGTTTTGGATATAAATTTTATCATAGTTAAAGACTCCAAGTGATGAGTTAACTACTTTGCTCAATAAACCATTAAAACAATTAATTACTCACTCTAAGAAGGTGTAATTTATTTCTAATTTCACTTCATCTAAGCTCTATTATCAGACATTATATCCTCATCTTCATTCATGCTGGTCTATCTACTGTGATCAAAATTCCTGCTTGTCCTCCAAAATATTGTTTTATTTAGTAAATATTATTTTGCTGCGGTTAAAGTTCTTGTTGTAGATTTTAGATATTAAAATACATACCATCAAGTTAATTACTGCAATACAATTTAATTATTTTACACTTCTCATTGCTCAATATTACTTTGTATTCCTAAAAACAATTTGCTTCACATCAGCTTAGGTTGCTCTGAAAGTAATGCATCCTATTTAATTTCCATGACAACAGATTCAAGAGCTCAATATCACTATTTGGCAAAGCCAATTCTTATCTACAAAACACCATTTTTCAACTTTGTCCTCATCATTAGCTATGCATTTTGTTCAGCCTGGACAAAAGAAGGCTGCGGGGTGACCTAATTGCAGCCTTTCAGTACCTAAAGGGAGCCTACAGAGTGGGGGGGAATCAACTCTTTGAAATAGGGTAGATAACAGCAGAACAAGGGGAAATGGTTTTAAAGGAGGGAAGATTTAGGTTGGATGTCAGGGGGAAGTTCTTTACAGAGGGAGTGGTGAGGTGCTGGAACTGACTGATCAGAGAGGCTTTGGCTGCCCCATCCCTAGCAGCGTTCAAGGCCAAGTTGGATGGGGCCCTGGGCAGCCTAGTCTAGTATTAAATGGAGAGGTTGGTGGCCCTGCATGTGGCAGGGGGGGGTGGAGATTCACAATCCTTGAGGTCCCTTCCAATCCTGGCCATTCTGTGATTCTGTGATTCATTTTCATCTTCAATGAACAAGAGCCTGCATGCTGCACTCATAAATATTCACTCCACCAGAGATGACTCAATGTTTCACAGCTGCTGTGACAGCATCATTGCTGTGAGAATGTTGCCCACACAGTCCATCTTTCATCAGCCTAAACAGATAGAAGTCAGAAGACACCATGTCTGGACAATATGGTGGTTGTGGTAGGACAGTCCAGCCAATACGGGAAATGTGCTCCATGATCTGCAAACCAGTATGGAGTCTGGTAAGAAAAAGACTTTCTTATTCTCTGGCCTGACTCTGGAATTTTGAGCTTTTAGCTTAGTAATCATCTTGATGCAGTGGTCAGAGCTGATGGTTTGTCTGTATTGCAGAAAATCCAGAAGGATTATCCCTTTTCTATCCCAAAAGACAGTACACATCACTTTACCTGCCAAGGCCTGTACCTTGAATTTTTCTTCAAGGAAGAATTCATATGTTGTCATCCCATGGACTACCATTTTGCCTCTGGCACATAGTAGTGACACCATGTCTCATCATTGTTGATACAATCCAGTAAACTGTCACCTTCAGTGTCATATTGATTCAGTAGGTCCTGACAAACTTGCATACGGTATTCATTCTGTTCCAGTGTGAGCATCTGTAGGATCCACCTGGCTCAGTCATATTGCAACGCTGCCACCATAATTTCCAATCCAATGAAGTAAATATTTAGCTTGGTACACAGTTCCCAGGTCATCATTCACTAATTCAGGATGAGCTGATTGAGATGCTTCATTCTGTAGTGTGACACCTGTGCATGGCCATCTGAAAAGTAGTTTATCTTTCACATTGCTGTCACCACTGCTGAAATGCACCATCACCGACTGACTCACTCTGCTCTCCACTTTTTGGACTCTAAACATCCATCAACATTCAGCCACAGTCAATGAGTATCAATGGATTCAATTTTTTCCACATTCCACATTGAGGAATTCAATGACACACCTTGGCTTCATATGCACTTCCATGTCAGATGCCATTTTGTCAGGCTGCCCCTCTGCTGACATCTGTCAGATGGCAACATTTAACAGAGCAGGGCAGGAAGATTCAAATTCCATTGTTATATCACCAAAATTTGCCTCTGATGTTGTGGACCAACATAATAAAATAGGAAGCATTACTTTTAGGGCAGTCCTTACAAACCAAGGTATTTTTTCTAATTAAATTCCTTTTGAATGGAAGCAGTATATAAAGCATTCAGAGAAACACAGAGGTAAGTGAAAATTGAGAAAAAATTTCTTTCTTTCTTTCTTTTAGTTTGCATTTCAAAAATTGCAATAGCAAAAATATTTAACAACAAAGTTCCAAAAATTGTTCTGATATTTCTTTACTGTTTTCACATTGAATTATATCTGCTAAGCTTTGTGTAGTCTTTTGTGATTTACATCGATGCAAGAGCTACAATATGATCAGTATTTCTTCATTTTTACTGTTTTTGACATAATTAATTCTGTTACATTTAAAGTCATTAAGCGTGGACTCAAAGTACACTCTGAGACCCTACCTTGAAGGTATTTTATGACATAAAAGTTTAAGCAGAAATTTTGCTCAAGGCATTCTTTCTGACACTAAGTTCAGTATAAATATTAATATCATACGACCTATATTTTTAGAAGTTAATTTTTAGCTTAGTATTATCACTACTTTGCACATAGCCAGATATGAACTGCACTATTTTATCCTAACAAAATCACCTGTGATGTTTATCATAATGTATATTATGATTATGCTTTTGTCATTATTTGAGAAAGTTTTTCAGAATTCTAAATAATGCAATTTTTCTTTCAATTCTTTTATGTCTTTGCTACAGCTACAGAAATGCTGTCATGTATGTTTAAAAAATTAAACATAACCTGTGTCTGCTTTAAAAATGATAATGATAACCTCCATAAAGCAATGTAATAATTCAAATTAAATAAATGTAATCTTTGTAGCTTAAATATATATATATATATATTCACTAGGTATGCATCATTCTCAGTGAAGTGTGTGAACGATAGAGCTTCATTATGCTCATCTATTTTTACATGGCTATTTTTCATCCTTGCTGTTAGTTTTGCCTTTGCCAGCTTTCACAGCATGATGAATATTCTTGGAGAGGGAAGAAACAAAGATAATGTCCAGTTTTTTCAGTGGGATGGATATGTAAACTATAAACTGTATATTTAGGGGATTTTACAACATAATAGTACTTTAACATATGGAATTGTCATTGATTTTATCTCTGCCTCTTTTTCTACTAATAGAAATACAAGTCTTTTCAGAGATAGCTGCTTATGTCACCCAGAGCATAGTAAGAAGGATGCTGGAGCAAACTCCTTTTTAGGTTTTTATGCCTGAGACAATAGCCAAGATTTGTAACTTGTGAGGTCCAGGTCTCATACACAAGGAAAAATAAAACCAATAAATTAAAAACGTTAAAATATCCGGAATAGACAACCTACAAAGTCTGTGGAACCTCTACATTTGGTGATTTCCAAGTCTCAGCTAGATAGAGTGATGACTGATCCAACCAAGAGCAGGAATGCTTCTGCTCAGAGCATGAAGTTACATTAGATCACCTACAGGGGTCCCTTCCAACCAGATTCTCTATGAACGGTGATTCTATGATTCCATACTGCCTGAGAACATTTTTAGATTAATGACTGGGCACATAAAAGTCACTTGTCATAACTACATAGAATATTCTCTTCATCTTCTCCTAAGCATGAGGTACCTAACCTTGGAAATAGACTCAGAAAAGAGTATAGGAAAGAAGACTTTTTCAAGAAGACAGCAGCAATTTTTTCAGTGCTCAGGTATCTTCCTGAGTGGATATAAAATGATTGAATAACCGTACTCACAAAGTATCATTGGTCTATTATCAGCATGGAAGCAGATATCAAGCATCCTGACTGAAGGTTGTTTTTTGTTTTGGTTTGGTTTGTTTTTTTTACAATAGTTTCATTAGCAGCCTTGATGATGAAAAAGTGAATATGCTTTTTAAGACAGCAAAGACATCAAATGCATAGAGATTACAGGGACATCAACGATAGGACTAGAATAAAAATAATACTGAAAAATTGAAGGAATGTAGAAAGAGAAAAAAAATCAAAACCAAGAAGTATAAGATGATGTATTTCATGAACAAACAAGATAAACAGAATTTCACCACATGAAAAAAAAAAAAAAAAAAAAAAAAAAAAGGCTGAACAAGTCTTCTGCTACATGAAGAGTATGAAGCAGTTGTAAAAAATGCAGATACCATACTGGACTGTTTCTACTGGAATGTGTTTTGCACAGCACATAAAACCATTTAAGTGATATGGATAACATCATACTACTCAAGATGAGAAAGATCTCAACTATCTCAACTATAGTACTATGCCTCAAAAAAGATATTTTTACCAGCTAGATGATGTTACTGAGAATGGTCAAAGGGATCTTGGAAGGAAGTCTAAAATAACCAAATTTGATCAGCTGCAGGAAGAGGAGAATATGATAGTAGCATTGAAGAATGTGAGAAATGCTTGCAAAAAAAAAAAAAAAAAGAGAAAAAAGTACACATCTTTTTCCTTTGTCCATGGCTTGTTTAAATAAATAGATAGATAGATAGATAGATAGATAGATAGATAGATAGATAGATAGATCAAAGAGCATTATAGATTCAGGCTAAAAAACTAGCAAAAACTTACTTATGATATAGTGAAGCATTGGGGTATATTGCCCATGGATTTCCCATGTTTTAAATAGTGGAGTGTGGGTCATTAAGGACGAGTTCAGGAAACACCTATCAAGCATGACAGGCATAGCAGATTCTAGCCTGGAGTTAGAAAAGTGTGTAAGATGTTTTTTCAGGGTCTATTCCATTCCTAATGTTACAAGTATATGATGTCAATCTGTTGGGGTTTTTTGTTTGTTTTTTTCTTTTCTATTTCCTCGGGAACAAAATCCCCAAGAACTCAAGGTTCTTTCTTCCCCTCAAGTTGTATTTTTAATATTTGCTGGTAGGCTGAATCTGTCAACTGAATTCTTCAGCTGCAATTGAAAATAGCTTCCCAGATACAAGTATCTGACTATTTTATAGTTATTTATTTAGACAAAATTTTCAATCTTTTTCTCTCTGTTAATATAGTTTCGAAACTAATAACTGCTATAGAGCTAAGACTGTTTCATGCTAGAGACAGCAGTAAGGACAGAAATCATCCCTGAAACTCTTTGGTGACTTCTTACGCCATTTTTCTTTCTCCCAAAGA
Source organism: Perdix hodgsoniae (assembly GCA_035772895.1). Lineage (NCBI taxonomy): Eukaryota > Metazoa > Chordata > Aves > Galliformes > Phasianidae > Perdix > Perdix hodgsoniae. The sequence goes on from JAPSGF010000004.1 coordinate 31,280,217, forward strand.
GGCTTACACTTCTTTTGCAGCCGGCTTTAAAATGTCTAAAAAATTTAAAATGCAATTGCCAATACACTTGGTGATATATGCTGCAAGATGCCAACACATGCATGTTGACAGAAAAGGAATTCAGTATGGAATGAAAGTTTTGTTACAAAAAAATAAAAGGAAAAGAAATGTAAACTGGCAAAATTCTTCAAATATCTGGAAGGTACTGAAGTCTCCTATGGCATGTGTTAACGATGACCAGACAAAATGCCCATATTCGAATGCTTCAGGCACACTACTACAAAGGAACTGAACTTTTCACTAAATAATTTATGCTAAAATATGTATTTTCTGACATTAGATTTCACTACTTGGAAAGAATTGACCTGATTTACATAATATTCTTATGCTGAGGATCTGACTCTAAAAAAGGTCTAGCTTAATAATATGTTTTTAACATAAGTTTCCATTGCATATGTCAAGTTAAGCTGCATCCTAGAGTACTTTCCATTAATCAGTAAGTATGGGCATAAGTGTAAAAGGATGTAAGACCAGACAAATAATGGAATTAACACTGTCCTTGGAGCTAATATATTAGCTATATAATTCAGAACGTTTTTTCCAAATTACTTTGTGTACATTTGAAATGAAGGGAACAGAAGAATAAATCAGATTTTACTCCAAGATTTTCAGAAACTCTGTAGGAATTGTTTTTTGAAAAAAATAAGGTAGGAGAGATTGGGAAAAAAAAAAAAAAATAAAAACAACAAAAAATTCCGAGTGACTAAAAACACTTTCACATTTCAGTACTTTGTTGCACTTTGCTTAAAATAATATTTATATTATGTTTCCCAGTCTGATTTTTGTGAGTCAAAACTAACTATGCTTTGTATCTAGGCTTCCACTGTAGATCCAATCTATATATGTTAAATTCCTGTAACGAGCATTTTTTCAAAGTTTTTCTTTTTTTAAATATGAGAAGCTGGAATGCTCAGCAGTTAGGTTCTATGTCTACAGTCAGAATGTGAAGGCAGAAAATGAAAATAAGTTTCCTGGCTATTAACTTAATACATAAAATCACAATATTTCTATGCTAAAACAGTTTTCCAGGAAAGTGAACAGCTTAAATGTAATTAAAATACATTTTAAAATATATAAAAAGTAAAAATGTAAGTTACCAGTTATCATAACAGGAACAACTTCATCTGACTCACTGATACAGGATATGTAGGTAGTGGACTGACAACAGACAAGATAGATTGTAAAGTAGATTATGCTTAAGCTCTGCTTGGTATCAAGTGATAAGTACCTGCCTGTTTTGTGGTTCACAATTTAATTATGCTTTTGATACAGTTAAAATAACTGGTAGAAAACCTGGTAGAGAAGTACAAGTAGTAGGAAATCTTAACATTTGTCTATTATCCTACACATCTACAAAAATCAGATTTCGAAGTTGTGTATAAAATTTATAAATTTGGTATATTTATACACTAATTGGAGAAAGAAACGTATTGAGAATAACAATTAGAATAAAACTACAATGGCATGAAAAGCTTCGAGAAAGCACCTAACATAGTTCCCGAGCTGCCTGTGTATGTTGACAAGGCTGAAAATGTCTGATTGCCACAGCATCAAGGTATACGACTTTTTCAGATATGAAAGTCAGAAATCACTTTTGTTGGAGGAAATCTTTGTCAATATAGATAAAAGGTCAGTCCAATTGTATCTACAGTATAGAATAAGGTTGACCCTTGGAAGAAATTCTTTGTTGCTTTATGGGCTGCAAAACATAGTCTTTTGACACCTTAATTCTTTTCTCAGTATTCTGTGTGAAAAGAAGTTGGTTGTTATAAAAAGAAAGCATTATTATGATGCAATGTTTTGTACCCTTTCTCTTAGGAAAGTTCACTACCACAACGTATTTTTATTAACTGGTTAACTTTCTGTTCGATAATCTCCCTTTCATAATTGTCACCATTTCAGGTATCCATATTCAAATAATATTGTCAAACATAAAATAGTAGAACAGGATTTTGAAATAGGAGTTCTTATTTCGAATACTTGTAGCAATCATTGGAATCAGTTTAATAACTAAAGTGAATTTAAGGATTAAGTAATGGTTTAAAAACAAATAAGGGAGTTTTAGATTAAGTGTTAGGAGGAAATTCTTTATTCAGATGGTGGTGAGACCCTGGCATAGGCTACCCAGAGAGGTTGTGGATGTCCAGTCCCTGGAGGTGTTCAAGGCCAAGCTGGATGGAGCCCTGAGCAGCCCAATCTGGGGCTGGCAACCCTGTCACATAGGATAGTCTTTAAGGTCCCCTGCAATCAAAACTATTCTATGACTCTATGACTCCATGATTCCACACTGCAACTCCTGATGAGCCCACACTTGTTCTTGAGGTTTCTCCATTGAATCTATGTAAAGTTCAGACCCTTCAGCAATCACATTAACTGCCTGCTGTTAAGCAGTTTTAACATCTATTTACACGTACATTTCACTGCACTAGTATTCCTAAAAAAAATTACCTTGGCAATTAATCTTTCCTTAAGCTTTGCTCATAAGAGGGGTGAAGAATTGTTTATTGCATCTGAGAGAGCAATGTTTTGTTTTTTACCATACAATATTATTTTTTTTCCCCACAGCTATAGATTCCAGCCATCAGTCCAACTTATCATGGACTTTTGCAGAATGCATTAACGATAGCTGTAACAGCTCCATGGCTGTGATTTCTCTGTTGTCTCAAAGTAAGTACTGGCAAATATTGAATTTTATATGACAATGTATTCGTCTTTGATGTTTACACTAACCATAGATCTCACTGTTTTTTGGGTGGATTTTTTTTTTTCTATTTTGTATTTAGAAGTATGTTAAAAAACACATGTGCAATCATACATTCTTACGTATATTATTTGTCCACACTTAAATACACTCTGGCCCAATGCAATCAAATCTTTATAAGAAACATTTTAATAACTATTAAATTAGATGGCCTAAGTCCACAGCTTCTTTGCAGCAGACTGCCAAACCATGCCTTTAAAGAAGTCAGTGCTGTTGCAAAAAAGCTGGCTTAGCACACTATAACTAACCATCTCAGCAAAGAAATGGGGGTTTGCTGATTTTATGCAGGATTTTTTCTCATACAAGCTGCTTAAGTGGGTCACTATATCTTATTAGTTTACTGGCTCTGGGGCAATTTCAAAATTTGGCTTAATTTTATCTCTGTATATAACTCTTTTATCTTATTGCCACATATTTATGCTAGTTGCAGAAGAAAGTGAATAATTTCACCGTGATTAGAAATCACTGGAATTGACAGGGAAATCAATGTACCACTAAGAGTGCTGGCACTGAGCATAACTTTTACAAATGAAGTATGCAATTTGAGAACTGTTCCCATTGCCACATTGGATCATGTTTTTCCAAGGCTTTTTTTTTTTTTTTTTTTCCCACCTTCCATTTTTATAAATATTCCTGATAATTGAATCATGGCAGTTTAGTCTGAATTATCGTTACAGAAGCAAACTAATTTCTCCTCAAATCAATAACAGCCTTTCTATACAGTTTCATGAGAGCTGGATCAGACACAGGAATGAACATGACTAACAGTCCCTCTGGCCAGCTGACACACCATTATAAATATGTAACTTCACAAAGATCTCTGTTTCCTGCAACTACAGCTGCCAGAGACAATTTAGTATTTTTCTCCACAGTGCATGAAGGAATAAAACCGGGATATACTCCTGTCTCAAGACTTGTGATTCCTCCAATACTCTCATGCTTGAAGATAAGAACAGATTTATTCATAAAGAGTGCAATCCTTGTCATAGAATAAAATTATTCTATGAATGCAAATCCAAGGGTATTTAATTCTAAAAGACACTGAAGAATTTCTAGATTAAAAGTTAAGTACACTCAAATACATTGAATAAAAACTAGTGATTTTCCTACCTAAAAGCTGCATTAAAAATGTATATTTTTGCACATATACCTGAAAATTTGGTGAGCCTTCACTATCGAAAGAACAGACTAAATTTTCTCCTAAAACTGTAAATTACCTGAAAATATATTGCAGTTGGCTAGGATCACTGAAAGGACAGTTTCCTAATTTTCTACAAAGTGCACACATAAATTTTGTTATTCTGAGAAAAAGACAGCAACAGAAAACTATCAGATTCAGATGTTTACTGAATTAAAGAGTGATAGTGCAAGAAGAAGTGAGAGGGAAATGAAGCTAGACCACCGTCTGGGAGTATCTCTGTTCACAGATCTGGATGTTTCTTTAAACTAGTGCAGGGAAACAGTAAATTAAGAAAAGGAAACTTCTTGTTTTCAACTGTAATATTTTTAAAAATAGAAAATAGAGAAAATACCTTTTTAAATTTTTAATATTAGCAACAACTATTTTCTAAAAAAATACATCATGTCTCACAGCAAATTTCTTCTGGCTTAAAGTTGCTAGTATAAACTTCTTCAGAAATAGAAGTGATAAACACCAAGGCAAGATCATGGAGAGAGTAAGAACTAATGATCAAAACAAAGCAATGTAAAGCTGCAGAAATCAAATAGTTCTACTACATTTACAATACCCTATTAAAACTATAGTTTTAGCAGAGGGAGAGAAAGATGAAAAACACAAAATCTTTTGCTTAACAGTGTTAATTCCATGTGCTTAGGGGAAAAAAAGGGATGTCAGTAAGAGGAAGTTGGAGTGTTCAGTGACAGCTATAGTGAGAAATGAAATACATTAGAAATAATCACTTCAAGAATGATATTCACAGAATCGCAACATAGCTGAGGTTGGCAGGGTCCACCTGGCTCAACCTCTGCCCAAGCAGGGTGTTGCTAAAGAAGGGTGCCCAGGCCCATGTCCAGGCATCTAAAAGAGATTTTCAAGGAGAAGACTTTGCAGTCTCTCTGGGGAAACAGTGCCAGTGTGCAGGAAGGCTTCCTTATGTTCAGAGGGCACCACTGAAAAAAGCCTGTCTCAGTCTTCTTTGTACCTGCCCTTCAGCTATTTCTGTGTATTGATGAGATCCCCCAGAGTCCTCTCATCTCCAGGCTGAACAGTCCCAGCTCTTTCAGCCTCTCATCGTAGGTGAGGAAATAGTACTACACATCAGTATTTCACATTATGCATGGATATTATTAAATCTCAAGAGCAACAGACAGAGGAAACCACAGTGATAACCTTAATTCAGTCTTCAAAAACCAGTACTGGGAATTCAATTGTTAACAGTATCCTTTCTAATTAATATAAAGCAAGTGACATGGCAGAAGTGCTCTTCAGACAGAACACTAAGATTCAACTTCTGTCTTTAACTCTTAGGGAACTAAATTATAGTATATAATCCTAAAGCTGTCAGCTACATCTATTTAAGAAAAGTCATACTACTAGCTTTTATCCTGTTCTCATTATGCCAATGAATGCCAATGAAACTGGCATTAAATGGCAAATAATCATAAGCATGTGTCAAGGACTTGAAATCTTTAGCATAAACAGGCATAAAAAGAGGTACATTTATATTAAAATTAGAAATTCAGCCTGAAGCTTTAAGGTTCTCACTTCAATTTAATACAAAACAAACCTGAGAGGTTACATAATCATGCTGTTTCTCTTGGGATAGAATTCATCAGACTCATTTTAGATATCTTCAGTGGTTTCTAATAAAGAATATCTCCAGAAGATCCAAATCCAGGAATAACTTGAAGAAGTTACACTGATTAATTGAAAGTTCCACTTTTTATGGATGCAATTATTAATCTTTCTTTTACATAAATGCTGCAATTTCTTTAGTTTGTGATATATTTCTAAGAATTATACCATAAATATTATACTATACATTTCCAGATTATAGAGGTACTCTTGATTATAATCAATATGTCCAAGAAATTGTTTAAAACTAAGGATGAGAAGTCCTGTGTGAGGTCAGCAAGTCTGTATAACGGAAACTTGATGTGTTAAGTCATTGATGTGATACATATCTCTAATTTAGGATTTCCTCTAGTTGTACACAGAATTTCTAAAATCAGAAACCAAATTATTTCTCATGACACAGACAAGTTCAGTCAGCTCAATATTCAAGAGTCGAACCAGTACCATCTTCCAGTTTTACAGGAAGTTAAGAGCATAATTTTCAAGTTTTTCTCTTGATCTGACCAATTTGAGTGTTAGCTTCCACACTAATACCTGAAAGACAATCTTTTATGAGGAAAACACTCATATGCTGTTGTCATTCTCATATGCTCTTGCTCTTTGAAACAATTTTAAGAATAGCTTCTGCTATTGACTGCATATAAAGATTTTAGTGAGAGAAATAACCTGCATTTCAGGGATAAAAATGGAACTGAATGAAAATGATAAAACCAGTGATTTCCCATGTATTTGGGGAAGAAAAAAAAAACAAATTAAACGTGTTCTTTAAATCTTAGAGGTGGTAATTTGCAACTTTGATGTTTTTCAGCTGGAGACCTATTGATCTGGATCTGAGGAACTTTTGTCTTCTGGGGAATGAATATTCAGGACAGGCCATGAAAGTTCTGTTCAAACACAGAAAACACTTCTGTAAATATACATATATATGTTTATATACATATATATGTCAGCTGGAATCTACTGTTTTGAAATAAATTACTCCCTTTTTTTTTTCTTTTACTTTTTACTATTGCTACTGATCTTTAGTAATCAGTTCTTTAATAATCTGAACATTTTCAATATCAAATTTTAAAAGAAAAGATAGATACAAATCATGGATTGATGGTGGAATGGATGACGAGAAGGAAAACATCAAAGGACACTCTCCTCAAGTATTCTTGAGTACCGTGAAGCTGCTTGTAAAGCCATGATGTGGCATGTGGTTGTTTCTTATAACAAACAAATGTCCTACTTACAACATTTTCCTTTTCAAAGGAAACTTGTCTCCACTACATTTGCTATATCTCACTAAGAGGAAATCATCATCTTCCCTATGATTTCAAATCTAGAGTCTCTTGTGGGTTTCTTTCAGTTATGTGTGGTCGAGAAAGGAAGAAGAAATGCAAAAATTCCCAGAGAACCAGAAAAAACACCTTTAGATAGCAACTGCTGTTCTCCTACTGGTGTTGTTTTACTGACATTTTAACTTTCTCTTTTTGGTAGAGGTATGTTTTACTGCTGGTTTCTTCCCACTTGTAATATATAATGGAGTACCAGGAAAAAAAGGCATCTGTTGCTGAACTGACTTCCCTCATTATAAAGCTGGCACTTGATAACTTGTGGTTTCACTTTAAATTAATGTCTCACTTTCAATTGTACTTTGATGAAGAGTTATCTCAGTTGTCATTCACAGATATATGCTTACAAAGCTTGAAGGTTTTGTTTGTTTTGTTTTGAATAAGACATGAATAAGTAGATAAAAATAATCAAGTATTCTACCTGGAGATGGTCACTTCACATGCTGCACTGAATAAGAATTTACAGCTTGTTATCTCAGCTCTGGCAGATGGCTGGTGAGAGAGACAGACAGCTGATACACTCAACAATTCTATCATTACACAGTGAAGTTTGAGGGAGTCATTTTTATATTCCTTTGTTTTTGTCATTTTACATATAACCTATATATGATTTTAAAATATAGTTCAAGTTTGGATGCACCTTCAAGCAACTCCATGTTTCACTGCAGTTTCTTGAACTAATTTTCAACTCCAGATAGGAAAATCTATAGCTATGTAAATAAATGTACTATCTTATTCTTAGGATCATGGTAGTAATTAAAAAAGAGAGATGAAGCAAGAAAAATAAATGTAGAAGAATAAAATATAATACAGTGTAATTGTCTAGGCAACAGAGGATTTGGATAATATTGTCCCGTCCCGTTTTTTCTTAGCACAGAGTGATATGATCGTAAGAGCTCTTTACAGGAGACTATTACAGCTAAATGTGGTAAATTTACTACATCTTAAAGGTAGAAACCAGGAAAGTGTGAAACAGTGAAATGTAGAACATAGGAAAGTGTGAATTATAGCTTTAGGAACATGTAAGCAGTTGTAAAAACAAGTCAAAACAGTGCAATAATACTGTCAAAATTAATGGTGGTGAGTCACCAAATTAGAGAAATTTCTGGTATTTATCTTTTCAGTACGCTTCATTCTCTTTCTAGCTTTTTTTCCCCCCCCCCAAAAAAAACCCTCTAAAAACTCACATTATCACCATGCTGACAAAAAAACACAAATAGAGTACTATTTTGCCAGGATAATTTGTTTGAACTACCTGCACTCCAGCATACACTGCAAAGGACTATAGTATTATTAAGCATTTTAAACCCTTTCCAGAAAAATGCTCAAAGTTGAACGAATGTTTTTGATTTAAAAAAAAAAGAAAATTTTGAACATACTATTTTTTCTTACATTATATGTTATTAATCGTGTGAATAATTTGTGTTGTTGAGAAGAAAGTGCCTTTTGTCTGTGATTTCTTGATCACTTCATTGCTAAACCAGAAGACCAGAAGACACAGAATCTATGATCAGAGCTACCTGTGGAAATACAGGCAACTATAGTTAATATTTAGTTAATAGATTATATGCATACTCAAGCACTTTGTCATTTTCACAGTACTGTTCATATGTGCATAAAAATAACAGTGATAGGAGGAGAAAAAGCCTGAAGGACTCTCGCTCATTAAGTACATATATGTGAGGTTGAAAAAACTGAAGTTACAGTTTTTAGCTTCTTTTTCTTACTTGTGGTCAATATAGGATTGTGATCCAAATCCTCCATTTCTCTATTCCTCCATCTCTCTCCATCTCTCTATTTATGCAATATCCTGTATCTCTGGTTTATTACTTAGCTGGCTGCAAATAAGAGGACATCAGTACTTTTAAAAATAAAAGCACTTGTTGAGAAAGTAGGTAACTGGCAGTGGGAACAATTCAGCTTACTTTTCTGCCTTTCCAAAAGAACAATGTAAAAATTACAGAAAAGACAGAGATCTACAGTTGGTAGAATGTACAAGCGCTTTCTTTATTATCTGTTCATAGACATCTAATGCTCTGGCAGTCTTCCAAACATGCATATATAATACAGGGAACCACTTTTCTCATAAAAAAAGAAGTGTTTGCTGGCACGAATTTCAGACTTGGTTGGCTATCTTTTAAATCAGCAGCTAAACCTCAGCCCCTGCCCTGCCATCACAGATAAAGTGGTCTTTGTTACTCTGGCAGAGCTGAAAGGAAGAATTGAAATTTACTCTCTCCTCCTCAGTCCCCTAGTTTCCCTTAGACCACAGCTCCCTAATTAGACTTTTTTTTTTTTTTAATTTGCATTCTTGATATATTCTTTTCTGAACCATGAATGCTTTAACTTAAATGCTATTAGTTTATCTAATTTTGTGTCTGAAGAAAAAAATCAATGATTCTCTCAGATGTGACTGGATTGATTATATATTACTTTATGGTTTTTTTTGCCTGTTTCTTTTGTTGTTGTTTTTTCTTTGCTTTTGTTTTGTTTCTAGGTAGTTTCATGAGTAATAACAAAAAGTTACTGCTTATTAAAAGGCAGTTCATTTTGTGAACTTTGACTGTGGTCTCAGGCCTTAGGAAAAGCACTTTCACAAATCACACACAGATCCTTTGCAAATAGTTCTTGTTAGCTTCATTCAGTTGAGAGGATGAATGGATATGGAAATGATCAGGCCCAGGCAACACAGACCTATTACAGCTGTCAGACAATTAGTGAGCCCAAAAATGAGCTTCCAGCCTTCCATGTAGCTTCCATAAACAAACTAAAATACAATGCCCGCAGAAATGTGAGTCACATCAATTATTAGTGCTTTGTATCAGGTTTTCTGTTGCTTTTTTGCATGAATTACACTTAATTACACTCAAATCTAATATAAATAATATTGGTTATCCCCGGAGTCCTCACAAGAATAATACAATTTTCATATTTGCTGTAAGTGAGAAGAAAACCACAGAAACGGAGTGGTTCCAAGTAAATAAAGATAGAAAATGTGGTAGTTAACTGCATAAACTGTGCAGTTTTATAACCATGTATTAATTTAATTGATACCTGCTGTCAAAGCAGAAGTACAGACAAAACTAGAAGTACAGACAAAACTAGCACACACCATTCAGATTAGTTCTACTTATTATTATCTTGATCACCACGAAGAGCGCTGTATGTATGCTGTCCTGTCTGTTCCTTAGACTGCAAGACTGTTCCTTTCTACTACCTTTTCCTCTCCATTTTGGCTTAAAATTAATACAAGGGCTAACAAAGGAGAGTCACTGACTTATGTGCTAGGCCATGGAAATATAATCACCCCAGATAATATAGCAGCTTCAGCTGAGTAAAACTGGTTTATTAGTGTGGAGGTTGCCAGGCAACAGCCATTTGGCAGGTGCCTGTTATCCTTTGATGAAAGCTGATCAGGGAGTCTCACTGAAGAAGATTGGATCATTATAAAAGAACAGCAATTTGCCCTTACGGCTTAAGTTGAGGGGATCTAATACAGCAAGTGTCTACTGAGATAAGAAGTAACTATTTTTCCTCAGTGTAGAGGGAGAAAATTCTATTTTTTTACAGAATTTTGCAGGGAAATGACTGATCTAGAGCACTCTTGGGCTCTGTGCAGGGCCTCTAGGGGCTGTCATGGTCTCTTCTGTGTTGAGAAACCTTACAATTCTCTGTTGCTCTGTGGTTTCTTCTTTTTCTCTCAAGCAGAAGAGCAGTTAGGAAGCCTGCATGATACCTAATGTGTTCAACTAAAAAAACTGTGATATTTACTGAAATTCTAAAGGGAGAGGAGTTAAAACATGGAAGAGTTTTACTATACAAAAGCATACAAAGCATAAAACTGTAGACAAAGATCAGGCTACGTATATCATAACAAAAAGCAATCTTCCTCAAATAGGAAATGTCCATGTTACCAGTGTCTAGGTTCCCCCATCACCTATTTTATAAGTAAGGAACAATGGCTCAGTCAGTTGATGTCACAAGGCCCCATTTTCCAGGCTAGTTGAGCACTTTCTAAATACAGAACCAATTTTTCACCTTCCAAAGGACTCTATGGAATGACTTGCATTGTGTAACACCTAACTCAGGAGAGTTATAAATAGAGTACAGGACAAGACCCAAAAAGCAGATGCTACTAAAATGAAATTTAGGTGGAAGGTATTCTTTCAGTACTTAAAGGGAGTTTATGAACAAGATGAAGACCAACTTTTTACGTGGTCTGATAGAGACAGGACAAGGGGAAATGGCTTTAAACTGAAAGAGTAGAAATTTAGGTTAGATATTATGAGGAGATTCTTTACTCAAAAAGCAGTAAGGCCCTAGCACAGGCTGAGCAGAGAAGCTGTAGATTCCCCATCCTTGGAGATGTCCAACACCAGGTTGGATGGGGCCCTGGGCAGCCTGAGCTGGTGGGTGGCAGCACTGCTCATGCCAGGGGATTGGAACTAGGTGGTCTTTTAAGGTTCCTTCCAACCCAAGCCATTCTGTGATTCTAAATTTGAAGAAAGCTGTTATTTTTTTCAGAAAATGGAGCAGAGAGAAATCACAATCTACTTAGGTTCCTGAAATCACTTGATATCTACACTAGCCGACATAATTTTTCATAAGAAATCCAAACTCTTGCTGTCTGGAGGTACTACTATCTACAGAGTCTAGCTACTTCTCAAAACTGTTCAGGATTATTCAAAGAGATTCTCCTATGCCTATACATGGTGAAAGAGCTGACTTACCCAACTACATCAAGACTATATCCTCCTTCTTTTCTGTATTTCAAAAGAAAAATAAAAATGATGTGGCTCTGGACAGATTTTGACAAAAACATGTAACAGTGGCCCTGGATGGGAAACCTCAGCCTGTGAAAGACCGCAGTATATCACTGGCTGGCTTGCAAGTCGTGTAAAGCAGTTCCTTACACATATCATCTGATCTTTATGTGCTCCTAACCATGCTGCCACAACTCCTTCCTCACACTGGCCCTGGTTTCCACTGAAGTCCATTGTTAGCTACTTCGGTTCACTGAATTCAAGTAAAATTGCCCCACTTCTCTTGCTGCATTAGTTTTCTGTCAGGATAGTGAATGAAATCAGTTTACAGAGGTGCCTGATGAGCGACAGAGCAGACAAAGCACATGTCAGAAGCGAAAAAAAGACCAGGAGAAAAGGAGAATTTCTCTTTCACCAGAAGTGAACTGTTTGACTGGCTTCCCTCATGTCATATTACATTATTATGATTATTCTGGCTAACATGTCAACTTCTCAAGCTAAGTTCAGGCAATTTTGACTCGGAATCTTCCTTAGTCAGTACTGTAATTTTAAGACAAAAAGCAATGACTAACTTCTGAGCACACCACTGCTTACCATCAAAATACCTCAGCAACCCCTTAAAGTAAAACAACAACAACAACAAAAACCACAAACAAACAAACAAAAAAATGAGAGAAACTCAGTCAAGAAGTTCTGATGTCTCATTCAAATTTTGAGGAAATGAGTTTTAGTCATAGAAATGTCACAGAAATCACAGGTTAGATTTGGAAGTTGAGCTGTTACACTGAATGGTGATATATTTCATATAAAATAGAAAGCAACTTGTTGACAGGGTTACCAGAAGACCTCAGTAAAAAAGCAATTAAATGAGACAGTCAAGGCTCTGCCAACATCCTTTGCAGTAAGAACCACTCATCCCCACATAGTACTTTGTGCAAATGTGATAATAGAAAACTAACTTCAAACTTCGCAGCCAGTCTGAAATGCTCATGGTAGTTAATTTCTTTTTTTATTATTATTATTTTTCTGCAAATGAATTTGGGCAAGACTTCCAAGTTTTTGTTTTTTTTCCAAAATAATTTCATATTTATTCCATCTTCCACTCTTCAAAGACCTAGTGAGTTTTCAACCTAATCTGAAGTCTGTATCTTACTTAAATTTGAGGAAAAAGTATTGATTTTTTCAGCTTTCCATGAGCCAAGAGAGATTACATTTTGCTTGGAATATTCTTTTCCATTATTCTCTCTGCAAAAATCCTCAATTTCAGTGATTGAGTGAGGGCATGTCTTTGTGGATGTTTAGTAAAATTTGGAGCAGAAATTCTCCTAGATTTCTATTTCATTGACACAGTAGCTTTATGTAGTATGGAATCATTTTTCAAAGTTATTGAAGCACTTGAAAATGCAGATAGACCACAGTGGGACTGACAGATGCCCTTGAACAGTTTGAAAGAATTTTTACTTTAATGCTGTACCCAGTGTGTCTGAGAAAAGCACGTACGTGCATCCTTAAGCACCTGACTTTTAGTTTTTTGCAAACTGCCCCTGTTCTAGAGTTCAAACATTTTCTATGTGTATTTTGCTTCATGTGTCCCTCAGGTGGCTAGGTGGTATTGTGCATAGTGTACATTCCACAGTCCATTTTATGATGAAAATGTCACAAATGACTGAAACATAGCAGCTTGTTTTTGTCATAGTTTGTAAGTGCAGTTTCTTTGCTGAGTTTCTCCATGAAAAAGATGTAAGTAATTTTTATTTGTTATTTTTTACATGGATACACAACAACAACAAGAACAACAACAACATACCAACCTAATAGCTTGCAAAAGACAACTGACCCTCTGAGATCTCTTTAAGTGCTGCAGCTCTCAGTCATTCTTCAAGACAAATCTCTGTATGGGTAAGAGAAAACTGGATACAGTTTTCAGGTCATCTTGAGAGCTCCCCGATATGCTGGAAAAACTTTCAGCTAGAATCTGAACTACAGGAGTTGTTGTTTGGTTATGTTTTCAATTAAGATGTTTCCAGAAGATGAATAAAATAACTATTATCAGTGAAAGAGTGTGCATATGTATTATGTGCAAGTTTGTATAAAATGAATAACTTGTTTGTGTAAATAAAGCTGAAAGGGATAAGCAATCAAGAAAAAAGAGAAATGAGACTTCTGCATACATAATTAGCGAGTCCCTGTCTGGTCTGCAGATCTGAGCTGGATCTGCAAATGAATATTGAGAAATTGGACAAGGTTTAGAGAAATGCCACAAGAATAACTTAAGATCTGGAAGAAAGAAAAACAATTTCAGATGAAAATGTTGAGAAACATCATCTAAAAGATGACTTGATTTTTATATATAAGAGTAAGTAGATCCTTTCTGGTTAACTCTTAAAAACTGGGAGGAATTCAGTTCAACATTAGACAACTAACAGTGTGTGGTGTATATAATATTAATAAAATAAATATAACTTCTTTTTTTTGTAATAACTAAATATACATACTCTATAATTACTCATCAACATTTTTTCACACTTGGAAAATAAATCCACAAAGTATGTGGTCACTACAAATTCACTCATTTAAATTTTTCAGTTCACTGGCAAAAGAAAATTATGTTTCTTCAGTATGTGTGGAGCCTTCAGTATGTGTGGAGCCTTGACACGTTATATGACTATAAATTTGCTATTTTTTAAGTTGTAATGACCTGGATTATGATCTAGTCATAAATTTAAAGACATCTTATTTTTCTACTTGTCACTTTGCATACTGCCAATATACTGAAACATTCTACAGATAAAATCAAGGAATGTAAATAAAAGCTAAAATTATTCATAGTATAAATGAAGAAATTGAAGCAGAGAAGTCCTTGCATTTCATCTCACCAGTCTTCTATACTAATGAATACACTACACAAAATTCCTGGGGATCTTTAGATTTGAAGAGACTTCAGTGGAGGTCAGAGCTGTCTATAACTGAGGCTCTTGAACATCAGCATAAGTTCAATTTAATGTATGCTTTCTGATATACTTCTATATACTTCTGCAGGCTACTGTCATTCAAATTATTAATGAAATAACATTTTCACTTTCTCTCCTGAGGAATACGTTCATCCATTGGTTCAACCATTGCTCATGGTATACAAAAAATGTCTTGGGCTTTATTGTTTGGGGGATGGAAGCAAATACAGAAGCGTTGTACTTCTGAGACTTTGCAGAGGAGATACGAAAGAATTCAGAGCCACTGCATCATCCTTCTTTCCTTGCTTAGTAACACTACATCATATTACAAGCTAGAACTATGCATAGCTGTGCTGAAAAGGACTTCTGGGGACTGGTGGATGGCAAGTTGGATGGTGGTGGTGGATGGCAATGTGCCTGCACAGTCCAGAAAACTGACCATATCCTGGGCTACATCAAAAGAAGTGTGGCCAGCAAGTCAAGGGAGGTGATCCTGCCTCTCTGCTGTGTTGTGAGACCTCACCTGGAATACTGTGTCCAGATGTGGACTCCTCAGCACAGGAGTGAGATGGATGTGTTGGAGTGCATCCAGAGGAGGGCCACAAAACTGATCCTAGGGATGGAATACCTTTCCTGTGAAGACAGGCAGAGAGAGCGGGGATGTTCAGCCTGGAGAAGACTGGGAGGTGACCTGAAAATGTCCTTTCAGTATCTAAAGAGAAGCTACACGAACGAAAGGGAGGGGACACTCTTCAGCACAATCTGTTGTGATAGGACATTAGGAAATGGTTTCAAAATAAAAGAGGGGATTTAGACTAGATAAAAGAAAAAGTTTTGTATGATAAGGGTACTGAACACTGGAGCAAGTTGCCCAAAGAGGTGGTGGATGTTCCATCCTTGGAAACATTCAAGATCAGGGTGGAGGAACTGTGAGCAACTTGATCAGCTGTTGATGTCCCTGTTCAATGCAGGAGAGAAGGACCAGATGACTTTTAAACTCAAATGGTTATGTGATTCTGAAATAACGCTGAGCACTGTAAAGTCTTGCCATGCACTGGGAGAGGTAGCTGCATTTCAGTGATGCATGAAGTAATTCATCTATGTAGCTCATAAAGCACTTAGGGTTCCTTTGGGATAAAAGGCACTTAAAAATGTAAGGTATTAGTATTTCTCATGTGTTTAAGTTGTCAAATCTTCTTACTTTCATTTCACTCAAATCAGCTTTAAAATTCAATTTTGTAGTGAAACCCACAAATGCTAATTCACTTCAATTAAAAAATCTATTGCCTGCACGTCATTTCTAATGGAGTCAGCTGCTATGGTAGAATACCCCCTTGAATTTTTCTTGTAGAATATGCTGTTGTGGTCCAGGTTTCCCTGGTGTTTCTATCCATGTACAGAAACAAGTAATTCTTTTGACCAAATCACAATCTGAAAATCCTTTTGTTGGGGTCAAAAAGTATTTAGATGTGCCTGCTTTTCTTCTCCAGGATTTGCTACCAGAATGATAATGAATACCTGCAAGGTTCACTATGCACATACCTTCTATACCGTGTGCCTCCTCACTTTCCTCCCATTATGCAAAAAGTTTCACTAAGTACAGGAAGCCGCAGATGTCATTTTCTGATCCTTTACACAAATGCCATTTCAGTAATTCTTACATTGCTGAAGACAACTTTCACAAGACTTTCTAGTTAAGTGTTATAGTGTAATAGGATTGCATTCAGGAACTGTGGCTGATGTATATCAACACCTGTGATTTAAAAAGGAGGCAGTAAGGAGAGTAATGCTGGAATTCTGTCCATAACTTAAGTTCAACACAAGAGCTTGAGTTGGGGGACATCGGTACATACTGCTGAAGTTGGAATGGAGCTGGATATGGATGGAAGATGGAACACCACAGTAAATGTAATTTTATAGATATTATTGTATGAGTTTGTGAAATCTTTATTTTCAATTATTCAGTAACGTCAGACTGAAGGAGTCATATAATTAAACAAAACAAAAAAAATCAAAATATATCACAATAATTAATTCTTTTATTTAGAAATTTGTTGAGATGCAAAAAAACGTATTCTTCAGAAAAATTAGTACTAAAGCCTAATAGCTTTTTTGACTGCCAAAACTTCAAATTACCATGGCTATGGCAGCTATGATAGCATGATCTGAAGATATTTTTCTCAGATCTAGCAAATAATTTGCATGTTAAGCATCCTAAGAATGTGAAGCCATTTAGTCAATAATCCATATTCTTTATGATTTATTCCTCTTTTAATTAATGCTGAAGCTTAAATTGTAGAAAAAATCACCTAATGATATGCTCTCAGTCTTCTTAATGGAGGACCATCACATGCATTACCCTAGCAGAAGGAAAGTGAGTTAAAGACAGGGATTTAGCTTTAACTATGAATTTTCTGACTTTTTCAGGATTAAACAAGACCCTTAATGTTACTTTAATGTATTTTTTGGTGGTATAATTCTTCTTAATTCTGTCCATTGCAGTCCTTTGATACTTTATGAATTACTTATCTCACATTAATAAGGCTTAACATGGAGTATTAACCTCCTATACATTCCTAATTAGTTTTTAATGAATTTTAGTTTCCTTGTTAGAAAAAGAGCTAGCTAGCTAACTACCACAAATTTAATCTCCATTACTGGAGCATAAGACAACCACCCCTGGGGATGCATGTCCTTGAGATTTTCACGTTAAACAAGCAGCTTTATAAAAGAGTCAAGAAAACTTAATAGTGTGCCTTGGTTTATCCCCTCAATTTTGATAGTATAATGAGTCCTGAATTATTTCTAACTAGTGGTGCAATATACTGTATAAGCTTTAAAAAATTACTATAACATATTAATATACTGCAAAAATTTTAATGGCCAAATTGCTATTCATCCATCAGCTTGATATGCTGGAGCAAGAAGAGAAAAAAAAAGACGAATCAGTACAATTTCTAACACAAGCTCTAATTCAACAACAGCAACAGTCATGATATTACATAGAATGTAAAAAATAATTTCCTTTTTTTTTTGACAAAATTATCATACTTCTTTCTCTGAATACCTTTATATGTGGATGAATTTTAAGAAAAGTATGTATGGGCTATAATTATTTGTGTGTGTGTGTGTATAGTATAAGCAAAAATGTTGCAAGTAATAATTTTGCAAGGGAGCAGCACATGTATGGGTTACATACTGCTTTCACAGTGCTTTAAACCCATATAAGATGGGAATACAGTTTAACTACTACTACACTGGAATAAGAAAAAGAGCAGCATCTCATTATGAACTTCAGCAGTAGCTCAGTAACAAATTACAAAGAGATTTTCACTGGCAATATACAGGATGCTGCTGAAGCAGTTCTTAATGCCAGGATCAAGACAGAGAAGCACAAACTCTCAGAGACTTCTGGCTCTATTGGGAGAGTGCTACAAGGACAATGGTCTGTATGGTGATTCTTCCATTTCACAATCTCATTTCCTTGTTGATTTACCTCTAAATAAAACCCTATAATTTTGCATTTGGAAATGCAGGAGCTATTTGTCAGTCCCTTGCACATCTCCTGCAAGGCTGAGTGGAAAAGGCAGGACTCTTTGGGTCTCGTCTAGGAGGTTGAGGGCTCTGTTTCTCAAGTGCTATTCTCTCCATCATTTTTCTACTAAGCACACAGACATAGCGGTATTAGATGTGTGATCTTTTATAGTGGGACACATCTACAGAACTACAGTTCAGTGAGCACCTATGTTGCTGTGGTAGGCTGCAGTTGCATAGTTTGAACAGTTTTACAACTGGAAGTAGACATTTCTTTTACAATATCACAGACTGATCACTTCTTTTTGTCAACAAACAGGATCAAAAATGAAATAATAGTGCTCTAGTCAGGAAAAATGTACAGATGTACAAATATATGTAACTATAACAGTTTAAATGCAGACAATCCAGTATGAAGTACAAGTCGATTTACATTCACTTGAACAGAATGGTTCTGAATCATGAAACCATTTCCACAGTATTTGACATATTTTCAAACAGAAAAAAAAAAAATACAAATATGCTATGTTAATTTTTAGTGGTGGGGAATAGTCACAATTGTAGGCAAAACCAGACAGCTGAGCATTTTAATGGCTGCACTGCCAAAACAAAAGTAGGAATACTTCCCTCTAAATCAAAACCAACACTAAAATCTGCATATGCAGAAGGAGATCTCAGTGAAGCAATGACCTAACAATGTCCTGCATTACCAATAAATTTCACTCATTAATCTTTTACTTACAAACTGCAGTAATAAATACAGGGTTATCCTGCATTCATTCGTTACACTGCACGTTGCATGTTACGGGGTGAGACCGATCACTGTGTGGCAGCTGATGGGAAACAGACCAGCTGAAAATGAAAGTTTATCCAAATCCACAAAATGCTAGGGGCAACTTAATCACTGAGCCTGACACACAAAGTACACATACCGTGTACAGATGTGGTTTAACTGAGTTCGCAACCTTATTAACTTAATTCATCTAGGGGTTAGCAAGCAATAACTTGTACAATGCAAATCATCAATCCTCCCCATTAGAGGCTGTCATCAGCCCATGACCCATGCACGACTGGTCTCAAACAGCATGAGGCTCTCTTGCACTCACTCTGCATGATGGTTTGGGGAAAATGGAGTTCTGTCTTAAACAGACAGATAAAGCAGCTATTTGGAAGTGCTCCATTTTTCCTAATCCAGCATCAGGTTATCAGGTGTCATGAGCTGGCCAGTAGACTAGATGATTACCATCAGGAGGAATTATCAATTCACTGAGCTACCCTCATCAGTGTTTTCCAGATGATGAAGACATCCATATCTACATCCCAATTTTAGAGAAATGCCCCTTCTTCTTTGGACAATTCTGAAGATTAATGTATCACCTTGACTAACAGAAGGGCTCATGTGGTTGTACTTCACTTATATAGAACATTATTACTGCCTTGCTCTCTTCCCCACTCATTTCTCCATCTCTCCCAGTAAAATGGATGGAAAAAAAAAAAAAAAAAGATGATTTGATTATCAGTTTGACAGCTGTTTTGTGTAAGGATGGACATCTTGCATTTCATTTGTTATAAACGGTGAAGATATGCCAACTATGCATCTGCAACCTCATTATTCTATCTGAGACAAGCCAGACTGATTCAACATTTAGATCAATGTTATACCATTACGCTGACCTTTATGTCTATTTGTTTTACTACAGTTTCAGTAGTACTGCATAATTTTTTATATAAATTTTTGCTAATTCTTAAAGCATGCAGAAATTTCCACAAAGGTCTACGCTAATTTCTTCAGTGATTATCTAGCAGTGATTTATTGTATTTTTCTGCTACTACTTTTTTTCTTGATTATCACAGATGAATTGGCTAATACATATGCTTTCAAATTATATCACAGTGCATTTGTTTTAAAACAATTCAGCATTAAGTACTCCCTAATGCAGGTACAAAGCATTAATAAAACTGTAAAATTGAATGGTGCAATTTTTACAAAATGGCAGCAAAACCCTCACGTGCTGAAAACATTAATTGCAGCTTTTGGTAAGTCTTTCTGCAAGCATTGATCTTTTCTTTATATATTATAAAGCTCTCAAAAATATGACACAATTTTTAGTATTTAGTCCATTCAGACTCTTTTGTTTAACACACATCACTGACAAATTATTCAACAAATACTACATCAAAAGATAGGAAGCAAAAGAAACAAACAGAAGACATTGCCATATGAATAGTCACTCTTTTTAAATAAAATGAGGCAATTTCCTGCAAGACAGAAGTGCTGAGTATATTGCTACAATGAGTAGGTGTGGACTGTCCATCAAAGCTCATTTTCAATGACAGAATAAATTAAAAGTTGTACTAGAGCTTATCAATCAAACTTTGAGCAGGAGGTTGTAATGGATGACCTCCACAAGTACCTTTTTACCTAAATAGTTCATAAAAGATGCATTTCTGAACGACTGCAAATAGAAAGATAAAAGCGTTGAGGATGGGAAAGAATAAAATGTAGACTATGAAAGGAGTTGGTAACAAATTTTTCTATCAAAAGATCAGCTAACTGGCATGTTCAAAGGGAAAGAATAAAGAAAATAACTTGATGAAATGAATGATCTTGAAGATATGTGTAGCAGTTCTCTCAGTGCTCCTGTTAGTGGAGTCTCAGCTTCAAGTTGAATGGATCCCCATCCTAAATTTCTTTCTTTAGGTCTCAATATCTTCAGGGAATTTTTCTCTTATTGAGATGCTTAATGTTGTTTGCAGATTCTTCTCTCAACAGTTTCAGCATGATGACATGAACAATTTGATGGCTTGAATGTTATTCAGATGAGCTCTTGACATGACACTTAAGTCCCCATGACATTAGTTAGGTTAAGATTAGTGGTTCAACAATATTCTTCAGACTGTCTGAGGATGTGAACATTTTACCTTTTGCCAAGTAGCTTTCCAGCACATGATATTCTGACTTTCCCCAGTTAATATTTCTCTCATATTGATCAGTAATTATTTGCTGAGTACATATTTTCAATATGGCTACATTTGCTTCCTTTTGTGAAGTTGAATGTCACAGAATTGCCATTCACCTTTTTGCTTTGCAATCACATACATGCAATTTCTGAACCACGGGTAAGAAAGATTGCTGATTTACAGGAAAGGGCATGGAATATCCAAGATCCACAAATACTGCTGTTGATCTTCAGTGAGGGACAGCATGATCCTACTGAAGAATGATGCTTTATCTACTTCCCTGTTTGCAGCTATCTGGTCTCCACAGTAGAACAATAACACTAAAATTTAACAGACTGGAGATAGTTTGCACATTACTGAATATTGAAGTGATCTTTATGTAGAACATAATAGGATGGTTGGAAAAGCTTTTATGTGCTATCCCACACTGTTCAGTCTTTGGCCGATTTTTCCAGTAGAATCCAAAAAGTACATCTCTGGAATATTTTAGGAAGAACACAATTTATGGTTATTTGCATTTCTGTTTCAAAAGATTTGAATAAAATGGACTGAAATATAAAATTGAAAGGGAATCCAGATGCAGAAGTTTAGAATTTGGGGGTTTATTCGTTCATTTTGTTGTGTTTTGCTTATTTCAGATAGAAAAATAATGATTAAAACTTCAAAAGCATAATATGCATCTTGAAGAAAATACTATATATACATGTTTCTCAAGCTGAATATTTAATGGCTTGAAAGTTTTTAAAAATACATTATCCTTGAAAATCTCATTGCAATAAAAAATATGTATCAGTTCACTTGAAAATAGTAGTATATACCACCAGGATTACTAAAAAGAAGAAAGAGAGGAAGAAAAAGAAGGACTGGTATAGAAATAGTTGAAAAAGAACCAACATTTAAAAACAAAACAAAAAAACAACAAACAAACAAACAAAAAAAAACCAGACCTGTCTGGAGGAATCAGATGAAAAGAATGGTCTTGCCTTTTTATTTTTTTTATCATACTCATATTTTCCTTTGTGAAAGATTTATATATTTATGTAATCTTTGTGAGACAATGAAGAAGAATATTCCTATAATACAGTACATTATTTAGTGGCAGTTCTCTCCCTTCCACCAAATAATCAAATAATCAAAGTTTTTGTAGGGCACGTATTACCCAAATGAACACCTTTACCCTCAAAAACAACTGCAAAATAGATCATCATAGTTGAAGCCTACAAATAGCTATTTGTTTACTTAGATATTTAACATGCTAATTTATTTGAAATCTTGTCAGAGAAAGGACTATCTGGGTAGTGAGGTAACAGTCCCAGTAATTAATAGCCACTATGATCTGTTCCATATGTACATCATTGGACAAGTCTACACACCACATATAACTTCTCCATTGTGCAAAAAGAATGGAAATGGATATGTAGAAAACAAACATTTTTGTTCTTCCTCTGTAATTATTAAAAGACTGTATATGAACTTCATGTTCAACCCTGTAAATCATTTTATATTTTTAAATTAATTCTTATATGATCTTTTGAATATTTATCTCTCACCTCGTTTAAAGTTATTACCTTTACTGTTCTCAGAAAAACCAAGAGCCTGAGTAACAGAAAAGAAATGCTCTACGTGATTCATTGCTGTGATTCATTTTTTTAGCCAGTGGGCTCCACTTACTGAGATACATTCGTATCAGCCTAAAATGCTTTCTTTCCTTTTAAGAATATGTTTGTACAATTTATTTATAAAACATTGTCATTATACCTTAAATTGAACAGATTTTCCTCCTTTTGCTGGTATGACAAAGTATATTGCAAGAATTATAGATAGTCATAGTTCAAGGCTTAATCCATCCCTATATTTATGGAATTTTCAGATCTGTAGTGAAAAGCTAGTTCCACATTAAGTTGACCTATTGAGTCTGTCACTATGATTCTTCAAAGGAAAAAAAAAAAAAAAAAGGTAAGAGTAGCTCAAAGCAAGTGATTTCTATGTCATGAGCTCTCATTAACTCAGCTTTTTCTATGAAGGGTCCCAGGCTTTGTAGAACACTGCAGTTATTACAAATTTCCTTAATTGTTGAATTTCAGGGTAAGGTAAAGGTAAAGCAATATCAGTTGAGCAGAATTGCCTTCCAGGCAGTCCTTTTGAAAATACATTTTGGGTAAGGATGTTCAGTCAGGTAAGAATTTTGATAGCATTTTTAATGTAGAAGAGTCTGGATTATTTGCATATTTCCCACAAAGTAGTTTGTGTACGGGGGGGAGGAGTATGGAATAAGAGTTGCTTTATTTTCTGTTTTTTGTTTTTTTTTTTTAATCCAAATGTTTGACTGTTTTAGAAATGCAATGTTAACCTAATGGATCAAATCTCCTTCAAAATTTTCCCCGAAGAAGTATCTGGTATCTCATTTAGCTGTAACTTCTGCTGTATTTTAAATGATTTGACTTAGAGGTATAAAGTGGTTTATTCCATTTGCTTAATATAACCACCTAAATTCCCTAGGCACCAGAGGAGAAACCCAGAGTATTTACAACTGTAGATTTAAGATTCAAGTACTATATGGGTATCTCCAGAGAGAAGCCAACCCACTCAAGTGCAGTGTCAGCTTCTTAAAGCATGAACACATAGTAAACAGGAGGTTTTCCAGGCTCTCAAAAACCAATCTGATCCTAGCCTGGCCTGACTTACAGAGCTAGATGCCCTGGTGTGTGCTGTAATCATAGATTAAAATGACGACTTTCATTTTTCTTAAGGACCTAAGCACAATTCCATGGGAATCCCACAAGAGAGCTCTCTCTTTCTCTTTTCTGTTGAAACTGAAGTAACATGCAACCACGAATTCAAGAGTCCTAGGTCCAGACACAGTATGCCACAGGTTGGCTTGAGTTTTAATCTAGTAACAAAAGTAATCATAACAGGAGAATTATGAAGTTCAAGTTTTCTGTTATCCAAGGAATTATTCATTTCATAGTATTAAATGCAAAAATAATAATAAATAAATAAATAATCAGTCCTGGATGAAGCATTTTTTCACTGAAAATAGCTGCATCAGCAGAGTCCAGTAATGCATACAATTACAACTCGGCAGAAAAGTAGATATCTTGAATTTAGAAGTCCTCATCAGGATTTAGGTAGACACAAGCTGAAAGATGGGACTGTAATTCAACTTGTATATTTACATTAATATCACTAATTTGTGGTTGTTGATAAAAATACCAAAACAAATGTTCTATCATCTGCTATAGCCAAAGTAAATAAAGCTTACATGAAGTCTAAAGGGAACATGTTGGAAGAATGGAGATATAGATAACGGGAAGGGTTAGAGAGCAATATCATATCATTAGTTGATTATAAATTTGAAAGAAAAGAGGAGTGACTTTAGATTTCAGGTCACAGACAAGGAGGTTAGTAAGGGTAGTAGTAATTGCTGACCTCCATTCATAAGTAATGCCCCTTTTTTTTTAAGGGAGGAAACTCAACACACGCATCAGCACTTGTAAACATAGAAAGGGATAATATTGCTGTTATTCTCTGCATCTGGTGTTCAACATACACCAATAGAGCAGGAAAGACAGAGCAAGGCTGCCTATTGAGGATCTAATTTAATATCTACATGGTAATGAATAGCTGAATTCACAATCAGTCTCACAACTGGGATAAAATTTAGATTAGGTATTTAGGTAAGCACAACAGAAACAGAATTTAGTTTATAATAGCAAAAGCGCTTAATTTTTGACTACGTATAAATGGAAAAATCTAGCCAAAGATGTTATAAAGAAAACTTCAAATATAATAGTGTAAGAAAATAATAACAGTAGCAACTGTCTAAACCAATCACCTTATATTTGAATCAATTAAATACACAATATACCGCCAACCCTCAATTAGAAATTTGGTTAATAATGCATAATAAGAACTCTTTTTTTCCTCCTGTGTAATCTAAACAAGAAGCTTACATAGTTGACGTGATCTAGCTTACACTGACATATTCATTACCTTCTTTATTCAGTCATAGACCATGGAAGCAAAAGTAAATCTTCAGCCTGACTCTAATTCAGGAGGAGAAAGCAAATCTGTGCTTTGAGTTTGATAATTTTTGGGTATAATGCTGCCAGTAACAATGACTTTACTTTGACTGGAAAGAGGCTAGTTAAAATAACAAAAAGTACTACAAGAGGCAAGAGTGGTTGCTGTGATGTAAAGCACTGAGACTACTAGGTGTAGATGCTAGAAAGCATCTACAGTAATGAACTAAAACAGAAGCTAAACCAACAAAAACAGCACAGAATCATTGTTGTGGCATTTAGCTGAGTGCCACATAGCCATTTGCTCACTCCCCCTCACATAGGATGGGAGAGAAAATTGGAAACAAATACCCGTGAAACCTGTGGATTGTGATAAAGACAGTTTAATAGGACCAAAAAGTAAAGGAAAAAAAATAAGAATTTTGAAATGATGAAAAGAATATACAGAAGCAGTGATGCATAATACAATTGTTCACCATTTGCTGACCAATGCCCAGCCAGTCCCCAAGCAGCAGCAGTGTCACTCAACCCCCTTCTCACCCTCCATCCCCACCCCATTCTATTGTTCAGCACATTGTCATACAGTATGAGACATCTCTTTAGCCAGTTTGGACAGCTATCCTGTTTTCTACACTCTTCCAGCTCTTTGTGCGTCTCCAGCTCCCCACTCTCAGAGCAACACAAGAAGCTGGAAAGTCCTTGGCTCTATCTAAGCACAGTTCAACAATTAAAATATGGTGGGTTATCAACATTATTCTTATCCTAAACCCAAAACACAGCATAATACCAGTTACTAGAAAGAAAATTGACTCTATCCCAACTGAAACTATTTCCTGATGATAAGTTTGCTGATGAAAGCTGGGAGGAGTGGATGACACACCTGAAGGCTAGGCTATGTTAACATTCAACAAGACATGGATAGACTGGAGAGCTGGGCAGAGGGGAACCTGATGAGGTTTAAGAAGAGCAAGAGTTGTGCACCTGGGGAGGAATAAACACATGCATCAATACAGATTAGGGGGTGACCTGCTCGAGAGAAGATCTGCAGAGAAGGACCTGGGGGTCCTGGTGGACAGCAGGCTGGCCATGAGCCAGCAGTGTGCTTTTGTGGCAAAGATGGCCAATGGCATCCTGGGGTGAATTAAAAAGAATGTGGCCAGCAGGTCAAGGGAGGTGATCTTCCCTCTCTACTATGCCCTGATGAGGCCACATTTAGAGTACTGCATCTACTTCTGGGCTTTGCAGTTCATAAAAGATAGGGATCTCCTAGAAGGAGTACAGCAGATGGCCACAAGGATGATAAAGGGCCTGGAGCATCTCCCATATGAGAAAAGACCGAGTAACCTGGGCTGTTCAGTATGGGGGAAAGAAGACCGAGAGAAGAGTTGATAAAAGTTTATAAATATCTAAACAGAGGTAGGAGGCAAATGGATGAGACTAGGCTCATTTCAGTGATGTGGAGTGATAGGACAAGGAGCAATGGCCTAGAACTGGAACACAGGAAGTTCTTTACTAATATGTAGAAGAATTTCTTTATGGTAACGGCAGTGGAGCTCTGGAACATGTTGCCCAGTGAGGTTGTGGAGTATCCTTCTATAGAGAAATTCAAGATCCATCCGGATGCCTACCTGTGCAAACTATTGTAGGGTACCTGCTTTAGCATGGGGGTTGGACTTGATCTCTTCATGTCCCTTTCAACCCCTGCAATTAAGTGATTCTGTGAAATGAGGACAACTATGATTATCCATGTTGCCATACTGATGGCACCAACCTTGGTACTACCTTTGTTCAACATAAAGAATAGCCTATCCTGAGTCAGGAGATGTTTTCATTTCACAGTTTTGCTGCATCCCCCATGCTTTATAGATTAAAATACTTATAGTTAGGAAAATAATCAGTGGCAAGGCAGTAAGCTTCTGAGTTGGAAAATGTCTTTACCCCCTCCACACACTTATGGTGGTATGGATATAGCCCTACAAAGGAACCTGGTTTATAAAATGAGCTCCAATAAGTGCTGTAAAGATGACAAAGAAAGAAACCTGCTGCATGACCAATACAATGTTCCTATTGCAACGTGGACAAGTTTGGTTTGAGATACAGCAAAAACTCTTTACAAGTGCTCCAGTATTTTTCTTCAAGTTTCAAAGTGCTAGATTGATATATATTCAATATGAAAAGACATTACCTTTACCCATTATACAAAAACAAAAAAACTCTAGGAAAAGAAAAAAAAATAAAAATCTCAGATAGCCATAAAAATCTAATGAAAATTTGTCAGTGCCTAAGGATAATTTTGCACAGCCAGTATCTGTCAGATATGTGTGATTACATTGCAGCTGAGTTGAAATGCACTGTGGCAGAATAGCTTTGTTTCTTCTGCTGGATGTTAAGCATACATTTATGTTGAAATTAGAATAAAACAATAATTTTAAATAAAATGATAACATTAAAATGAATACACAAAACCTGCTTATAAAGAAAGAATCTTAACATTCAGTCCATTTTTTTCTAAAATAAGTTTTTTAGTTTTCTTAAAATGCTAGAAACTTTAAAATACAGAAGCAGTCATGGGACAAAAGTCTTGAAATAGTCATAATGTAAATTATTCTCTTCTATATTTGGATAGAAATCAAACTATAAGTACTTGAAATTTTATGTATTTGCAATTAAGCTAAAAAATGAGTAGTTACTGTTCCAAAGCTTCTTCTGTAAGTCAATCCCATAACTTAATTTGAGGAAAAATCCAAAGAATCATTGAACTTTTAATATCAGAAGCTGAAATGGATTTCTTCCTCTACTGTTTAAGATATGCCAGGAAACATATGAAATTTTTCTCCAGATTAATTAGCTTACTCTGCCACATCTCGATTAGCTTTGGATTAACAGTAGTTTGCAAAACTTCTTGCTCACTATTCTTTTATGTCACACATTTATTTTTCTTTTCAATTGCTTCCTCAGAAAGGTTTTGTGAGATGGTTCAAATGTTACTCTTAGTACCTGTAACCTGCTCTTTATTTTAAGAGACTTTTTTTGTTTCCATTAAATTTCTTTTTTTTTTTTTTTTTTCTTTAAACCTCCTACTGGACAGCATTATTTGTAACATCATCCTTTAAACCCTGTCTGTTGTTGCATCTGATGGGAGCCCACACTAATGAAGCTGTTAAACATCAAATTATTTAAGTCACACCTGAAGAACTCTGAATGACACAGTAACTTGGTTTTCTCTTATTATGCTGTATTTTGTCTTGTTAATTTCACTTCAATAGTTATATTTCTGTATTCTTGAATGAGAAGAGTTATGGTGTTTAATTATTAATATATATTATTAAATGGTAATAATGTACTGAGCACTCTACAAGACTGAAAATAATGTTTTGTTGTGTCCTAAATTTTGCATTAAGAAAATTTGGTATATCCTACCCGAAAAAGAAAATAAAATTCAGTAGTGGAGTAAGAACACTTAGAAGAAGAAATTACTCTTTGTAGTTACCAAAAGCACATTCAAAAAACAACAACTCCATATGGGTGCTATATAAATCTGAATCTTTCTTTCACCATCAAATCACATTAATATTTCCCAGAATTCCTTGGTCATTGCCCTGTATCATTAAAGATGAAATTGCTGTCATCCAACTTTAAAAGGCTGTAGATAGCTGCATTTCAACTTCTCAACCTAGATTTCCTTTAAAAACGAGGTAGAGAAATAGGCTGTTTTAAAGTGCAATTCATTTTCACTACTTTAGATGTCTATTTCAGAAGAGATGCACTTTAGAATTTACTCTTCTTTAAAACATTGGCAATAAAAAAGGTGCAGAAGATGAAGTCAGATCTTTGAATGGGAGAGATGAATCTCATTCTGCATACCTAAATACCACCTAACAGAAACATTCCTTTGATTGTGTTTTTTTTTCATGCATTCCTATGAATATTTAAAAATAGCCCTGCTATTGATAGCCAACTTATATATGCCCCAAACCACCAATCATTATTTAGGAAAATCATTATGTTAAGCATTTTTTATTCTATGAGGAAAATAAATATTTGATATAAATCCAGTCCTTTTAGTGTCCAGTATTTACTGAGTGTAGTGTTTATTTTGGCAGGTTTTTTTTGTTTTTTTTTTTTTTAATATTTATTTATTTATTTTAGAGCTCTACTTGTATCTTTAGATTTATTTTTTATATTTTCACAGATACAGCATATGACCCGAAATCAAACTGTACATTTTCAGTCAGATCTGGTTTCACCTCAGATGCTACTCTACATCCATTTTCAAATTTCCCATTGACTCATATATTTGTGATAGATAGATTCATTAAATTTATTTTTATAATAATGCTCTATTTTCTTGGTTTAATATTTTGTGATGAAGAACAGTTTTGTTTTTATGTATGTTAGCCCTGGACAGCAGCCAAGCACCACATAGCTACTTGCTCACTCCTCCCTGCAACAGGACTAGGGAGAGAGTCAGAAGAGACAAGCAAGAAGAGTTGTAAGTCTAGACAGCTTAATAGGTGAATTAAAAAAGGAGACAAACAAACAAACAAAAAATCCACACACAACAGAGTAAGTAATGCAAAGGCTCTCTCTCTAGCAGGTAGACTGATGCCCAGACAATCTTTAAACAAAGGCTACCTCCCCCCAAATCCTTTTCCCTCAGTTTCTATTGTTGAACATGATGTTATGCAGCATGGAATGGTCAATTTGGGTCAGCTGTCCAGGTTGTCTCTCTTCAGTCAGCTCACTGGGGAACAGAGTAGGAAAAGAGAAGGTCTTGACATTGTGCATACACTGCTCAGCAACAGCCAAAACACTGGTGTGTGACCAACACTGTTTTAGTCACAGTTCCAAATACAGTAAGGTTGAAGCTGCTGTGAATAAAATTAACTCCATCCCAGACAAGCCTTATATAATATACAAAGCTGTATCTATTAGCAATGAGATGAAAACTGATCTACCTACTCATGCCTGTAATTTATTCTCAGCAAAAACATGTATTTGCATGAAAATAAGCTTAAAAATATCAGTAATATAGGGGAAAAAAATATTGCTATTATACTGTAATCATCCCAATGCCAGGCATTACAAAGCAGAATAATGATTACACTTACAGAAATCTAAACAAATCAAGATACAGAAATGCAGTTAAAAGAATGAAATTATCTTAAACCTGAGTTACAAGTACTACATAGGAACTACAAGACCTTGAGATAATTTATTTACAATTTATTATTTATACATTATATACATGCATTTAAAAAATATATAATTTTGCTTATTATACACCTCCTTTTATAATTCTGAAAGGAAAATACATTCATTAGTTTGAAAGACACCAGGAATGCAATGGGTATTACTATCATGCATTTAATAATACTATTTTAAAATATTTTTCTTTTTTGCATGCATGGAGACAGAAAGAACAAATGTTTTCATGAATGGGGAAACTTAATGCTACGGTTCTTCATATTTAGTTTGTCCTTTCTTGAAGTGTTATACATAGAAAAAAAAAAAAAGAAAAAAAAAACTAATGATACTATGTAAAATCTCAGAGCTCTTGGTGAGATGTTATATCTCCTTAATGTATTTTTTGGAGAGAGTCAAAGACCCTGCAATATAACACCAACATCCAAAAGCAAAAAATTACATCACTATGATGTAACTTCTCCATGTTTGAATTAAGTTTTCATATTTTCACTTTAATTAACAACAAAGATAACATGTTGAGTTAAAGTGTTAATAATGTAGTTATTAATATGTAATCATCATTGTTAAATATTACATTTTTTGATTGGTACAATTGTTTTCACTGTGCAGTCTTGAAAATACAAAACAAGTACCGTGACTCCCATGCACTCTCAAGTTAGATATTCTTATCTGACAGCCATGACTGTCCATATGACATTTGTTTTAGAGGTATTACTGACATCTTTACTGCATATCTTGAGTTTTTGAACCCTTGTGTCCACATCATTGTTGACTGACACCGTTGCCCCACTGACACACAAAAAAAAAGCTAAATCAAATAAACCTAACTCTAATTATTCAGCTATCTGTCAACATGACAAAAGCAATCTTATCCATTAAGATATATAAATAAAACACAAGGACATATTTTGTTATTTCCTGGTACTTAAATGACCATATTTGACGATTACTAGCACTGCAGTAAAAGACTAAAAGACTGGGTCATATAAGGCCAGTGAATTCAACAACCTTTCAAAACAGAGTATGCCTTTTCTGTGACAGCAGGTCACAATGTGGTGGAAAGTTGATCTGGCACTGACTTGGTTTGGACCAATGCTTTGATATAGAGTTTGATATAGAATTCTACTTGATATAAAATTCTATTTGATGTCTTATCTTATAGCCTGATCTGTGGTGGTACATAATTTCTTTCAAGCTTAACATTTGTTTTGGTTCAATGTTAGAGCGTCATATCTGAGTTACAATGGATCAGCTATCTTGAAAATACTTTAAATGGTGAAGAACAGACTTTGTTGTCACAAGGTGACTATGCTAATCTTTCTTCTATAGAAAATAAGAACATCAAGAACTGTTGTTGTTTTTTTTTTTAATTGTTCAAACTTACAGAGCTCTGATACTGTCTTCAAAAATATTTAGCTATTCCCATCCATTACATCATATATCATACATTTAATAAATTAAATCTGTATATAGTGAAAGGAAATATTATGTTTCCAAGTATGTAAAAAGAGGTTAGAAAGTTATATAGATAAAGAGATCAGCTTAGACAATAAGAAGACTAATTGGAATGTGCTTCTTACTATCCATAACAGGAGAAACTTTAAAATAAAAAAGAGGGGAGGATCTTTTCATGCATCATTTGTTTGTTATTACTACAAGAGTGAAATTACATAACTAAAGGACGGACCTTTACTTTGACCTTTTACTTTTTACTTCTAACGTGTATACACATTAAAAAAAAAGAAACAAATGAAGTACAATGCAGATGTAAATATTAACGCAAGAGAAAAATAAAGCTAGGAAATATAAGTCTTTTTATTTGTGTTTAAAGTCATGCATAAATCATTATCCCCCCCTTCCTCCCCATTTTTTAAATTGTTACTATTATTAATATTATTTAGTGGAGACCCATGAACTTTTCACATTGTACAGCTGTACTTGCACATTCATGTTAGTGTTGAAACAGTATGTCACAGAATAAGAATAAAGCCTTAGTTCTTGCTTGTTCTAGCTTGGCCAGAAATGAAGTGTACTATGCATTTAGGAAGAGAATATTTTCACAGGTTATACTGACAGAACCATCAACATTTCCAATCTTGTTCCAGTCTCCATATATATGTTAAAAGGCCTCCACCAGTGTAAAAGGGGTTTCCAAATTTCAGGACTTCGGTTAACAGATGACTCAGCTGGGGCACAACTGGACACTGATGGCTCACAATCTCACATTGTAAACTGTGATAAACAGATGTAAGGGCAACACACTGAAAGAAAAAGTAACCTGGAGGTAAAGGTGTTGTGATGTGATGCTACAGGTAACTTTGTAGGTAGGGAGACTTCAATAGTTATATCATGTAAATTCTTTTCAGTTTTCTAAATTACATTTATGTTTCTACAACTTTACCAACAGCCCCACAACAGCAGGATACTAAAGTGCCTTAAGGCATCTGTATCATTCTTTCAAATTTCTGCCTTCCTGAACTGTGTTTTCCTAGCTTCTAATCTCAGCTAGATCTTTACATTTAAAAAAAATGAATTAATTATTAAATATTAGGGCAGAAAAAGCAGAGATACTGGCATCAGACAATCAGAAATAGAATATGTTATCTAATACAGTTAACAAAACTTTTAGTTTTAAATAAAGCTTTGAACTGATACTAAATGGTATATCCATGTCAATACTCATCCCAAAAAAATGCATTTCTACAATGCTGCCTTCCAGATTTACTCTCTACTGCTTTTGCTATTCAAAAAACCTCATGCTACTGTTAGTATATAAAGTTCACAGAAATATAAATCAAATATTGAGCAATTCTAATCTGATTCATTCAAAATTTTCAGACCCTCAGTATCTCAGTGTTATGAGGTCCAAAATGATCGGCCCAGCAATGACAAAGACTCAGTAAAAGCTTTAAAGCACATTAATACTAAAGGTAGCACTAATAACTAACGCTGTCACAATTTAGTAATGAACAGCAAAGTACAAGTACATGGAAATAGAATGAAGAAAAGAAAAAAAACAAGCTAGCAAAAAGACAAATATTACACTTTAAAGCACTGCAATAAATTTATAGTTACTGATTTCTACCTTAGATTATATTATTCTGATTGTTGTTTATTAAGTATGTTACTAGGGAGCTTATCCAATTTGAACCTCTGACATTCTCATCCCTGAAAACTGATGGAGAATTTTTGCATTCATTAACCTTAATATGCTTTTATCAGCCTCAGTATTAAAAAACAAGCAAACAAAAGACACCACCACCAACAAAAACAGCTATATCCTGAGCCATAAGAGGTTCAGATGCAAAAAAAAAAAAAAACAGTTACCAAAATAAGAAAAAAAGATGACAGTAAAAGCCAGTTAAAGAAATAGCTACTGAAAATGCACTTGAGTTGAAAGAATGGAGGCTAAAATAGAATAATCAATTATCAATCACCAAGGGGCTTCTGATATGAGAAAAGAAGTCCCTTCCTTTTTTCCTGTTTGTCCATATACCTAGAGCACAAGTATTTGCTTTCATTTTCATCTCTGAATTACTGATACCAATTTAAGGGGGGGAGGAAGAAAAAAAAAGGGCCCATACCTATTTTTTACTGCAACGGGCAGCTGCTTTGTCTGGGATATCTTCAAAAGGTAAAGATACATAACTAGAAATACTGTATCTTTCAAACTAAGAAGAAAAATACAAGTCATTTCTTACTTCATCTAGTATTCCAAAGCACTCAGTTATGAATGACGTTTTTGCTACTTTTTGCATCCATTAAGCTACTGCTGATACTTACAGCCCAAAGTAAAATAATTCCATTCATTTAAAAATCACAGCAGGTAAGCTATTCTAATTATTAATTTCCAAAAGTATTAAGAATAACTGATACTAAAATTGCTATTATGAACACACAACAGACTAATAAAACACTTACAGAGCCGCTGCAGGTCTCTTAAATAACTCAGTACATCTTCATTAGGTGCCTCCATACTGTAAAGTTAGTTTTCACACTTCCTCAGTGGGATTTTAATGCCACTGTCATTCTGGTTAAATGGACACTTGTTGGTTTCCACATGCTGACCTGGGACAAATCTTTTCTGTGAGAAATCCGGGAAGAAAGGTGCCAACAGTCCATGACAGAGCCCAAAGCTACGTGAAATGTAGCTACAAGACTGAATGTATCACAAAATCCAAGGACCCCTCCTGGTATCAGTAACTCAAATATTTCAGTCCTACTGTAACTAGCTTTGAAATCTCATTTTATTTTAGTTCTGTCTACCAGCAGAGGAATAAAAGGATGTCAGGATGGAGGTGAGAAGGAGAACAGGGGAACTAGAAAGGATGGTTTAGAATTAATAATCCCCTTCTGTGATTACTTTCTGAGGGTATCAGGTTTATCATAATATATGTAAATGCTGTATTTAAAAGTAACAATTGTTTACACTTGATCTTTCACTTTCACAGAGATTCTAATTTCACAATCTATTTAAGACATAAATTCTAAGGAATGCACAGATGAGGCAACTGTGAGCTAAAGAAAGACCATAAGCAGAAACATGAATTATCAAAACTCTTCCAATGTGTGACACATCAAAATAAATGCAAGGCTACCTTATTCTCATAACCGTTTATCACTAAGAGACCAATTATCACACCCAGAACTCCTCTAACAGCTCTCAGATCTGATCTTCATTACCCTACCACATGCTAGACTGAAGTTATGAAAAGTCTATACTAAAAATACTTTTTGAGTGCTTTGAACTTCTACGATTTCATTAACGGTCTTGTAATGTAGCACAAAGTGCCTTCCTTCCTTTACATATTGTCTATATCCTGTGTATGTTTGGACCAAAGCAAAACATCTCTAAGGCATCATCTCAGAAGATGAGATTTAATGAATCTTCAAATCTACGCAGACATGCTTAATACAGATACTGTATTGCAATTAAAAAGTAAAGAAAATGTAACATTCTTATCTCTATTTCATTTCTATAAACAATTCAATATCTTTTAAACTTTTAAATGAACTCACAGTACATTATTTTTAAGCAAAATGAAATAGAGAGAGAAAAAACTTAGAGCTTGAAATTTAGCTGTTCACTACAAGCTTATGTACTTGGTTCTTTGTTGAAAAGAAATCATATTTATTCACATCAAAAGTGAAAAAGAAACATTTTCAAATACATCTGAATCAAAAAACAACATGAAATTTTCTACCACCCCTTTCCAGTCAATGTGTGTTTCTTACATACTGCAAATAAAGGAGTACAGGTTTTCTGGGAGAGTCCTTTTATTTGAACTATGCCCTAAAATCTGAAATTTCAGTCCTCACACCATACCACAGGATAAAATAAAGAATTGCAGTTGACTTCAGAGCGCCCTCTTAGTACTATGTAATTCATCATTAAAGGATTATCCAATTAAGCTCTCCAGCAGATGAAAGAAATCTTTATGTTGACCCTGTCTAGAGACAGAGACAGATCTAACAAAAGGCTCCTGCAAGACTGAAACTGCAAAATCAGTCAGATGCTGAAACTGTGAAGTGGATTTGAGCTTCCAAAGCTACCTGCTGAGCATCTACACAAGTGGAAGGGGAGACCCAATAGCTTCAGAAGAGTGCTCTGAAAACACATCTTGCTGCATAGATGACTCTCTTCCACCAGGCAGCAAAATTCCCAGCTGCATGTGTGTTTATTGTCTCTTATTCTTGCTCCTACTCACTTGTGTGCTTGACCCAGTGATGAGATTAGGTACTTCTGTCCACTCAGTAATTAGTCAGTTTTACCAACTTTACTATGTTATCCTAAGATTTTAGGTATAAAACCGCCTTTTAATTTATTTTTATTTTTTAAAGAAACACACTGAAAGAAATATAAAAATACATGCTTTTCCTGCCCTCCTCTCTTCAGCAATGCTCTGTGAAGCATTCCTTTCTCTAGAGAAATGTGGGATGTGCCCACCTGTGGCACAGCAGTTCCAGTTCATGACCAGCTTTCCCCCAGGTACACCTTCAGCCCTGCTTAGAGCTCCAGGACACCTGCCATGCCAGGTGATGACGTTGGGCTAGAGAGTAGAGCCAACTATGGAAGTACTGCTGGCGAGATTTAAAGCCAACCAGAAGGATATGTAATGAGCTTTAAGCACTTCCAAGGTTAGGCAGCTGCTGAGCAGGGGTGTTTTGATTGCCTGGATTCATTCTCAAACCGAGAGTAACTGGTTTCTACCATGAAAGCTAATTCTCTGTGATGTCTCAATGTGCCATTTGTACTGTGCCACCAGGGAACTCGGGCGTGCTGTGCTTGCCTACCTGATATGAATTCTTCTTTGATAGATAGCAGATTGCCTATTAGTTAAAGCAGTATAAATGTGGTACTTGCAGTTTATATACCACCTGCATATTCACAGTTCTGCCATGAACTGGAACTATAAAACTTTTGCAAACACTGATTTGATAGCCGTCTGCCTCTGGGGAAAATCGCATCTTTTGTTAAGGGAATAGCCTTCTGCCAAATGGAAATCACATTGCTGACAATTCCCTTCTGCATTGTCCATATAATCTCTGCTTGTTGGCTTTTGTGTTGTTTTGTTGTTTGTTTGTTTTTACTTTTCATGTTAAAAGATAATGCCCTGAGCATCAAAAGATAATGCTGACACATACTTGGTAATACCCTATATACAAAGGAAGAAATAGAAGGACACATTTTTATTTGAAGTTAAACAATCAGTCATATAAATCAATCAGGTTATGATTACCTAGTGTCAGCTACTGCAATGTTTGGTATTGTATTTGAGAGGATTTTAATTTACAAAGAACCACATTTATGAGGATGTGCATGAAATAAAACTGCAAAATTGTAGTGAAAATGTCTTTAGGCAGTACTGATCAGTAGAGCTGAAATTATGATTAACAATGAACATACATAAGTATATAACTTATCTGTCTGTGGATTTAACACTCTACTCTGCTGCATAAGAGCATAAAAATAAGGTGGCTGCAGGTTTTGCTGATGATAAATTCCCTTCCTCATGTTGCAGTGCAAAAATATCTTCTGCTGCTTCCTCTTCTGAAGAAAGGAGCCATTGACATGTAGAATATGGACAAAAGGAACTGGCAAATTTATGGTGTATGAGATCAATTGATTGCAAAAATGCGTTAATCTATAAAAATGGCCCTGACTGAACCCCATCTTGCTGTGCCTAAGAGCTGTAAAAGTAGCATAGGAAAAAATGCTGCTTGAGCTAAGTATGATTAGTACATTCTGTCTTGAGACAATGCAGTGGGAACAATAACTTATTTCCATGCTCTTCCTAAAAACTCACCCTTTGCCACTCAAGGCAGAGCTACATCACCATGACTGTAGAAATGAAAGAAAGGATTTGAAAGAAAGGATTTATGTCTCAGCATCCTTCTTCTCTTCCCTATTCTATACAAAAAGGGAGCATACAACCAAAAAATCTACATAGGAAAAAATGAGACACATTATGAATGGCTAATAAAAAGATTCAGAAGTCAATAAATTCTCATCTTACAGTCTCCATAAGCAATTTTAATCTAACAGGTATTACACTGTTATTGGTATGCAATAATGTAATTCAGCGTGACCAATGGAAATGATATTCAGTACTAAATCGCCAGGAAAGCAGCAGGTCCAAACTATCTGCATCTCATTTCAGATTTAATTATTGCAATAACATCTCATTTGCTTCAAGGTATTATAATTATCTTCTCATTTAAATTGAGTGGTATTTTAATATGAATGCAGTTAATGAGGCAATAGGTTGAAAATATCCATAGCATTGGGCTTTAAAGTAGAACTATTTTAAAAATTGATCATCACTGAAAGTTAAATGCATTTTGATTCTGCCAAACACAGAGTATACAATCAAGTGATTTATATTCATTTTTACAAATTGCCATAGTTTTAAGTTAAAAATTGGTAATAAATGCTGGCATTAATCAAGAGTTCTTTTGCTGCATTTTCCATTTAGACTGTACCAGGCTGCAATTTAAAATGTAAATGTTCATTTAATTTGAAGACAAAGAAAAAAAGATATCTGTCATAGCAAGCTGTCAGTTTTCTTGCACATTAATGAAAGCATGCTGATCTATTTATAATTTATCTAGATGGCATAAAGAATTTATTCCATAACGCTGTGTACAAACATTAACATTTTATTCCCTAATTTCTATTGGATTGTATTTCTTCGAAATATTAATTATTTAAAAAATAATACTCTTAAAATTATTCATAATTGATTTTGAATCATAAAGCATTCTCCTGAAATATTAAAATAAATTATTATTATGATTTGCAGTTTAAAAATCCCCCAAAGATGTTCCACATAGATGTTCCTTCATGACTACATGACAGCTCTGTACACCCATATCCATAGCCCAGGATAAGAGATTTCCTAAGAAAGTAAATTACTCCTTTTTATGTCACTGACTATATTTTTGTTGTTATTAAGCAACTTATTACAGGCACCTCAGTCTCTCTAGTTATTTCCCTGAGGATTACTTTGAGACACTGAAACTGATTGGTACTGTTTGCTGAGCCATTCCTGTCTCTCATGCAAATCTGAAACACTTGGTATTTTTTATGTTCACAATTTCTATTTGGCCATTAGATACCAACAATATTTTAATTTTTCAAAGTTACCTTTAAAAAAAAAAATAAAAAATTGAGTATTACAACATTTTATGTTCAGCACTTAGAACTTAAGATGACTCAGGACTACAGCAAAAGTTATTTGTTCCCTGAGCATCAGGGATCAGTCATAAGGAAATGGTTTTAAGAAATATCTTTTTAAGGAATATGATGAGGTTACCATTGAATGATTACATTGCTTTTCTCCTAGCTTGCTTACACTATTTACTTCTGTTCTTGTTCCTAACACTTTCTGTTCTGAAACCTGAGGTTTTCTTCTGTCTTCACCATAGTCACCCTTTCCCCAGTTCTCATTTTCAACCCAAAAAGATGTTTACAGATCAGAAAATACTAGCTTTGTCAGAATAAAGTTGTTTGGGCTTTTTTTTTAAAAAAAACTTTACTTTGAAGTAAACTTCAGGTGAAATTCTTCTGATTCAGTTAAATATCTTTATTAAGTAACATTTTCTTCTCTTCCAAGTCTAAGCATTTCCATCAAAGTTAACCTCTGAGTACAGAGATCATCTCACAGAATGCTTTATATACATCTAAGATGCTGATATCACTATATAGTTCCCAAACATTTTATTGAGGCCTATACCTTTTTATTTTCACTCTACAACTGCTTCTAGTTACTTCTGTGCTTCTGCTGATTATTGCCTAGCTCTAGTTTGCAGTTTCCTAAACAATTCAGATATAAAGATAACTTTCAAGTCCCTAATATATTTGGCCTTTCCTGGCTTTCCCTGCTCCAACCTGAGTACCATAAAACTTTCTATTGCTAGGCTGTGCATTTTTTTTTTTTCATGTACTCATGGTAACCCTCTTAAATATGTTACCAGCAACTGCTAATCCCAGTGAGACACGTGCTTTTGCAGTACCTCCTGATTAAGATGTCCCAGAGTTACAGCTCTGTCTCCTGAAAATACTCTTTTGCATACTATGCTCTACATGACTTGTACATGCTGTGATAATCAGTCATGTTGCTTGATAGCTATTTTAAGTTCTTCTTGCTTTTTTTTTTTTAATAGCAAAATCGATTCAACCAGGATTATGTACAATAACCTTTTTAGCAATTTAACGTTGTCCAGAAATGTTCAGCCTGTGCAGCAGCTGTAGTAAAGACACAACTCATCACAATTTCCTAGCACTGAAATTTAGCAAACACTGTCATCACGTGGGAGTTCTTGCTGATACTTGACATTAGCAAACATTTATAATTTGAGGTTCAGTTGTAACAGAAAGATAACCACCTGCTAAGATGGTGTTATCTCTTCCTCCCCAGTGGCTAAACCAAAAGCTTTTTCTATATTTGAGTTCAGCCATTCAGGCACTGGATTCCACTTAAAAGTTCACATCCGTAAACATCTGTCTAATCTTTTAAGTTTCCTGCCATCAGTATTTTTTTTTTCCTGTGCATCATATTGTAGTGCCATGCTTTCATCTGCCCAGGAGTTCAAAGCAGGAATATCTGTGATCAGTCACATTTTTTGCTGTTTCAAATGCTCCATGCTGTTCTATTGGGTCTGTTATTCTTTATTCCTACGTAGAAATTGGTCTACAGGCTCTTATTCCCACAAATGAGGCCAAAATTTAGGCAAATGGTTTCATATTGCTATATTATTATTCTCTTCTTCTGGGGCATGCATTATTTTTATCTGTCCTAACCCACTAGAGTAAATCTTCACTTTTTTTTTTTTTTTTAAACTTTCTGATAAATAGGCTAGCAAATCTTGGTATCTTGGGAAACAGGGCTCTTTAATTTTAGTTTTGCCCTTCCCTGTTGATAATCATTACTGTCCTTTTCTCTTTTCTGCCTCATTTACGTAGTTCACACCATTTGCAGGGATTATGTTAGTTACAGTGTTTTCATCCTACTATGCCTCTCCTGAATGGATGCAGATCCTCTCACAAACACCAGCACTTTTCCTTTGTGCTAGGGCAGAGCCATCTGTAGTGACAAAACAGCATTGCAGAAGTCATCAGAGTACTGAACATTTCATCCAGCTCTGTTTGCAAAAGCCAAATGTCAGGTGCCAGATTCGTGACTCCGCGGGATATAAATATACCCTCTCTGGAAAGGTCAGGCGAGATTATCATCAATATATGAAGCAGAAAGTGACAACAATGTCCATTTCAGTACCTACACTTGTTTGTAGATTTATAATTTGCTGTGCAGTTGTTTTACAACCACCATAATGATTAGACAATATGCAGTAACATTATCTTCTGAATCTACAGTAACAGACTTTCACAGACTTCAAATCACTTCTTTGCCATGAAGGAGCAGCTTCCTTTGCAAATGGTTTCTTTTCCCTGGTAAAACAGAGAGGAATATATTTTATATATTAAGTTCTTGAGCTGTCATCAACCACCAGCTTGCAGTACTTAATTCCAATGGGAGTCACCTACAATTTGTTGTGAATTATTGCTGGGTTGTTACTCACTGTGAGAGTTTTATTTATTTTTTATATATAAATAGATACATATATTTATTGGACTTTAATTAGTTTTAAATACCGGTACTGGGCTTTAATTTATCCCCAGGGAATCATACTGGATTGCCTAGCTGAAGCATAATCTGATGGTTTCTTATCACAACTACTTGTTCTTTGATGTTGATATTCCATCCAGATGTTCTCTTGCCTGGGGTAAATAATTCTTATAGACTCTATGAGGCTATTCTCTGTTTTCCATCATCATTTCAACACGAACTTTTGTTCAAGTGCTCCCTAACTTGTCTTCACTGTATCTGAAGCTACAGTGTCTCTCACTGCAACAACTTGCTCTCATGCTTTCCTGTCATCTGTCTCAGTAAACACAACTTATATGAGCACAAACTCTTGACTGGCATTCGTACACACTGGGAAGAAAACTAACAGCACCGTACTCTGGGGTTCATCTGGGAATTTCAGCATGCTTCTTCTACATATTTATATGTAAACCTGATTTAAGTTCGGATTCCTCTTTCAGAGCAGGTTGTTTATTAAAGTGTCCCTTACTCCCACTCCCGTAAGACATGATATAACAAGAACTATTCACAGCTACAGAAGATTTGCTCCTTCATAACTGCACAAGTACCTTCAGCTCTGTTCACAATATTGAAGCAACGGTAAGCTTTAGAGAAACACACACTTTGTGTCCTGCTTCTTTCTTGCACAGAAGATCTACAACCTCAGACTCTTACGTCTACTGAGTCTGCATTCTGTTTTTGCTCTTCTCTGTAAATTTCAGACACCTCAGTAATTCAGATACTCCAGTACTTCAGTGCTGCAATGAAGAGTGCTGCAGTAAGCACAATTGAAAGAAACAAAGCTTTTGTGTGCACACAGCATGTTCAGACTCTGTTGTTTCCAAGCTACATCAAAACCAACTTCAATTATGCCCTTAGTCGACACTAATCTATGTCCTTCATTATAACTGTTTTTTATACAGTTTTGTAATAACGTTCACTATCTTTCCTTCAGGAGAAAAAAAAATAAAAAAGGAAACAAAAACAACAAAAAAGGAAAACTAAAATAAATGAAAAGATAGAAAGAAAAAAATGTCAGTGATTGCTAAGAGTGCATATCAGATATTTAGAATAAAGCACAAGACAGAAAAACTATAATTATTTCAATCTCCTCATAAAGTCAAAGTGAAGGTTAAACTGAAAAGAAATTTAAGTATCTTGAGAAACATATAGCAGACTCCCTACACCATCTAAATTCTTGTAGTAACACCGTGGAAAAACCATTTGCTTTCTGCTAAGATTTTCAGAAGTTGTGATTCCAAATCTTGTTAAGCTGATTTTTTTGAACATATTGTCTCCTTTTTTTCTTGCTAGTTTCACGCAGTGAAAGATATTTCACACATTTCTTTACCTTGGCATGTCTCAGAATATGGAGTAAAGAATGCCAGTGTTTTTATGAATGCACATATTTAACTTCTTCACTGCTTCACTCAATTAGCTTTGAAAAGAATGTCTTTTAAGAAATCCAAAATGCAACATAAAGTTTGCAGGAAGGCATTTCATCACTTTATTATTGTTATTATTACATAAATAATATCTATTTTTTCCAAACCTTACATTTTCAGGTATGCAAGTAAAAGTAGAAGAAACCGTAACTTTCAGCTATGCTCCTGGAGTGAATCTTCTGCTTTTATTTTATTTCAAAGGAATACCTGGTATGAATTCTGAGCTCACCCCCTACCATGCATAAAACATAGCAAGCGAAGATATTATGGAGATCATTTTAGAATGTGCACTCTGAGTGCTCTCTGATAATCTGAGCTTAAATGACCACAGAAGCACACGCTAACTTGTCTCACTGATAGACCTAATTAAGTAGATCTTTTAGCAACACTTCCCATCTTCACTTAGAACTGACTGTACTGTACAACTGAAAGCTTACTCCTATCTCCACCCACCCCCCTTAGCTTGTAAAAGAAAAGACATAATTTTTCCTGAAAAAGTTTCCACAATTCTTTCCCTAGACCATCAACACTGCTATTTGCTAAACTTGCTTATTCGGCCTTGTAACTAAGATGAGAATCTGACTGTCCTCTGTTCAGTTTAGTGTCCTACAATAGAAACACAGCCTCAGTCTGAAAATTTTCTTACGTGAAGTGATAAATGGAACTCAGAGAGTAAACCCACAAGTTAGTAAGCACATGGCAATTTTGTTTCAAAGACTGCTCATTGCTACTTTTTTTTTTTTTTTTTTTTTTTCCCCCCTACTACCTAACAGCTTTAAATTAGCGGGCAGAAATGGATTACATCACTTACTTGCTACACATACCGCTTCTTCCCTTTCTTCCTGAAAGGACAGAAAGATTGTATTTTGACTTGAGGAGCGAGAGCAGTTTCCTCTCACAAAAGAAGATCAACGAAGCAGTCAAAAAAACTTCTGTAAGACTCATTTACTGCCAAAGGCAACACAGGAACAGGTGGAAAGGACAACTAGTTAACCTCAGTACGTGTGCTTATGCATGCGTAGAGTGGGAATGTTTGTTTGCTTATGGAATGCTAAACAGCTGTTGTCCATTTTTTCTATTTATTTATTCTATTTTTGACATCATTTGACATAAAACATTCTGGCTAACTATAATACCAAGGAAAAAGCATAGGGAGATACTTTTTCTTCTCCATTAGCACTTCCCCTCTTGGCCATAGCTGTCCCATGTCTGCTTCTACCCAGTGGGGTGAGCAGAAGGGCTGCAGCAGACAGAGCGTGGGAAGCAGTGATTTGCAGAAGTTCTCTTCCGGAATGCTCCAGCACTCCCCCTCACTGCATTGCTCTGGCTTTGTGGGCTTTTTTTTTTTTT
The DNA here is from genome assembly GCA_035772895.1 of Perdix hodgsoniae. Lineage (NCBI taxonomy): Eukaryota > Metazoa > Chordata > Aves > Galliformes > Phasianidae > Perdix > Perdix hodgsoniae. The sequence continues at coordinate 31,324,571 of JAPSGF010000004.1, forward strand.
TTTTTCTGCTTTTCATGATAAGCCAACTTCTCCTCTCTGTGTAGAAAGGCTGTGGGTGTATTGTGCTTGATCTGGCATTGTGAATGTAAAAGAAAAAAAATCTAAAAGGTTTTTGTATCTTCATAGGAAATCATTAAATTTCACTGATGACAGAAGTAAAAGTTAGGGAAGAGTGATAGAAGAAATGCTGATGTAGCATAGGAACCAATGGATGTAGGTTGCTCCAAAAGTAATGCCTATTTATTTCCATGGAAAAATGCAACAGGTAGAAAGAACACAACAATACTATTCAACTGAGCAAATTCTCAGCTACAAAACACTATTTTGCAACAAAGTCACTATCATTAGCTATGTATTTTCACCAGTGGTGAACAAGAGCTTGAATGCCACACTCATAAAAGTCTGTACCAGCAGAGGTGACCCAATGCCACTGTAACCACTGCTGAAATGCACCACTCACTGCCTCACTGTGCCAACATCTAGTCTCTGGTCTCCACAAGTGTTCAACAAGCATCAGTGAATGCCAATAGGTGCCATTTTCTTTTGTATGGGGAATTCAGTGACACACCTTGACTTCTGTCGCACTTGCATGTCAAAGGACACTGTGTTAGACCGCCCACTGCTGCCAGCTGTCATGCAGCAACAAAATATAACTGAATATTGATGGGAAGGTTCAACCGTTGCTGCTTTACCACCAACACTCCCCTCTAATGCTGCAGGCCAGTATAATGAAATAAGAGGGACAGTAAAGAATTCCTTCCTAATATCTACTCTAAATCTGCCCTCTTCCAGTTTAAAGCCATTTCTACTTGTCCTGTTGCTTCATGTCCCTCACCAACTTTCCTGTATGCCACCTTCAGGTACTGGCAGGCCACTATAAGGTCCCCCTGGAACCTTCTCTTCTCCAGGCTGAAGAGCCCTAGCTCTCTCAGCCTGCCCTCATAGGGCAGGTGCACCAGCCCTCTGATCATCTCTAGGAATCTCCTCTGGACTTACCCCAACAGCTCCATGTCCTTGTGTTGGAGCCCCAGAACTGGATGCAGCACTCCAGGTGGGCCCTCACAAAAGCAGAGTAGAGGGACAGAATCACATCCCTCGAGCTCCTGGTCACATTTCTCTTTATGCAACCCAGGATACAGTTGGTCCTCTGAGCTGCAAGCTCAACTGCGAGCCTGTGTATAATATTTTATCAGCTGACACCCCCAAGTCCTTCTCCTCAGGGCTGATCTCAAGGAATTTTCTGCCCAGCCTGGATCTGTGCTTGGGATTGCCCCAACCCAGGTGCAGGACCTTGCACTTGGCCTTATTGAACTTCATGAGGTTGACATAGTCTGATCTCTCAAGCCAGATCCCTCTGGATGGCATCCCTTCCTCCTAATGTGTTGTACCACCACTCAGCTTAGTAGTATGCAAACTTTCTGAGGGTGCAATTGATCCCATTGTCCACGTCCCTGTGATCTACAAAAATACTAACTAGCACCAGTCCCAGAACCAGTCCCTGAGGAACTCCACTAATCACCTGTCTCCATTTGGAGACTGAGCCATTCACTGCACAGGTGAAGTTGCTTGACTTTATTAGACTAATGCCTTCTTTCGGGCCAGGCAATTTGAGTGCCTCGCTGTTTTGACCCAGTAGATAATGTAAAATCTCAGTCTTCCATAAGAACCCATAAGAACAGAAAAAGCAAATTTAAAAGATTAGTCAGACAGATGTGCACCATACTGCAAGTAAAATAAACCTGAAATTAACACACACTAAACTCTTTTATTATTATTATTATTATTTTAGAGAATTGCATGCAACACAGTAGAAATTAGTAATGCAGTAGAGAATCTAGAGCAGTTATTCAAGTTGCTGCATTTATGTGCTTATGGATCAGAATGGATACTGGTTTCACTTTGTAAAATGAATATCCTCCTCATGACAAGGAGATCAAAAGCACTACAGAAAAATCATAGAACTCATTTTCAAAACTCTTATGGTATGTGTCATTTTGTACGTTGCTTCAATTTACATTAATATTGAAATAACATAACCACAGAAAATACAGTTGTACAAAGATTTTTAGAGATAATTTCAAACGTTAAATGAAGCCATCTGACCAAAGGAGCCTATACCTGTGATAACAATTAAGTTCCCAGTAATCAACTATTATTTTGAGGATCATAGCATTTAAATACCAGCAAGTTGAGCTGAAGTATGAAACTGGAATCTAGCAAGAGTGAGAGCTGATGTTCTGCAGCTAATTTTAACAATTCAACATTTAATCTAAAGTAAAATAGATATGACATGACATTTTTGATTGAAATACATTTATTTTTAAATATAAAATACTTAATTTCAGCAGGTATATGATTGAGTCAGTCCCATTTATCATGGCTCTTTGTTTTTATTGCCTGCAACCAACATAACTCACAAATCATTTAGAACAATTTAATGTCACTGATGGTCTTTAGACTTCCTGCAATGAACAGTGAAGTTTACCAGAGAGCTACTAACAATGATACAGAAGCAGTCTGAGTACCATTTCTGCTTCTGATCTCAGTAAATTTGGAAAAGAAGTACAAAACCTGTGCTACAGACATAGATTATCCCTAAATCACATAGATAATTCAACCAGCTGATAAACTACAATGGATTTTAACAGCTGAAGTCCAGACATGTAAGATACCACAGCCCTAGATCTCATGAAGTACATGTTCAAATAGAAATAAATAACTGACAAACTGCTATGAAGTAAAACATTTATGTTTGATATATAAAATAGCAACACTAAAACTAGCTTCTATCTGATGAGAAATGGTTATTATTATTATTATTATTATTATTATTATTATTATTATTATTATTATTATTAGTGATTAATTCTTCCCCCTGGGAAGCATACTATTTATTGCATGAGCTCTATTTTCTGCTCTTAATAACAGTACATAAAATTCTCAACCACTTAAGAGACTGATATTGCTCAAGCTTTGCTTGAGCACAAGACTACAGCCAAGAAAAAAGGCTATTATTTATTCCAGTCTCCTTATCTCCAACAGTTTTCATTACGAATGAAATAGGTAATTTTCTGGCAAAGTTTGAGTAAAAGTCTTCCTGAAGCCTCAGATTTTGAGAAGGGGAACAAGCTGGAAACCAGACACATGTTCCCAGGATTCAGGGGCTGCCTTCATGTCTGGCAAAGGCGAAGAAACTTGTTTCCAATACACTGACAAATCCCCCAGGAAGCTCTGCTTAGATTGTAAATTACACTGGCATCTTTTTGACTATGTTTATAAGTAGTGATCACTTTACACAGAGATATATTGAGAATCACTGGAAGTTTCTTGGGCAAAGTAACACAAGAACAGCTTATAGTCTATTCAAGAACGTCTTTGCAGTTACAAGAAAATAGCTGCAGAGAGAAGTGGACTCTGAAGGAAACTGAGCTTCAAGTAGTTCTTTTATCACATTCTCAAATGGGAAACAGAATGTTGATCCATCTTATGACACTTTGAGATATTAAATTTGAATGGATGAGCTACAGAGGATGCTCAAAGCAGATGTCCAGTCAGAAACAAATTAATCCTCTTCTCTCTCAAGGAAGTGAAAATTGTAAAACCTCTATCTCTATTTAAGGGGCAGTTTTCCCAAACTGGGCTGGTTTTAACCACTCTGCTACTGTTTCTTTCATAGTGTTTAGCTTTTTAATATAGAAAAAGGGTTGATGGCAGGAGGGTGATTTTTGCTATGTAAGTTTTCTCAACCATATTATTTAGCCAAGAAGAAAAAGCTTGTTCACTTATAGGAAAGCACAGAGCGCCCTGAAGGTTACCATGCCCTCACTGGAAGGTAAGATTTGATTAACTTGTTGACAGCTGGCCCCAGAAGCTTCTTGAAACTGCACAAAAACTGAGCTCAGATGTCTGACAGCTCTATTCTTGAACTCTACATATGAATCTCTGGAAGTACATGTAGAAATGAATATATACAAGGATTAAAAGGTACATATCAAGCAGTTACCACCAGCACTCAGAGATATACTTTGTCTGCCCTCTCTCTTGCTTAAGCTTGCTTGCAATAAAATTTGAACCATCTCCTTCAAATCCATCAGTCCCCTGAGCAATCCAAATGCACAAGCTCCCGAGCACTTCTCACCTCAAAAAGCCGCAGATGTTTTAGTCACAGTGCAGCCACAGACAAGCAACAACAGAATTATAACAGAGCTTATAGCAAGTGAAATTCAAAATGCTGCTTGCTTTGCTGTTTGCAGTGATAACAAAATTATGAGAGCAACAACAAACACTGAAATCATTCAAGCAAACAAACTAGGATATATACTAGATTTCTGTGGCAGCTGCATCCCAGTGCTTTCTCTAGGCTTTCTTCTTCCCTTGATGTAATTTTTTCCCTTTGACCACATCTCATTTTACATCAAAAAAGTCATTCTTTCTTGTTGAATGTGCAAATTGGATGTACAGTATGAGATGAAGAAGGGTGAAGTAACATGAATCTTATTCTGACAAATAAAAGAACTGGAAAAGAAAATTAGCCCAAATAATCCAGTTGCACAGATTCAAAAATCTTCGAAGAGTTATGTGCATATTGTAAGTTGCAGCAGGCCTGCAGGCAGCTTTAATTTGCATGAATGGCTCTAACACAGAAGCAAAGGACTGGAGGACTAGATGACCTTGGCAGCTTTCTGAGGCCACTGTAATGCAGTTTCTTCAGTCAGACTCAGAGTGACTTCTTTGATATGATACAAATGATAAATTTCTTTCTAGAGACTTTTCCTTTCTCTGGTAAACATAATTCAAGTGCATTAAGACAACAGTATTTTCAGTTGAAATAGGACTGTTTCAGAAATTTGAATATTTCCCTCTCCAGATGTTATCTTTCTGTATTCTATTAACAAAATTAATCTTGAGATTTTAGCAGAACCTTTATCTTGGATCACTGAACAGGCTCCTGTTCAGTGCCACTAATACTCATCATGAGGTTAACTAACATAAACCCTGTTTTGTACAAGATTTTGATGAATTATCATGAAATCAGCATGTGAAGATCCATTTCATGCCTTCTTTTCTTCCCAAATCTGAGATGGAGTGGCACAAAATATGCAGGTAACATGCTGCAGGCAGCAAAAGTGGCAGCATCACCAGGGTCAGATACCTATTTCCTAATTAATTCAGACTGTTTCTGTTCACTACCCACTGATTAAGTCTGTTACATTTTGGCTGAATACACTGAACTGAATGTGCTTATCATCCATGCTGTTATTCTACATAAATGCAAAAATAAATCCTTCCATATATATCACCCTAAGGAGAAAATAAACACATAAATAAATAAATAAATTAAAAAGCTAAGTACAAAGCATGTGCCTAACATTTAAACACAAAAACAAGAAGATTCTATAGAGCTGAAATCCAAATGCCTATTTTAACAAGGAGAACTGGTTTTTGGTGATAGTTCAAGATTGCAATTAGCTCAGTGTATCTCATGGCTGAGACAATTGGTAGGTTAAGTGCAGGAGCCAACAAAGATGATGAAACAACACAAGCTAAACTGCCAAACATATGCAGAGCTACTCCATTGTTCCATCACATTTAACCTTCTAAAAAACCTGAGCATATAGATGTTGAGACAAAAAGACGACAGTGATGAACAGAAAAAGGCACATTATGCACAACTCTGCTCAGTTTTCTTGACCTAGAAATAATATATGTTTATCCACTCATTATTTGTTTGTAGATTTGTTTATTGCACTTCATACTCAGAAATTGAGATAAGCTCTTTAGAAAGGTTCCATTTAGTATAAAACATAAAGGTTTAGCTAGAATCCATTCTGCTTGGCAAAACGGATTGTCATGGACATGTCACTAGTGCATTCTATTTGTAATAGCTTCCTTTGAATTCAGAGTCCAGTTCAAAGTCTGCATCCTACACTTTTTTTTTTTTTTTTTTTTTGGTGGATAGGACCATTCTGCTTAAGTAACTTCAGACAGTTGAAAATCAAAAATCATAAAAACTAATAAAACACAACAGGAAGGGTTTGATCCATATTTGTTGCTAAAATATCTCTAAGAAATGGACTAATAAAAAAAATCTCTATCATGTTCTTCAGAAAGCAATTTTTTCCTTTGGAACTGATGGCAAAATACATTTTCTCAGAGCCCCTCAGCAAAGGAGAGCAACAAGATTGGATTCTACATTGACGAGTGAATACTGCCACACTTAAAACAAACAAAAAAAAAGCAATTAGAATTTCTTAGTATTTCATATAGTTTTCAGCTCCAAATTAGGATTTGCAAATATGTATACTTGAGTGATGTAAATCACTCATTCAAAGATGAATCGGAGCTACTTTTGAGGCTACAGGAGAAAAAGAGAATCTACCTCCTGTGGAAGAAGAGACGGGCAAATCAGAAAGAATACAAAGAAGTTGTTAAGATGTGCAGAGAAAAAATCAAAAAGGCAAAAGCCCAGCTTGAACTCAACCTGGCCACTGGGGTAAAAAGGAACAAGAAACTCTTTTACAAATATATCAATGGAAAGAGGAGGACCAAGGAGAATCTCCGTTCTTTACTGGATGACATTGGGAATGTGTCAGAAAAAAGTGTGTCAGACCAGTTATCTCCAATGTACTCCACTCTCTGACCTGATAGTCTCAGCTGCAGAGCAGACAAAACCCCCCACCATTCAGGAAGACAAAGTCAGAGATCTACTACTTCAACTGGACTGCCACAAGTACACGGGACTGGATGAGATTCACCTGAGAGTGCTGAAGGAACTGGCGGAGGTGATAGCTGAGCTACTTTCCATTATCTATCAGCACTCCTTGTTGACTGGTGAGGTCCTAGAAGACTGAAGGTTTCCCAGTGTGACCCTCATCTACAAGAAGTGTTGTAAAGAAGATCCAGGGAACTACAGACCTCTTAGCCTGACCTTGGTGCCAGGAAAGGTTGTGGAGCAGATTGTTTTGAGGGAGATCATGCAGCATGAGGGGGACAATCGGGGGATCAGGCCTAGCCACCATGGGTTCACAAAGGGCACGTCCTGCTTGACCAACCTGATCTCCTTCTATGATCTAGTGACCCATGGTGACCCATCATGACCCATCTGGTGGATGAGGGAAAGGCTGTTGATGTAGTCTACCTAGACTTCAGCAAAGCCTTTGACATGATCTCCCACAGTATTCTCCTGCAGAAGCTGGCAGCCCGTGGCTTGGACAGGTACACTCTTGGCTGGGTAAGGAACTGGCTAGAGGGCCAGGCCCAGAGAGTGGTAGCGAATGGAATGAAATCCAGCTGGCAAGTGGACACAAATGGTGTTCCCTAGTGGTCAGTGCTGGGGCCTGTCCTCTTCAATATCTTTACTGATGACCTGGATGAGGACACTGAGAGCAGCCTCAGCAAGTTAACAGATGACACCAAGTTGGCTGGAACTGTCGATCTGCCTGGGGGTAGCGAGGCCCTACAGAGGGATCTGGACAGGCTGGATAGCTGGGCTGAAGTCAATGGGATGAGGTTCAACAAGACCAAATGCTGGGTCCTGCACTCTGGCCACAACAACTCCAGGCAACACTACAGGCTTGGGGCAGAATGGCTGGAAGACTGTGTAGAGGAAACGAACCTGGGGGTGTTGGTTGATGCTCGACTGAACATGAGCCAGCAGTGTGCCCAGGTGGCCAAGAAGGCCAATGGCATCCTGGCCTGCATTAGAAACAGTGTTGCCAGCAGGAACAGGGAAGTGACTGCCCTCCTGTACTCAGCTCTGGTGAGGCCGCACCTTGAGTTCTATGTCCAGTTTTGGGCCGCTCGCTGCAAGAAAGACATTGAGGCCCTGGAGCAAGTTCAAAGAAGGGCAACAAAGCTGGTGAGGGGTCTGGAGCACAGGCCTTATGAGGAATGGCTGAAGGAGCTGGGATTATTCAGTCTAGAAAAGAGGCTCAGGGGAGACCTTATTGCTCTCTGTAACTACCTGAAGGGAGGTTGTAGTGAGCTGGGGCTCAGCCTCTTCTCTTGTGTAACCAGTGACAGGACTAGAGGGAATGGCTTAAAGCTGTGCCAGGGGAGATTTAGGCCGGACGTTAGGAAATACTACTTCGCTGAAAGAATGGTCAGGCACTGGAATGGGCTGCCCAGAGAGGTGGTGGAGTCACCGACCTTGGAGGTGTCTAAGGAACATTTGAAAGTTGTACTGACATGATTTAGTGAGAGCTACGGGTGATAAAAGGTTGATTGGACTAGGTGATCCCATGGGTCTTTTCCAACCTTGGTGATTCTATGAACCTGGACTCTGCTTATAGCCCTTGGGAAACCAGTATAGCTAGAGGAGCCTGGAGAGTAAGTCCAGGTTCTATTGCAGTTCTGTTGAAACATCCACATTAGTAATTCCGTAATATATCATCCTCATTCCAGAAAATCCATCAAGAAATATTAAATGTTGATAGATTGGTCCATCACAAGTTATAATTAATCTATTCATCCCTCCTTCAGTTTTCAAACTCTTGCAGTTTCGTAGAGTCTAGAATAACATTTTTTTTCCTCTAAAGTTCCAGGTTTATATATTCACATAATGCCATGCCTGTGAAAAATAACTTTTTTGGTATGGAAAACAGTATGAAAATATAATACACACTGTAAAATGGAAATTATAAAAGAAATACTCATTACCTAACAACATATAATCAGCTTCAGTAAAGTTTTCAAACAGAAATGTGTACAACTACCAGTGCTAGTCTTCCTGGATCCTACCAGCTTCAGTTTTGGCATTCACTGTTATGGCCATGGAAGTCCCATCTATTTCACAGGTAACGTAGCTTATCTTCCAAATTCATCTGACATAGATACTTCCTCAGTACTGCTCAGTTTCAGAGGATGGCTGAAAAGTAACATTATATGCAATTGCACCAATAAATCCTGATTACAGATCGTTTTCTGGGTTAGGTGGGCAAGAGAGAAGTCTCTTGCAGTATCCTGGGAGAAATGTGTACAACTTAAATTGCTAGCTCAGATCTTATGTTTGGAGGCTGCCTTTCACAAATGCTTTTGGGACTGATGTTCTACACTTGATTAATAAATTATTATTCAAAAAATAATTTTGACCTCAAAATACATGAGCTTTTCCATCCTTTAGAATAATTAGTTAAACTTTATCATCTCATACAGTACTTTATATATTTTAGTTCATATCACTACTAACATTTTCCACTGTTAGTAAATTAAAAAGCTACTATTTTTTTTTAAATAAGATTTTCCTCACCTGTTTTTCTGCCTAAGTCAGCACTGCAGTTGATCAGAATAATTTCCTTCACATTAATTGTGATTTACAAGGTCACTGTAATATTTCAGAAAGAAAGAGGCAAGCGAACAATTCTGAAACATTTTTGAAGTCATTCTCAAAATCAAGTTTTTAATATTATCTTCATTATCTTCTCACATATTTTTAACAAGGTCAAAATTCAACCAAGCCTTTTATACAGTCAAAAGTTGTTTTAAATATTTGTCTCTAGGAAAACAGGGAGATTTTCTTCCTGATTTCAAATGAGGCCAAAGTCTGAAGTCACAAGAAACTTTGCAGCATTTAGCTTTTAATCTCCGAAAAACTCAGCTTTGAGATCTGTCCAAAATATCATTTGGCTTATGCTTGCTTTGTAAGAGGATCTAGCATAGAAAAAAATGTTGATAAGTAAATATGTCCACACTCTTACATGATACTCAGATGATCCTTTGCTAAATCTACAAACTAAACAAGATCATTCTGAGGGCTATTGTACTTTCTGGCAGTTATATCATCTCAAGTGAGCTGCCTAATTACATAAGCAGCCATGATATTTCTGGGTCAGTTGACAATTGCATTTGGAGGCAGAGGAGTCCCTAGGAATATCTGAAAGTCAGAAATGGCAAAAGCTACATCTGCAGTATCTCTGTATTTAACTTAAGGGGCAATGATTCAGTCATTCAACATTTGTCCACCAATCAAACAAATGCCAAGTCATTATGATAAGCCTCTGGACTCAAAATACAGATGTGATTTTGTGCCTTCACAACATAAGGAGCACATTTCAGATATTGGAGGAAAAAGAAGAAAAAAAGAAAAAAAGAGTTTTCTCTGAATGTATTGCAAAGTAGACAGGATTTTAAGAAAGAAATCAGAAGCAAAAGTATAAGAACATCTTAAAACACTTTTTCTTAATCAAAGATGAGCACTTAACACATAGAAACAGAATTGCACACTGAGATTTAAGCTCCAAATCTTACTAAGGTCAACAGTTAGAACTGTTCTGGGCTCGCTGTTCCCTCAGTTATTTCTACTTTTCCAATTCCATCTTCAGAATTATTCTTCACATACCCTTTTTTTTTTTTTTTTTCTTTTTTTAATAAGATGACAATTAAAACCTTTTTTTTTAATATGTATTTGAGCACAATTTTCTTGATTAAAGAAATTTAGTGCAGGGATAAATTAAGAATTTGCTTTTATTTGAAAGGACACTGCTGTGCACTAGGGTACCTTTTTCTACACTGCAAGCAATACAGGAATATGTCACCAAAATTAACTAAGGAGAGGACATGAACTGCTGAACTTTATGGCTACTTTAGCTTTTGCCTTATTCTTCTTTCTGCAGCTTCTTGCTGTTGCTCCAGCCTCCTCCACTGCTGGACTTCATCCTCATTGGCATCTCTGACAAAATTATGGTATCGGAAGACAACAAAGCATGGGAATGGAAGATGATGTATTTATAGGACTTTTCTTATTAGAATTGTTTGCATCATACTTTATTTCTGTTCTAACTAGTACTGAACTGATGGCACAAATGTGAAAAAATACCAATTTAGATACAAATACTGCAGTCTTTACTCAACAAAAAATGTCCAATCTCAGTTGAAGTTTGATGTTTACATAAAGATTAAAATTAATCCTTGCACTTCAAATAAAAGATCCCACCCTATACAATTTCACTTGTAGCACTTAAAGAAAAAAAAGACACAAAGCCCGTAAATGAGTCAGACCAAACTGCCACTTTAATCAAACCTGTAGTACTTGGCTGCAAAGCCCTACAAAGGAGAAAAAAACAGTAAGGAAAATTGAACAAGCCAGGACTGCTATCATACAGGGAATAAATATTGGAAAAACAATACTCTGGAAAGGCTGATGCTGATAGAATTAAATTAAATACTCATGGAAGTTAATTACTGGGAAAGGATAGTGTGCAAAAGAGCAAGTGGACAAATAAACCTGCTACAATCTAAACTTGATTCCAACTATCCCTTCTGTTGTCTGGAGTGCATAAATTTCAATGACTAATCTGACAGAACAGATCCACAGTAAATGTAAGAGAAATAACAATTTTGTCTGCAATGTTTCTGCTTCACTGAATTTCATCTGTTTTTAGGAATTCTTGATAAGTACCTTGGTTTTACAGATTAGAAAATGACAATTTTTTTCCAATTTTTTTTTTTTTTTTTCCCCCTGAACGTTATTTTTCTGCAGAGAAGCCATTCTATGCATCCATTCCTATTCTGTAGGCCATGGAATGCCAAAACCAGTTGAAGCATCCATTTGGTATTCCTTACTTCTCCATACAGATGAAAATCACCCCATTCTGGATTACAGTTATCAATTTAACATTCCTATAAAATAAGGCCATAGCAAAGACCACCCTATAAAGAGAAACTGGGGAGTATAATTATGTGTGCATACTTCAGCTACACTTGTTGCCTCTCTTAGACTGTTGGAAGGAGAACTCCTATTTTATAGCAACAGATGGAAGTAGGCAAATGATTATGAAATTAAGTGTGGAAAGTATGTTGATCCTAACTAAAAGACTACTGTGAAAAGCTTTTCAGGTCTGTATTGCGCTGCACTTATGGCTTGGCTGCAGCATAAGCTTAGGTGGATAAGCTTAGGTGGCTAATTGTAACAGAGAAGGCTGCAGGCAACTCCCACTAAGTTCTGGTGATCATATCATCTGTGTATCCTTGTCTTTACCTTAGGTTGAAGCAGCAAGTTCTTATAGGAGTGTTTCCTTCTTTGATTGCTGAAATAATGATGTTTTCTTAAAAAAAAAAAAAGTAATAATAATAAAAAAAGCTTTCTTTCTTTTGAAGACTGAGAAGGGATCTTATTAATGTTTATAAATACCTTAAGTATGGGAGACAAAGGGACACGACCAATCTCTTTTCAGCACTCTGTGGGGACAGGTAAAGGGGAAAAAGCCATAAACCAGAGCATAGGAAGTTCTGCACCAACATGTGAGCAAACTTCTTTACAGTAAGGGTGATGGAGCACTGGAACAGGCTGCCTAGGGGGGTTGTAGTCTCCTTCTATGGAGATATTCAAGACCCATCTGGATGCCTACCTGTGCAGCCTGCTGTAGGAAGCCTGCTTTAGCAGGGGGGTTGGACTTGATCTCCAGAGGTCACTTTCAACCCTTCCAATCCTGCAATTCCAAAAAAAAAATCCTGAAAGAGCTCAGAAGATTATAGTGTAGTGAATATCTTCACAGACAAGATCTGCGCAGTGTGCCATGCCCAGACTGGATGTCCATCTACACACAGTGCACATTGTGGGGTTTCCACATCTGAAGGGACAAGAAATTAATTATCATTGCTTGTTTTGTTTTTTTCCCCTGTGATCTTCAATTAATACTATTCTAAGGAACACTTCATAGAGTCTGAGTTCATTTCCTACTAGGATCATAAAGAGAACATCCTTACAGAAGAGAGAGAAAATGTCTGGGCTCTATAACAAAGACCATAGAGACTTGGAGTCGAATGGCTGAACACTAAAATTCTTACAACAGCTCTGATAATATCAGGGTTCTCAGTACAGTAGAAATTTATTTCACTACTCTCCTTCTAAAAACCAGTTATAAAAGTGATACACAGCTCCCAGTTTTACAAACTTCCATTACAATTATTCCAATGCTTGCTTGTTCTCAAAAGCAGCTTCATTAAATATTTAATGGTTATTTCCTTGAGGTCCTATATTAAGTTGATTGTATTAAAAAACAAAACAAACTAAACCTGTATTTTAGAGATATTAAATGAGTTATAAAGATTTACACAGAAACACAGAAAAACTTTCAAATTATGCCAGTGCAGCACTATGCATTCAAAACCACTGTAAGAGGTATAATATTCTGTCATAGTCCTGAGCACAGACTGTATAATGTGATACACAATGGGTAGACAGTGGATAACATATACCTTGATATTAACAAGGGCTTTTACACTTTGTCCCATAATATTATTACCTAAATTACTGAAATAAAGACTGAATGATGGGGTGAAGAAAGGGGTAAAAAACTGGCTAGCCCGCCAGTTAGCCTCAGAGGGCTGCAATTAGTGGCACAAACCCAGCTGGAAGATGATTAACCAAAGGCATCTCTGGTGACAGATAGTAGGGCCAACAGTATTAAAAGTCTGACCAGATGGTGGGTCAGAGCACACTCTTAAATTCATTGAAAGTAGAATCAGATGTAAAGGTGGACAGCAGAAGGATGAGAGGTAACAGACAAAAATTGCAGCACAGATTATTCCAATTTGATGTACAGGAAAACAATAAATCAAGGTGGTTAAACACTGGAACAAGTTCTCCATATAAGAAATGGAGATACATCCTTGGGGATATTCACAACTCAGCTGTAAAGTCCCTGGGGAACTTAACTCTCCTTACTTGAAGAAAAGATAAATCTTTAAAACATTCAAAACCTGAATTTTCAACAGGTTGCAGTGCAGCTAGAAAAGGAACTGTCTTACCATCCTGCAAATGCTTCCAAAATCTCAAACCCTCTTTTGTCCTCATCCTTTAACAAAATTAAAAATAAAAATTAACTTAAATTTTCACAAAACTTTTTTTTTTTTTTTTTTTTTTTTAAATTTGGTCTTGGTCATTTGGTTATGACCTTTTAAGACAATTGTTTCACCAGGATTAGGTTATTTTTCAAAATGTCATTTGCTGGTGAAAAAAAGTGAAGCCTTTCATTTTGAAAAGGTCAAAAAGCTTTGACCTTTTCAAAACTCTTTTGAGAAATAAAAAAAAAAAAACTGTCAAGAAAGTTTGTTTTGTGAATAGCTGAATGTAGTTGTAACAACAAAGCAACTCCATTGTGTGGATCCACTGCTTACATTAAAAATTTTACTACATAACTTTCAGTAAAGACACCTGATCTGACTCAAACACTGATTCTTTCACCTTTATTTTCCTGCCTAAAGTGAAATTTTGTTTTCCTTCATGAATAACAACAGTCTATTATGAAGCAATCTACCCTCAGTTATTAACATATATTTACTTGTGTCCATGACTAGCAAAAGCAATGATGAGTAAAAACGCATAAAATCCTAAATATTAAAAACACTAATATTACACAGATTAGCTATAAAGATAAGCTAAAAAAGATAAACTTTATTGCTCCACGATGAAGTGGAGCATTCCTGTCTGACTTACATTGTTTTTCTCAGCCTGTCAAAGCTGCAGCACCTCTGGGCATGACATTTCTCTTGGATGAATGTCTCCTCTACAGTTTGTTAGACATTGCATACTGATGCATTGATTCCCCAAAGGTGACATCATTACAAGAGGTGTTATCTTTTTCACGTTGTCAGAAACATTGTTCAACTTTGTTATTTTATTGTTCTTGGGTATTTCTGTTTCTTTTTTTTTTTAAGCAATCTTGTCCTTCTTTGTTTTCTCTTCCCTCTTCCTTTCATGGAATATTTCTTTTGGGAATAACGTTTGGGGCAATTATTCGCCCTTGTTACTATTTGTTGAAAAAAGAAAAGCCACATCACTCCTACTTCTGAAACACTATGAAACAAATGTTTTTAGCTTTTTTTTTCCCCCCCAAGATTGCTCTGTAATATATTTTTTAAAAAGCGGTGGAGCAGAGGGCTACATAGACGTATCTGTTCCCCGTCACACTCAGAACTTTAACTTTGATACAATAAAAACCAGAGATATTCCGAATACCCCCATCCTGTTCCAAGTTACCAGTACTTTTTCTGAATTATCTGTTATGAAGGAAGTGAAAGTAATCAATATTTAGGTAATTTCATTGTGATCTTCCAGCTGGATATATGAAGATGGGCTATTATCCATTTCTAACTCATTCTGTAATCACCAAACCTCTGCAAAATGCATAGATCTATCACACTGACTCAGACTGCAATATTGTGGCCTACAATCATACAGGCTAATCACATAAGGAATGCATTAAGGAAGATTTCTTTGAAAAATTTGATAAGATGTAAGCAATGTTAATCCAACAACTTTCATCAAATTGCATGAACCAATTATAGGAGGAGAGAGAAGGGGAATTCTTGTAGCTCACTTCAAACTGTATTAAGCAAAACTAGAAATTTAAACCCTCACAGAGCAAGAGAGAAGTGTCTCTAAAGCGATAGTTCAGAATATTCAAAACCAGATTTCCTAAGTAGATGATATGAATATCTTTGATTTCCTTAGTGAGCAGAAGGGATGCAATGGATCAGATATATCCATACCCACTGGATACAAGCCTAAATTAGCCACAATAATAGGATCAGAATGGGACAAGTCTGGTGGAAATAACTGATAAAACTGCAAAGGGACACCATATTCAGTTCTCTATCTTTCTGCCAACACACCATCATTTTGATTTGCAGCTGTTCAGCTGCAGACCCCACTTGAGAAAAAGTTGCCAGTTCTACCAGAACTAACCATAGAAAATCATACCTTCTTGGTAGCACAACAGTTCCTGGAGGCCTCAAGATAAATGATGTATTCCCCCCTTTCCTGGCAGTTACTACTTGACAAAAAATAAAACAAACAAACAAAAAAAAACAAAAAAACAAAAAAAACATTACAGGGAAGCATCAAAACAGCTGCAGGTGCACACAAGGCTGGAGGGTAGGAGGTTGCTAAACTCCTAGAGCAGAGCCTGGAAGCTAGAACCTCTCCCAGGAGCTTCCAACACTTCCAGCACTGGTGCTCCCCAGTTTGGTACCTAGGGGGACTTCAGAAGGACCAGAGTAGCAGCAGGGAAAAGGAAAATATTCATGAGTCTTCCTGCCTAGTCATTCTGAACAATAATTGCAAGGGTATTACTCCTAATGAGGCTGTACCGTATTGCTTTTGGATTGTAAACCCTGGCACTAGTACAGCTGGACTGGACAACTGTTTAGAACTGTATTTTGATGTGATTATTCAGATTTCAGTTAGGCTAACAATAAGTTCTTGTTTCTACATATATGGTGTTCCTTCTTCACAAGACAAGATTTTGAGGATAATAATATTTAAATAAGGCAAATTTCAATAGGATCTTCACAAACACCAGTTCTGAATGATGCAGGTATGCTTGAAACAAAGCACCAGAACATCTGAGGGAAAAAAAAAAAAAAAAAAAACAGCAAACATTTAGAACAGGAGTATAACTTCTGCAGAAGTATCACAGCCTTTTCGAAGTCTCTCCCTTTGCATAAGATTTTAACTCTATTTACCACAGTATTAACTGCTATGAAAACTGTTACTGTTGCTGTGCTGACATCAGCAGTGGTTAAAATGAAGCTCCTGAGAGAGAAAAACAAACACAACGTGCTCCTGCTTGGGTTTGGGGGGGAGGCTTGGTTTTGTTTAGTTTTTCCTACACAAACATTACATACAGATCTCAGAATTTTCAGGCTGGTATAAATGAGGTCATCTGAACAATAGCATCATGACTGCTGCTTGCTCTAGCAGGCCCACAAGTAGAATCATATCATAGAATCACCAAGGTTGGAAAATACCTCTAAGATCATCTAGTCCAACTATCCACCTATTGCCTATATTTCCCCACTAAATCATGTCCCTTACTACCACATCTGAACACTTCTTGGACACCTATAGGAACAGTGACTCAATCACATCCCTAGGCAACCTATTCTAGTGCCTGATCTTTCTCTCAGAGAAGAAATTTTGTTCACCTGAGCCTCCCCTGGTGCAACTTGAGACCATTCCCTCTAGACTTATTACTACTCACCCAAAGGAGAGCCCAACCTCCACCTCACCACAACCTCCTTTCAAGTAGTTGTGAGAGCAATATCACCCCTGAGCTTTCTCTTCTCCAGATTAAATCCTAATTCCTTCAGCCACTCCTCATAAGACTTGTGCCCAATCCTCTCAACAGCTTTGTTGCCCTTCTCTGGACACATTCCAGGGCCTTGATATCTTTCTTATAGTGAGAGGCCCAAAACTGAATGCAGTACTCTGGGTCCAGCCTCACCAGAGCTGAGTACAGGGGGAAGATCACCTCCCTGCTCCCACTGGCAACACTATTTCTGATATAAGCCAGGACGCTATCAGCCATCTTGTCTATCCGGGCACACTGGTGGCTCATATTCAGCCAAGCATCAACCAACACTCCCAGGTCCATTTATTCTACACATTATTCGAGCTACTTATATCCTCAGTGGTCACATTCCCCACCACATCCAGTAAAGGACACAGATTCTCCTTTACCATGCTCTTATTGTTAGTATATTTCTCAATAATAATAATAATAATAATAATAATATAAAATAAAAATAAAAATAACATTTTTGTCTTTTATCACTGCGGTCAGGTGAGTTCAAGCTACTTTTTTGCCTGATTTGTATCCTAAAAATATCCTAAAAAACTCCATACTCTGCATATCCTAAAAAACTCCGTACTCCGAGATGACTGGCTGTTTTTCCACTGGACAAAGATACTCTTTTTCTTCCAGAGTCTCAACAAAAGCTCCCTGTTCATCAACACCAGTCTTCTTTCCTTCTGGCTCACCTTAGAGCACTCAGGGGCAGCCTCCCAAGAAGCAGCAGCATGAACAGATCACGACTCAGCACAGCATCTCCATTTTTAGGGTTATGTCCTAGTGTGTCCCGAATCTTCATTGCCTTGGCACTCAAATTGACTTTGTTCTTATCTCAATTCCCAGGTCTTTGGGGATCATCCTACACTCTATTCTTGCTCAAGGCATTCTCCAGGGCTGCTTAGGACCTGTCCACAGCTTGCTTACTGTTTACATCCTCTAATAAATAACAACTGAAAGAAAAAGACCATTGTATTTTTCACTCATGTCTCAGAGGAAATAATGACATTAGCACTTCAACCACATGAGCAACGGAAAAGTAGAATAGGTTATCCTGCACTGACTGTGACTTTTCTTTTCTGGGTAGGTAACAACACCTACAACAGTTGAAGTATGCAGGGAGATATCTGCCTTTTTTTTTTTTCCCCCTTCAGGTATCTAAACAAAATATGGCATGAGGTAATCAGAAGAAACAACTGGGTATTTATTTTTAACAAAAATATCACAAACCCCAGCCTGCTCATCATAACTGAAACCAAGAAGAACATTTGTCATTTGCCCTCATTTCTATATTGGGAAAAATTCCAGTGCAAGGTCCAGCTGGGAATTTAACTCCACGCAGGAGGCTGTCTGGTCTTCAGCAGCTGCTTCCTTCTCTTAGTTCTCCCAGCAGGAGTGGTCATTCTGTCATCAGCGAGTCATAACTCCACAAATCGTGCATGAAGGTTACTCCAGCCTTACTGCTGGCAGGACGTGGGAGACTGCAGAAGCCCAGCTTAGGATTTCTGAGCAGCAATGTGAACTTGCTACAAGCTGGGATTGCTTGTCTGCATCACAACAGAAAGCTTCTCAAACACTATAAACAGTTAAGGATTGAACAGAATAACGCTTAATACAAGAACTGTGGTGTGTTCAAATGGTGTTTCGGTAAAGCCAGATCTAAGTAAGGATAGCATGGGATACATTTCTCCAAGTCAGGGCCTCAGCACAGCCAATAGTACATTATGCAGAGGTTTCTGGAACTAGTCACAATTGAATTACTAGTATTGTATTTCTCTCAAGGAAGAACTGCTTAGAAAAAGTAATGTCTGACTTACTTTGTTAAGCAATGGGTAAACAATCCAATTTACAACTATGTAGGGATAAAATTTACTTCTGGAACCAGCAAAATTAAAATGAAATATATTTTGCAAGTGTTGCTGATGCAGTTTCCATCTGTTCTGCAAGTTAAGTTGAGAATGCCATAAAGAATGGAACAGGGTGCTAGCCATCAGAAGCTCATAAAATCAGCACTTTTTAAGCACATTTCACACAAATGTTTTATATTACAAAGTTGTTATAAAATAAAATGCAGAGGAAGAGTTTAGGACAGAGAATCAATTCCCAACAAGCTTATGCATTGAGAAAAAAGGAATAAATGGAATTCAGATATCAAATAAGTACAATATTAACACTTAATAACAGTTACTGTTATTTCTGTTAATTTGATAGTATTAAAAAAAATATAATAAAAATCAATCTAATTGTTTTCTTTAATTTCCCACAGCCTGCACCCATATAAGCAGAATTCAATAACCAGTTTATGTTAGTGGATTTTGAAAGCATGATATATCCTAATGACTGACAGAATGACAGAAGAGGTTTGACCTGACTACCACTTTCATTATGAAGTTTTTCTACTCAAAGAGAAATGTAATTCAAGAGTTATATTACTTCTTTTGAAAGGAAACCTCAATACTTTGAGACAGTGACCCTAGTAGACTACTTTATTCCCCCCCCACCCCCCCCAAACTACTCAGCAACAAGGACAAAAGGGAAAAAAAGCTATTTGAAAGATGATATTTTTATGTTATAAGATGGCTGTTTTGTCAGAACAGAGCTAGGAGTGCTTCAGGAAGCCAAATCAATAGGATTAACTCTTCAAAGGAATGCCCTCTAAACTAAAAAGACAACAGAAAACTATTCTTACTTTCATGGCTCTATAAACATCTTCCCATTTGCCAGTGAATTCTGATTGTTACTGTAATATCCACTAAAGCCCCTTTAATAGAAAAGATATTTATTTACAGGTCAAAATATATACTGACCTTTTGAAAAGTTACTATAATTTGTAGCTGAACACTCAATAATAGATTTACAATTTGTTGCAGTCTATAAGTGCTTCTTAAACTGTAAAATATACAAAAAACTTGTAGCTTTCTAGAATATAACATACCACTTCGTATGTCCTACTAATGTAATGAAAATTACTGCACATTGAGCATAGGTAAAAAAATTATCATTTGCGTACCATTAAAATCAATATAAAAATAGTAGCAAATACAATCTGTGTCTTCAAAACCACATTCTAATCAACATTAAAAACAAAGAAACAATGGAAAAGAAAAGAAAAAAATAGCAAAGCAAGGCAGCAAATTCATTCTGGTTTTAGGCTTGTTTTTTACGATGTTCTAAGGAGCAAATAATGAGTGCTCCAGACAAAGCTGCAGCAGCACAGTACCAGCTATAAGTTCTCCTTGTGGAGGCAGCAAGAAAATACCAGCTCAGCCACAGTGAGAGACACCAATGTCCTTGGCACGGGCATGACCACCAACCAAGTGACAGAATAATGCACCACTACTCTGATGACAGAAAATCATTTTTCATTATGTAAATTGAGGCTGAACTCTTCTTGTATGCTAATCTTAATGTTCTTCATAATGCTAGTTCTAAAAATCTTTTTATTTCAAAATTCTTGAAGAATGATATTGATAACAGAATAAGCATTAGAAGGCATTAAGGAAAGAATCTTGTGTAGAATTATTTACTTTTTTGTTTGGCTTCTTCTTTTAGTATGTTTGCATAGGTTGCCTACAGACATTGTGACCCCCTAAGAAGACAGCAGCTCCTTGACTGTCAAAGCATTGATTGTCACAGCTTTTCATCAAGTATCCCATTTTGCAGTCAAGGTGCCATGGAAAAAGAGTACTTAGTATGCTCTTACATTGGATTTCTGTGAAAGATCTATTAACTCTGATTCCGCTGCCTTGAACAGAAAACTGCTGTCCTGTGGTCATTTTTAAAACTTCTTTCTACAAGTAAATCAAAGCAGGCTAAGATGATGGCAGAAAAAGTTTTAATTACCTACTGCTGCTGCACAATACACTAGAAAAGATGTACAGAACAACTCTGCATGCTTGGAACGCAAGACATGAGGGCTTTTTGTTGTCTGTTCCAAAGCTAAGGTACAAGGATTTGCATTACACTGATTAAAAAAGAAAAAGAATATATAGTGGCTTTAGAAGCATTATAGGAGATTTTTCTTCTTCTTTAGGTATTATACTGCTTTTATTATATAAAAAGTAAAAGCAGATGGAAAAAAAACAATTGTGGCTACTACAGTTCACTAAATGCAGTAATATAATCATAGATATTTAAACCTAGAGTAATGAAACTCCAGTTCATCAGGTAACTGAAAGACCTTCTCAGACTGCCAGTCTTACACATCCCTACCAAGCCACCAGCAGTTTTCTCTAGATCAACAGATCTTTTAAGTCATCTGTGTGGGAAGCAGCAGCTTCATCAAGTGTGGTTCACACAACTCAGCCACATCTCAGAACAACCTACTGCCTGATCATTAGGCCATTTTGCTGGAAAATGCAAAACATGAATTTGAATAACACTGACCCCTGATCAACTAACCATTGGGCTATTTAGCAAAGGTAGGAAGGTATGAACATGGTTCCACAAAAGGACTGTTGTCCTGTTTATTTACATAGCATACTGAACACACTCCTAGATCAGGAAATAACTCAGGATTGAAAGCCCAAGAGGATGATAATGCTTCCCAGTAGTGCTGAGTAAGGTGTGTAAATCTAACAGATGTAATTCAAGATGTATTTCTGTGTTCAGAACTTCCTACTGGCTAACTTGGAAACTCCCTACTCAGCATGCTACTTTTTCTAAACCCTTTTGTGAGACATCTAAGTCTGATGTGCACTGTACAGGAAGCCTTTTTATTTCCATAACATAGATTTGGGTGTCAGCAGTCTATGAATTAGGTGCTACTATAATATGAAACAGTGTGTCATCCCCTTGTGGACCCACCATTTATAAAAGAAATTTAAATTCAGTTTCTTCCATTCATATAAGCCTGCTGAACTAACTCAGGAAAACTATACCAACAAGAGGCTGGCCCTGGTTTTATAATTAAATCATTAGCTAATATTAGTCATAAAAAACACTCAATCACAAGCTTACATGAAAGAGAAACCAAAGAGATTAATGTCTTAAAACTGGCACAAGAACTTTAATCTCAATTTAGACAACCCTAAGTAGCAGGAAAAGTGAACACCAGCCTGACAGTATGGCTCTTTTCTAGAACTGCAATTTGTACACAGGACATAACCAAGGCCTGATGAGTGATTTGCACAGATTACCTCTTAGCCCAAAGGAAGGAGGCATTCTCTGAGAATGGCTCAGTTGGTAGTTGTCCTATTACAGGATGACAAGTGATTTGATTGTGATACACAGTGTAAGTGCTCTGTTCTCATTAAAAATGAACATGCTGTGGGAGACTTTTTCCACTTACTCCACAGGTACCCACTGTGAAAAGCTAAGATATAATGAATATGTAATTTGGATATGTCTTTTATGGAAAAATCCAATGAACCTAAAATGAAACTTGGGAAGAACCCCTAAGGTTAGATATCATTTTTCTTTCCTGGTTTTCTAACTTTCTAACTCTAATTTAGAAAGGTGAATTATAATCTGAGCTGTAGCACTTTCCCTCCCTCCCCCCCCAGATATTCACGAGATTGTCATGTCAGACTGTGGCATACAGTATTACACTAGGATAGACAAACTGTTACAAATATAATAGCTTGAACCCTACCTCTGCCGAAAAGAAAATTACAGCGTACAAAAACACATCATATACTGCAAACCGTAATTCTGTGGAACATTCCTCATTCATCTCTTAGTATTTTATCTGCAATTTGACCAGTGTTTGTTGGGATGGTGTCTAATATACTCATCATCTGAGCATTTCTCACAAACTCACTCATCAGGAAAATAGCAGCATTGTCAAACATCTTAAATGTCAAATGTAGAATAAATCAGAGTCAATAGGAAAAAAAATATTTTTGTTCTGTGTTCAGTAGATACACCTAATTTCATAACGTTTGACTAACATAAGCATGGTTCACTGCATTTTAACATTTTTAAATACCCCAAAAGGATCTACCCAGAAAATTACGAAGATATTGGAAAAACCATGTATTTTGGCAAAGGCAGGGATCTTATTCTACACATTTTCTGTTGTGGAACAATGTAGCATTTCCTGATTCAAAAATCAACTCAATTACTTCAAACTTAGTTCCAATTCATAGAATCATATAATTACTCAGTTGGAAAGGACCTCAAAGATCATCAAGTCCAACCACAACCTAACCATAGTAGCCTAACTCTAACAACCCTCTGCTAAATCATATCTCTGAGCACCACATCCAAATGGCTCTTAAACACATCCAGGGATGGTGACTCAACCACCTCCCTGGGGAGCCTATTCCAGTGTTTAACCACCCTTTCTGTAAAGAAGTGTTTCCTAACGTCCAACCTAAACTTGCCTTGGCTCAACTTCAAGCCATTTCCCCTCGTCTTGTCACCTGTCATCAGTGAGAAGAGACCTACCCTGCTCTCACTGTAAGCACCTTTCAGGTACTGGAAGAGAGTAATAAGGTCTCCCCTCAGCCTCCTCTTCCCCAGACTAAAAGTCCCAGCTCCCTCAGCCTCTCCTCATAGGGATGATTTTCCAAGCCCTTCACAAGCCTCACTGCCCTTCTCTGGACCTGCTCCAGTACCTCCACGTCCTTTCTGTACTGAGGTGCCCAAAACTGAACACAGTACTCGAGGTGAGGCCTCATCTCAATCCTGGTCCTTATCACTCAGTTGGTTGAAGAAAACATTTATCCTGAACCTAAGCATTATTCCTCAGCATTCACATATCATATGTTATATGATGTCTGGTTAAGCTTCATTAATAGAACAATAACCACCGCTAGTTTTGCATATCTAGAGACTAGACAGTCCTTAGGTAACTGAAAGTTACTCATATTTTGTTCCACAGCCTTTGCAAATGCAACACAAAACTGCAAAGGTCCTAGCTAGCATACATGGGAGTATACGGATTGCTGCCAAGTTCCCTGCTCAAGAGTAACATACAAATAGGAAATGATAAAGAAATGTAGCACAATAGCTCTACTCTGCCCTTCTGCTGACAGCCATGCTGGCCTGCTGAGCTGGAGATCACTGTTACATGACTCCCCTTTCAAGGATGTCACAGTGCTACCAGGCAAAACGTTTGCTGTGTTGCAACAAGAGAAGGATCGTAAATTCAGCTTCACATTTGTGTAGGTCCTTCCAAAAGATAATGGTTCTGCACTGAAGCAAGCTTTCAAAAGCTCCCAAGTACCAGTGTTAAGAACCTATCAGTCACCTGAGGTGCCTGACAGATAGACTTCTAGTTAGCTCGGTGCCCATGTCTGTCTATCTCCTTCTATTTATTTTGTCTCCTTTAAACTAAAAACTGACATTAAGAAGTTTCTTAAAAGTTATTTCAGAGTCCATAAATAAGTGCCGCATATATTACTAACTGAACATAAGACTGATATCATAGGCTTATCTTTATGCCCAGGTTACACACAAATCACACAAACATTCAAATGTATAAACTAAAAGAAGAGCATCAGTAGTTTGAACAAGAATGAATATATGGTAAATCTGACGTTACTGTTCCTAGCACAGGATCAACAGTGATGCATGGTATTGATGTACTATAAACTCATTTAAATATGTTCCAAAAAATTTTGATAACCTGTTATCAAGAAGTTACCCTTTATGAGAGACTTGTTATAAATATATTTCTGTTAACTTCTGCAGAACTGTACTTCTTAGTTTCCATATCTTCAGTCACCAGTAATATTAATGGAATAAAAATTATATTTACTGCTATAGGCTTAATATACTCATCTACTTTTCATTAGATATGTGGTAGTAGAATTTGGAGGTCAGTAAGCTTTGATTAATATGAATAATAGAAAAAAAGATTTGACAGGATATTATTTTACCTCAGTATATAATTTGCAAGTGTATAAGATATCATCCATATAACTAAAGATATTTTTAATCAGAAAGATCAAGGATTAATCTTTGATAGTCTTTCATCACATAAGCTTTTATCATATGTTAATAATATAACTTTTATGTAATGTTAGATGTTGCAACTCATCAAACAGCAGCAAGATTAAAGTAAGAGTAAGGAACATATGTAGGCCACACAGTAAAAAAAAAATATAGAAGGGAATAATTAAAAGCTAGAAAAGTAAACAAACATAAAATGGCAAGAACAAACAAATGCAATCAAAAGAAGTTTAAACCGAAACATGAAAATCTGTGACATACAAAATTAGAATACCCCTGGAGAGCACATATTCTTAATGACTACATAACAAAATAATCATTTTAATTATTAGTTGAGGAGGTCCTTTTATACTGGTTGGCAAATGTACAAAATTATTCTTTCAGAAAAATCAAAACAAAACCCAACAACCTGTTGTAAGTAGGATTCATTAATAAGTGCAACACAACAATATGCCCCTTAGGAAAAAAGGCTCCATAAGTTCCTAAATTGTTAAAGATAATGGAAGCTTTTAAATTAAAAAAAAAAAAAAAAAGTCAGCATACACTGCAAATGTGTTTAAATATTAGATGCAATTTGGAAAGTGAAATGTATTTGAAGTACCACTTAATTGTACACTTGTCTAGAAGCTAATCAGTAAAAAATGTATCCAATTTTATAACATTAAACAAATTCTAGCATAACCATTTCAAGTGTATTTGTTATCGAAACACTAAGCATAAGGACCAAAATGCAGCTGAAGGGAACTCACTGTGAATTTTACAGTATTCAGTGAATACAGGTAAGGTCTACAACAGGTCCTCCTTTTCCAGGAGCAGGCTTCTGTCTCTGCCTGTCTCAGCTGCAGCTGTCAAGCAGGGAGAGCCCTTATCTTGTTTCCTGAAGATGGTGATCAAAAGAGAGGATGTAACCTCCTATTGCGAATTACAAACATGCTGCCTTGTACTCCTGCAACTCCCCTGCTGACTGGAGACTACCACGGCATTACAACATCGCAATGTTTGATGTTTTACTTAACCCTCAGATACTTAAGACATTTGAAAGGAATAAACACAGAAAAAGGAATATACACTTGCTTTGAGCATCACATCATCAGGTCTGTCACATTAGCAGCCTGAAATCACAGCAGGGAAAGGGGCAAGTGTCTGCAAAGGGCCCAAAAAAGGAACCTGTACAAGTGAGGAGCTTGGATGCATTTGGCACATTCGGCTGTTCAAGATGTAAAAATGCTCATCTCTGGAGCACCAACAAGTGCAGAATGGTGACAGCATGGCAGGTAACATCTTTCTGCCCACTTGCTTTTGGAAATGGACAGTGACATGTTCTGCTTTAGTTAAATAGGACTCAGAAAGTGAGGTGATCAAAGGAGATGGGGAAAAACATGACCACAACTTTGAATATGATGTGAGATGATCAGCAAATAACGGGTCATGGCATGCCTAACAGCTAGGTATTTACTTGGAATAAATTACTGTAGAATAAGATAGATTTTTTGTGACACAGGTAAGTTTCTTTTTAGTCCCATTTTCTTTCCATAATTTGGAACGAAAGTGGCAGAAGCTCCCAATGCTCACATCTTTCTAGTCCCCTTCAGCCAGCAGACAGCTGAAGTACTAAAGCATAAAGGTTCACATCTCACTTTTTTTGAAGTTGAATGTAACTCTAAAAAAAAAAAAAAAAATTTTTTTTTTTTTTTTTAACATAAGAACCTTTACTACAAACTATGTACCTTGTTTGTTTTCCAAACCTGAACAGACACAATTCATTCAGAATACAAGAAACTAAAATATTACAAGTTATCTCTATCAATGTGTTAACACAAGTCTATAAACAATACAGTTAATTTGTTTTCAAAAAGTAAATTAACTTTGTTCCCCACTGAAATTTCTCCCCCACTCTGACCCAGGCTATTGTATCATTTGTGCCTGAGAAGGCATGGCATCTGACATAATAGCTTTATTAAAACCATCAGTAGATGTACTATATGATATCTTATGATGTATTATAGTTTTTACAGAGAGAGTGGTGAGGTGCTGGAACAGGCTGCCTGGGCAGGCTGTGGATGCCCCATCCTTGGAGGTGTTCAAGGCCAGATTGTATGGGGCCCTGGACAATCAAGTCTAGTATTAAATGGGGAGGTTGGTGGCTCTGCATGTGGCAGGGGGGTTGAAGATTCATGATCCTCGAAGTCCCTTTCAACCTGGGTCATTCTGTGATTCCATGTAATTCCCTAATTATCACAATTTAAGTCTCCAAGCACAACTTAAACCTTCTCACGAGTTGATAGACACGGAGTGATACTCCTCTTTATCAAACCTTACATTGCAATAAATATGTCCATAATTTGAAGCAAAAAAGTATGGTCTTACAGGTCATTCTGAGCTACTGTTGCTTCTTCCATCAATTCCTCCTTTTATTCTTGGAGAATTTGCAAAATTCTATTGCAGAAACATCATCTATATTTGTATGATAGCATTCCTCTGCAAGTTTTCCCACTGACTTTTTACCAAATTTTTGGTACTGGTAACACCACCCCCAGTCTATTTCCCCTGAGCTCTGGCAGAAGAACAGATGCTCCTGCACTCCATGTTTGTAACTCACAAACAATCGCTTGCTGTGATCATGTATGCTGTCAAAGGATAATCAGAGCAAGAGAGTTCCAGCAGACCAGATATCCTAACTGGCGCCTACTCGGATAAACAAATTTTCTCATACCAGATACACAGGGAGTCCTTCCCTTTAAAGAACAGTAACTGCTATGGGTGCTGTCTCTGCAGCCTGAAATTTATCCTTCTTGTTACTATGCCACCTCATTCCATAATAAATTAGTTTTATCTGTATTCTTCCTTCAGTGGTTCAACAGCTGTTGGTTGAGATTTATAGTTGGGTTTACAGGGAAACAAAAAAACTTCAGTTTTGATAGTAAGCTTATTTTTGCACCCTCTTAAGCTTCCCTTCCTCATTCAGGAACTCAAAGCTGATAAATAGATCTGGGGCATCTTCTGAAGAAAGCTTGCAGCAAAAGGTTATCTACAACTTTGTTGCTCCTTTTGTTCTCTTTTCTTGATCTCTGAAAAATAGATGGATCTCAAAGTATTGTAGTCACTGCTCACTTCTTTTCTTTACTGTTTTCTATTGTTTGTCTACTCTTTAACTTATTTTGCCTATCATCTCATATCAAGAAACTTAGATCTGAAATGCTACAGTGCTTACATGGCATGTAAACAAAAGACAAGAAAGGCCTATAGAAGTTTGAGGAAAAAAAATACCTTGTTTCTCTGATTTTACTCTATGTTCAGACAGCATAGTTTTTAGTTACACAACTAACATCAACAATTTCAGGACAATAGTAGGGTTTAAATGGAGCCATCAGATAACTTAATGGAGTTATCTTATTGTTGTTTATATTTGGAGAGATAGATACCTTTCCTCTCAGTTCTTCAGTAAAAAGCTGAAAAGTATCTTTTAGAAGAGGTAACCTAACAGGTACACAGAAGTAGACATTTCACTGTTACTAATTTCAAAATACCAAGAAATTTTTTGTTAGCATATCCTTGTGATAGGTACACAATAGCTTACTGTGCATTCTGACCTGCTCTAGGTGTGGTAATTACCTTGTAGATCACCCTTAACACAAATTGATTTTCTTGGTTTTCTAAGAGTATGCTCAATCTCATTCCCAAATAAAACACTTACTCAGAAAGCAGAATTCAAAGTGAAAACAAGTAAAAGATAAATTAGTCAGTACTACCAAGGGATGGAAGAACCTGCAAATGACATTAAAGGAAATGGGAGCATCTTACTTCCCCTTAGGGTTTGGGGGTTTAATTATGAAAGCCTTTTAACTGGGCTTTCTCTCAGTGAAAAAACGACATGCGATTATAAATAGTGCCTCTTCAAAAGAAATTGTAACATCACTTAATGGAGACAATCAGTAATCTCAAGGTGCTAGTCTACCATCTTCTTTCCCCTCCTGTGCTCTTTCTAACTATTTACCTCTTTGACAGAAGCTGTTGAGATAAAGTCTAAGTTTATGAATCACCTAAGTATGGCTGTTTCCTGCTTGTTCTTTCAAAGCCAGTAGCTATGCACAACACGTTGCCAGGAATACCACAAAAGCCACTCTATTTCTGGCATGGATTCAAATCTTTTTCATGCACCTTATTTGCACTTATATAAAATTCAGATGATTCTTCGCAACTCAGCAGTTACCTTTTCAGAAATACTAATATTAAAATACCACCTTCTGCTACTCTGTCACTGCTGTTAATAGGGACAAAAAGTCCTCCAATTAAACACAGCTTTCTAATTAAGGCCACGGTATTATTAACTGCTGCACTGCTCTTCCACAAGAGAAAAATAGAGGATTAAAAATTATCCTGGAACAGCCTATGGGTAGGCTACAGCTGATAAAGGGAAAAGAAGAACAGTACAAAAGGTTAAAATATTTCATATAACCACATTTTATTCTGTAGGGAGGCTAATGTTAAAAAAAAAAAAAAAAAAAAAAAAAAAAAAAAAAAAAAAA
>JAPSGF010000004.1:31354164-31418499 GCA_035772895.1 Perdix hodgsoniae
AAAAAAAAAAAAAAAAAAAAAAAAAAAAAAAAAAAAAAAAGCTTCCACTAACCGTTACCCAGTACAACATCTGCTATATCATTTTTTTTTTTTAATAAGAAAATAAAAGAACTAAGTGCATAATTTTCAAAGCAGCTAAAACATCGCACTTATTTTAAAGCTTAGTCTCTGTGAGACTGGTCTATTTTCTTGGACATTACTGACAACACCTCAGTTTATCTAGAACAGACAATGCTCATCAGAACAGTGCATTTCATACAGATCATTTTCTTTGTCTGATTATACCTCAGTAAATTAGGTCACATGACTAACATTCCTACCCTTCACTAAGTCTTCCATTAGTTTTCCTTAGTTTCCATACAATGCTTTTATCTCCTGAAAGGATTTTCAAGTAAAAATTACTGACAGTGCAATTTTGCTATTGACTCTTGTGCTTTTAGAGAAAATTAAATTGCATTGAAGCCCCTATACTGCAGATGTTTTATTCTGAGTACCTTGCAATTTATAAAAATTATTAGGTATAGAAGATGAAATATTTCACAGCACACTAAAATCTTTGTACTTTTTGTTACTTTCACGGTAACAGTATTTCACAGTATTTATAGATTTATCAGTGATAAAAATGTACTCTAAAGTCTGTCATTAGTTGAATTTTTGATTTCCATTCTGCTTGGGTTAAAAGCTTTTTAAGAGGCAAAATGGCTGCTATGAAAATCACCCTTTTGTCTCTTTTGCTCTGCTGAGGAAGCAAGGCAGAAATACCTATTCATCTTCCAAAAAATCTTTTGCTAGTCTAGAATAAGCATTTTTTCTGATGAGCAGGAAAAAGCAACAATTACAAGCATCTTAACTTGCAGTGACTACCGAGATTTCAGCCTCTGTCTTTCCACCCTGTTGGGGTCTCTGAGCTGCTCAGCAATCACATCCTGAACCCCAGTGGTTTACAGAAGTGGTTCAGCATAAATAATACAGCAATGGAAGCTGTGACAGTTCGTCAGTTGACTGACAGGCAGTCCAGTATCTGTGCAGTGCAGGTGGTGAAAAGAGCTGGAAGCACTAACGTCAACATCCATTAAGCTCTCCCCAGTTGTCACTCAGATCCTTAAGCAACCACTCAGATGTCTGGATCATTCCGCAAGATAGAACAAGCATACACTTGCCAATTTGAATATTTATCCCAGGAAAACATAAAAGAACTTTTAAGCAGCTCTTGGTCAAAAATACTACTAGCTTCCCAGGAATTAAACTGAGGAGTAGGTAACATTGTAGTAGAATCAAGAGTACATCAGGGAGACAGAAGTGAGAGCAAGCATAAGATCAAAAGTTCCGCTAAGGCACAGCTTCACTCACCCAGTTACTGAAGAGAGGCTCTGCTGTGTATGTTAAGAGGCATCCTTATATATAAAAGGAACAGTATATTTCATGATAGGCCTTCTGATAATTCTAGCAATATGAGGATTTGACTAAAAATGTCTTTTAATATTTGAGGAAAGGGTTGTGGAATTGGATAGTAGGAGGAGGAGGAGGATGGTTATTAACCAGCAGACAGGTAAAACAAGAAGACTGAAACATACAGTGTAGTTGCTCCCTTCCACTATTTTGCTTTTCAAGATTCAAAAAGGGAAGTTCAAAAAGGCAGCAGAACTTAGTACTTTAACACATCTCTACTAGGTGATGAACAGATATTCACATATCGTAAATTGCACTGAATGGGCAATTTAGGGATTTACAGTTTTCTGTTTAAAACTGTTACTGTTAAATGGTGCCACTCAAGTTCAAAAGCATTTTACCAACAAACTGACCCTATTGTCCCATGACTTTGGCGCATCAGTTCTACCATAAATAGTTCAGATGAACTACAAGTAGTTCAAAGAAAAGATAGAAGACACTATGACAAGAGCACAAAACTGTTTTCGACCTCCTTCACTTGAATTCTAGTTGGTTTTGTTGTTGTTGTTGTTGTCTTGCTTTTTTTTCTTAAATATCACTTTTACTGTGTACGAATCCCAGGATGACTAGCAGTTTTTGTGTTTTGTTGTTCTCTTATTCATTAACAAAGAAAAGTCAATGTAGTTTAGGAAGCACCAAAAATCTGATATTCTCATTTCTGAAATGACCTTATGTAAGAACAGGTACAACTGCTTCAAATCCCAGAAAAGCAGTAGTCACAATCCAGTAATAAAAAATGAATCGCTTACTCCCTTTCTGAAGATCAGGGCTCACCAAAGACTCCAAAGGAAACAATCTCCAAGTAGAGATACTTTCTTCATAGCTGCCAGCCCTTAAATGAGGGTAAGTAGGGATGATTGAACAGGTGAATTGCTTCTACCTATGCTCCTAGCGCTGGCTACCTCCTTTCACTGGTTCAAGCTGTGACCTAACAGTTCCCATACACTTTGTTTTAATAAATTACAAATTCACTTACCATAAAGCTTCCAACATTCTTTACACGCAACTGAACAGCGATTAGACTGTATCATTATTTTCATCAAGCATGTTGCTAATATTTCAGTTGTTGAAATAATTCTTGTTTTTATTTTTATTTTACAAATTTAATTGAATGGTCTACAAATTACCACTATCAATGCTGCAAAAATATGAATTTGAAGAAAAGAAAAAATATCAACAACTTTAAGAACTGCTTATGTTATCCAAAAATCAAGCACTAGGAGAAAAAGAATGGTTTCTCATTTATAAATGGCAAAAAATGAAAGCCATTTAATCCACATTATTTATTAGATAAATTCTTCAGAGCTTTTTTTTAATTCCTTGAGAAAAGTTATGGTCCCTGTTTGGATCAGCTTGATCAGACATCCTTAATCATGTGCAAAGAAACTGGAAAACAGGACACACAGCCTGAAAGATCACAGTAATAATTTATAGGCTAGCAAACACAAAAGAGAGCTAAGATTTAATAAGCTATCAGTACAAACATTAATATGCTCACCACACCCAGTAAAACAAATAAAGAATCTTTGCTGGCAAAGGAGGCAACATTTGGAGGAAAAAAGGTTGGCTACTACTAAGCTCTGAAACAAATCCTCAGTATCTCTGCATTGCATCATCCACCCCTTCTGGTCCACATCAATGATACAGGGTGGTATCAGACTGATAATTCAACTGACTATATTTTTCCTTTGGCATTTTATAGATTTCCACTTTTGCCAGCAGAGGCCTCTGATACCAATGAATTACAAGTCTATAAGCCTATTGACTTCTATCTGAATATGAGTATATTGAAACAGTGCAAGAAACAGAAATACATAGATATTTTTTGTTGGTATAGGCAGATATGAACTTATGTAAGTACATGAGCAATGTGATCACCAAAGGAGAAAGCAAAGATTGATATAGTTGCAGACAGGAGACATCCAAGTAAACAATTTCATTGCCAGGAGAACAAAATAAGGACTGCAGATAGGCAGGATGTGTTTCCAGATACACAGGAAGGAAGCACAACAAAAAGAAACCTCAGTAAGCAGTAACAGGAGAAGAGGTGGATAACAGCAGAAAAAAAAAATCAGGCTTAAACAAGGAAAATGAGAAGAGAAACAAGACAAGTTCTGACTCCCCTCATCAATGAGCTCTCCAGACTGATCTACTGGGCTTCAATGGCTGACAACCACCAAGGACCACAGACATCAATCCTGGTAAAACAACTTCAACTTCATGTTGTTGTTAATTCACAGCTAACTCAGGCTAAAGACTAACAGCTTTTTATATGTTTGTGATAAGGTGGTTTAATATTATGTACGAAATGATCATTAACAAGAAGTGTGTTGCTAATGAATGAAACCAGAAAGGTCTGGTTTTACAAGTGAAAGACAGCTGAATTTGTTAGTCTTCTGAATGCTGCCATCACAATGATTTATAATTCCCTGATATATATGTATGCATATAAACAGTTGTAATACTATATTGGTATTTTTGCTCTTGAGATTCTGAATTCTCTAAGCCTCTGTCAAAACACCCTGCCTTTGATTGTAATTTTACATTACCTTTCAGTAGATTTTCCCAGACCTTTCTCATAGCTTCACAATTTCCCCAGGAAATCTAAGACAAGTTATAAAGCAAGGCCATATCAGAACCAGACCTTGGATCCGTGCAGCCTAAGGATCTGAGCCCCTGGGAGCTGAGGGATAAAGTTAGATAGAGGCTGCAAAGAGGTACAAGCTGCTGTAATATGGAAATGATTGAATGTTGTAGCATCATAATTATCCTTTTCTATCAAAAAAATTAAAATGAATATTCTTCAGCCCTTCTTCTAGGGTTGTGTTTTTGTTGTATATCAATCCAATAAAAATTTTGGATTTTATTTTTATATTGTATTCACTTTTCATAAACTCGGGCTATATTGGACAGAGATATACTAATAAGACACACCAGCACTTCTCTGCAATGGCTTCCCCCCACCTCCTTCCCAACAGAAGCTTTCATCTGAATAGAAGAAAGGAAAGGCTTAGCATCTTTTTCTGGATCTAACTAAAGCTGTCAAAGATATTACTGTTTCCAACCTTTTGTCACTGCCCTCTAGCACAACAGTACTGCGTCTTGTTCTGGGGCCCTCAGTTCAAGAGAGATCTGAACACACTGGAAAGAGTCTAATGGAGGGCCACCAATGTGACCAAGTGACTAGAATATTTCTCCCAAGAGAAGAGGCTGAGAGAGTTGGGAATGTTCAGTCTGGAAAAGAGGAAGGTTGGGGCAGGAACTTATCATTATACATGAATACTTGCAGGTAGGGTGCAAACAAGGTAGAACCAGGCTCTTTTCAGTGATATCCACTAACAAGACAAGAGATAATGGCAATAGACTGGAGTAAAAGAGGTTTCCTCTGAAACCGGCAGGAAGCACTTTACTGTGAAGGTGACAGAATACTGGCATGGGTTTCCCAGAGCAGCCGTGAAGTCTCTCTGCCTTGAGATCTTCTGGGCAACCTGCTCTGTGAGTCCCTGACTGAGGAGTAGTTGGACTAAGTGATTTCCATGGGTCCCTTCCAATCTTAACCATTTCTTGATTCTGTGATTCTAAATACCATATTGTGAGGACAGACTGGAAGAGCTGGGGCTGTTCAGCCTAGAGAAGAAAAGGCTCCAGAGGGACCTAATAGTGGCCTTTCAATATCTAAAGGCACGTTACAGAAAAGAAGGGAGCTACAGGAACAGGGAGTTACAGGAGGGAAGACTCTTTAGCATGGTCAGTTGTGACAGAATAAAGGGAAATGTTTTCAAGTTTAAAGAGGGTAGATTTAGGTTAGATATAAGGAAAAAGTATTTTACACTGAGGGGTGGTGAGGCACTGGAAAATGTTGCCCAGAGATGTGGTAGATACCCTGTCCTTGGAGACTTTCAAGGCAAGGCTGGATGAGGTCCTCGGCAATCTGATCTAGCTATGGATGTCCCTATTCATTGTGGAGAAGTTGGACTAGATGACCTTTAAAGGTCCCTTCCAACTCGAAGGGTTCTATGATTCTATATAAAAACACAATTTTTTTCCCTTTCTTCCATTTCTCTAGCTCAGCATGCATAAAAGAATTCAAACTACTTACTTGAAAAGACAAGCACAGTCAAAGACTCATCATAACCATGCTCTGGAAAGGACAGTGGAGCAAAAAATCTTGATCAATTTTATTTGGAATATTTATGCCATGTACTAAAAGTAACTTTTGTTACAAATATAAGAAAATCTGTATTTTGTGAGGGGATGAAAAAAAGCATCATGCTTTAGTTACAAGCTTTGCTTTTGTTCATACGAATCAGTTAACTGTTTCATGCTCATTACAATCTGATTCACAGATTCTGGAAGCGATTTTCTCTTTCCCCAGTTTACAACTTAATGTACATGGCTGGTAACCTTAGGTCTTGCCTATATGGATGGAGGCAGACAGAACACCATTTGCACTCCATATAGACAGACGTGTCTATCTGGGCTCAGAAGTCATTTAGTCACATTAGAAAAGTGCCACATTCCAGCACAGGGGCTTTACAAAAAGGCACAGAACTGCACTAATGTGGTTACATAGTTTTCGGGTCAGAGCTGGATCATATACAGAAAGCTCAGAGAGTGAGCAGAGGAGCTTGAATACCCTTGCACCATTTGTGAAGATGTGCCTGCAGTCATATGGCATTGTTGCTGCTTTTTGACAGAATGCCTGTAATGCTTTTCATGGGAGAGCAACCAGGGTAGAATAAAACTCTAATGGAGAGGGTCAGTACACATTCTATACACTAACAATTCCTAAATTATGGTATAATTTGCTTCATTCAAAATGAGAATTAACCTTACAACACATAAATTGCAGCATGTTGCAGGGATGTTTAACTGGTACTTAATCAGTCATATATTAATTATTACTTATCAACAGGAATACTGTGATAAATGGATACTCATCACATGAAAACAGAATTATACAACAGATGAAAACAGAGTATCTTTTTTGAAGTTCACCTTTAAAAATAACATGCTGTTCTTTTTTTTTTTCTTAGATTGTATGCTGTTCTACATATCACTACTTTCAGCATACTAACCGTAAGAAGCAGGAAACTGGGCACTTTTCAAAGTGTTTGACAGCAATTAAGAATGCCAAATCTTAGAGTTATCTCTGCACTTTGGTAAGGTACCAGAAGTGAGAAAAGAAAGAAAGAAAGACAGCAGTTGGTTGAGTAATGCCAGTAGAACAATCACCATGCATGGTAAAAAATGACACTCCATCCTCTAAGAGCCACTTTCCTCAGATGTAGAAATAAAGAAGAAAATGTTGCATATGATCCTTAAAATAGCAAAGAAAACTACTGGAAGTTAATGCAGTATGTAATGTTTTCTATAAAGTGCAATTTGAATTCAGTGATCACACAACTAATCACACAACTAATACTGTTAATTCTAAAGATTAAAAGGAGAAAAATCATATCAGGGACCAAAAAAAATAAAAAAATAAAAAAGAAGACAAAATGGTTAAATATACTGTTGTTTGGTAGTTTGTTTTGATCTGTTTTTGGCGGGTTGGTTGGTTTGTTGTGTTGTTTTTTGTTTTTGTTTATGTCCACAGTAATTGAATGTGATGAAATTTAACCTAGGATGCTTTATATAACTGGATGAGTTATATAAATATATTTTGAGCCAATCTCAAAACAGTATATTTCCTTTCAGATAACTTCTAGACTCCACAGTAATTCTGCATTGCACTGCATTCTTAAGTTCCATTTCCCTAATGATCCATATCAAGGAACTCAGCAGACAATGTCTTGGCTGTCTATACCTTGTGTGCTCAAGACTTCTTCCAGCTGGAGAACAGGAAGGACTAGGGGAGGACTGCGTGAGTCTTTATGTGGCCATATGACGGACCCACATGACAATTCACAAGCAATTCCAGACCCTGAAATTTAGATACAACCTTTGGGAACTCAAATTTGTCAAATTTATGGAAACATCCAACCTGGTCTTGAACACCTCCAAGGATGGACATCCACTGCTTTTCTGGGCAACATGTTTCAGTGTCTTATCCTCTGAATAAAAGATTTCCACCCAACATCTAACCTAAATTTTTCCTCTTTTAGTTTAAAGCCATTCCCCCTTGTCCTATCACTAGTAGACTGGATAAGAAGTTGGTCCCCTTCCTGCTTATAAGCTCCCTTCAATTACTGAAAGGCTGTGTTAAGGTCACCCTGGAGTCTTCTTTATTCTAAGCTAAATAAGCTCAGCTCTCTAAGCCTCTTCTTACAGGAGAGGTTCTCCAGCCCTTCAGTCATCTCCATGGCCCTCTTCTGGACCCACTCCAATGCAGCCCAGGATACCATTGGCCTTCCAGACTCTAAGTGCACACTACTTCATCATGACCAGCTTTTTGTCTACCAGAATCTCCAAGTCTTTTTCTGCTTCTTCTCCAAAGAAGCAATGGATACCATACTGTCGTCTGTTAGTAAAGCTTTCACACTGCTTCACGTAGTCCCATAAATTAGATGGAGAAAGGAAAAGGTCCAGATAAAACTAACACAGGCAAACAATGAAAAACTGAATGGAAAAAATACTCAGCACATTAGAGAGTCATTTTAGAATAGAAGGGTTTATTAAGCAGAACTCTTCAAGATTCTGATTCTATTCATATTTTTAACAATACTGGATAATAATAACCTAAAGATGATTCTAAACCAGTAGGAAACAATGAGAATTCACAATTCAAAAATCAGAGTTCACAGTGAACAAGTACAGTAGTTTTCTTTTAAGGAAGAGCTGAAAAAATGTTGGAAGAAGAGCTCGCTAGGGAACAGTTCTTCAGGAGGAAATCTGGATGTACTTCTGGATCACTAGCCAAACCAGACTAAGTAATGCCTAGAGATTCTCTGAAAGCTAAACGTTGTACCTGTCATGTGTGTCATCTGCGAGGCATGAGGAGTAATCTATTTGAAACAGTTTAAATTCTGCATCTTGCTTCAAGAACTACTCTCACAGAAGTGAGAGTGAGTGATTCATTTGGAGAATTCAGAAGAGAACAGAAATGATAAAGCTTTAATAAATGATCTATGATGAAAATGTTGAAGAAAGTGTAGATAATTACTCGAAAAAGACTTAAGGATGGAAAGATTTTTTTTGTTTTGTTTTGTTTTGTTTTTTGCAAGGGTCTGTCCTGTCAATTAGGTAAAAGTTAGCCACCAAGAAGGAAAGAATATTTTCATCCTGATGTCCACAATGATTAGTAAAAAAATGAATTAGCAAGATTAGCAATTTTTTTTTTTAAATCAGGAAGAAAAAAAGAAAATTTCCACCAAGGGTAGGTAGTGAAACAGCTTGTACTGACTGGTTGACTATCTCTGAAAGTATCTTCCTGAAAGTGTCTAAGAAAAGGTTAAATGTACATTTTTTCAGGAATTATTTAGATACAGTTTTGATTTTTTAAAATTATTTTGAAGGGGGAGAAGGGATGAACAAGGACAGATACAATGACCTCACAAAGCTCTCTTGACCCCTGTTATTAACCTGTTTTTAGACAATTCCATTTAAACCATCTCACTAAGGCAATGAAAGCACTTTAGGTACTGCAAAACGAAGAACTAAATATGAGAGAGAGAAACAACTCCATTTTTCATAAAAATATAAACAACTGCAGCCACACTCTTTATTGGATTTAAAGTCAGTTTCATGTAAACGTATGCTACCCTGTATTAGAACCAGATCCTCACAATAACTCAGAAATGCAAAGTGGACCACTGGAAGTAAGTAAACACAATTTGTCTGATACAACGGAACAAATTCCCCACAGTCTCTATGAAATGCATGTTTTAGTCAGGATGAAGGGGTTCATTTTTTTTCATCCTATATAAGGCCTTGTTTAGAAATCAACCAAAAAATTGGAACAAGAATAAAGAAGACACACATTGTAATATATCTACTATTTTCTACCCTTATTCTGTGGTTTATTAGAAGTATTTAAGAAATATCAGGACAGTCAACAGAAATGTTCAAGCAACTTCATGAGAATTTTTTCTCAGGGTAATTCAAAACTAAAATTTCTTGTATTTTTTTCCCAACTGTATATGAGGATGTGGTGACACAAATGTCCATGGATTTGCCATAAAAAGCACATAATGATACATAATATATAATCTGGTACACTTAGTTGGAACACTCCTGGGCAATGTGGCAGACTGTATTCATATAACTAAAAAGCTAATATTTTTCCCCATTGGAAAAATATTTGTTATAGTTATTTGAATAGAGAGTTGTCTTTCCCATTCAAGTAATCTTTATTTATAAAACAAAATTGATTTAACAGCAGAAATGTAAAAGAACACACCAAAAATCTAGTGGACATGTTAAAGCTCATGTCCTTGTCATGAATGAGGCAGAATTAGTTCTTGAAGATCAGTTTCCCAGATCATCCCACACAATTTCCTGACTATTTATTATTAATTCTTTCTTTGTCCTGTTCTGAAGAGAAATCCAATCCCTGTGATAATGTGATAAACTGATACCTGCCCCAAAAGTCCCTGTTCCTATGAATTACTATTTTCAAGGACATATTTCACTGAAAAATATCTTACCATTCAATTAAGCAGCTTCTTGAGGAAACTTCTTTAATTAGAAACCTACTGAGTGTAGGCAATTCTTATCATGCAAAGAATGGCTAGGGTTTTTCTATACATGCAAGATCAGAGATATAAAAGTTGCTTTTAAAAAGACCACATTTTCCAAATTATTACAAATACTTTTGATACAAATGGAGAAATCAATGTACTGATACTCTAAGTTTAAAGGATTGGGACTTTGAAGAAAGTAAAGCATGGTGAAGGTACCTGGTGAATGAAGATTTTATCCTACCACTATTTCTTGAAAAGTCAGGGGAAGAGAGATGGAATGACAGCAGTACAAACCTGTATGTATAAAGATTTTCAAAGACAAACTGTACAAAAACAGAAAAGAAGATTTATATTGTAAAATGAAAATGCACATCTTCTGTGCAGATACTGCAATTCACACATTCTTTGTTTGAAGTGTTAAAAGGTTGGTTGAACTGACTTAGAATTTATTTTTGAACAGTTCTCAAATTCTTTCAAATAAGTAAAAGAGGAAATTGAATATGTTATGCAATAATTCATCAATATAGAAATATTAATTCAATGATTAATATATGAATATGATATTCACATAGGAATACACAATAAAATCATGATTCAGTCACACTTTTTTTTTTTTTTTTTTTTGAGAGAGAGAGAGAGAGAGAGGGGGATAGGTTGAACTTATCAAGG
The DNA here is from genome assembly GCA_035772895.1 of Perdix hodgsoniae. Taxonomy (NCBI): domain Eukaryota; kingdom Metazoa; phylum Chordata; class Aves; order Galliformes; family Phasianidae; genus Perdix; species Perdix hodgsoniae. Next base: position 31,364,907 of record JAPSGF010000004.1, read on the forward strand.
AACTTGTTCATTAAAAAGCATTCCCTGTGTTGGACTAACAAATATTATCTATAAAAAGTTAAATGATTTTTTAATCAGTTACAGATTCTTTAGTGTATCAAATCATACTATTATCTTCACCATGGCCTGAGGAGAAGAGAAGAATGAGCAATTTATAGTTGGACTGGGATTTATTAAGAGAAAAAATAGTCTGGAAGTTGACAAACTTTTCAGGAAAAAAAATTGATTCATAAATTGCTCAGAAGTTTACCATAGTTTGTAAATCAACTGAAAGGCAATATAAGATGTTTGCTTAGCAATAGATTTGATAAAAATTCTATAAAGAAAAAAATACAGCAGCAGAATTAATATTACATAGCTTCACAGTTCATGCATTATACTCATTATTTCCTTGACTTACTGTTTCTCTAATATGTGTTCCTTCAAAAAATACATGAAAAAATCATTCACTACATTGATGTATAAAACCTAACTTTGCATTTCAGTTCTGTTTAAATCCTCCTTCTCTTGAACTGAGTATTATGAACAGTGGAAAAACTTGAAATCTGAGCTTCAATAGCACGTTCACATTATGGAGGTTTAAATTTCTATTAAAAATTAATAGATCTACAGATGTTTTTACATTTTATATTTTTACATTTACAAAATGTAAATGTATTTTATATAGTATTTGACATAAAGTTGTGAGCGTGTCAAGGTATCAAAGTGTGTTATTCTATTAGATTTGTGGATCCAATGCAATACAAAGTGAAGGGCAGAATTTTACTGTAGACAGCCCATAGTACAAAAGCTAATTCCTATTTTTATCCCGAGAGTCTAAGGTAGCATGTATCTGAAAATACATCAGCAACGCATCAGTGAAGTTTTAGATACTAATTGTCACCATGATACACAGGAAAAAACAGAAACCTAGCACTGAATGGTAAGTGTAATTTTTGATTCTTAGTTTATTTCTTTTCATGTATTTATATTCTATATTAACATTATTTATTTTTTTTCTTTTGTCATAAAAGAAAAACAAACAAAAATGTAAGAGAGAGAGAGAGAGAGAGAGAGAGAGAAAGGCTGAAAAACATGCAGGTCCTTTGAATGATGTACTGTAAAAGAACAGGAAAGCTAAATTTCTCTATAGAAAGCAGCATTCTGTGTGCTTACAGTATCAAAGTAGATTATTTCCAGGACACATTCTTCCATCTTTTATATTCCTTTCATTTCAGAGGCCATTGTGTCCTTATAAATGGTATTTCATATTCACTTGGGGGAAAAATATGTATGCTTTTAAAAACCAGTTTTGGTAAAAAAAAAAATACATGACCTTAATCTACTTAAAGATATTTTCTAATAATGGTTTCTTATTCCTTCAAATACAACCTCATCTGTTCTCAGGAATGTAGGAAGTGCTATAGAGGATCTCACAAAGTTATATCTAATTTAATATCCTCTTATTAGAATCATCCCAACTTGGATTTAACACACATTAAGTGTGGCTCCAAACTAATAAAGCACATATTACATTTTTTTGAACTTTCCATATGAAAATAAAGTTGAGCCTTGTAGAGTTCAACTTAACAGACATATGTCAGGATCTATAGTTTTCGTTATCATCAAGTTTTAGAACATTTAAGAATATATCTGCTCCATACACCTGTTGAAGGTGTGTACCTATATATCTACTCCGTAAATCTATGGCAAGCAGGGCAGATAAGTTTTTTCCAAACATCTAAAAAATAATTAGTGCCGTCAGAAAAAGAATTAAACTCCTCTCTTGTATAACGGGAGATGTTCTCTTTTATTTCTTTAACTGTCTAATTCTTTTTACCATGATCTCAGTCTCAGAGAATTAATTCTTTGCTTTGGTGTGACATGCCTGCTGTATTTAGCCCCAAGATAATCTAGGGGTGACACAGGAAATCATTGCAGGTTTTCCCCGGAGTATATTCTTCTCTAGTCTTGAAGGAATCAATCCTGCAATGAGAAATTGAGAAGACAAACAAGAGAAAATGCTAGAGGCTGACTGAAATATTGTCTCTACCTTAATAGCAGGGCAGAAGTTCCTGCAAAAGGAAAATTCTGGATTTCTCTTTATCCTGTGACCCCTGAAGAACTGCTCCAGGATGAAGCAAACCAGCTTTTCGGACAAGAAAATAGTGATTCCTGGAAAGGCTAGATCTGTTACACAGGTCTAAAATTTTCTGGATATATTTAGGAAAAATTATATAGACCTGTTAAGTTATACTTCAGTCTTGCAACAAGCACGGAAAAATACAGCTCTTGAGCTGTTTCTCTATTCTGAAATAAATGACAATTTAATAGTGAGAAAACTCAATAAACAGAAAGGCTCACCCTGGGGCAATGGTGGTGGTTGCTCCAATTTGTTATCCAGGGAGCTATTAAACCTTCCTACCCACAATTAAGTTTGTGTCATTCATACCCATTGGATCTTCCATCATTCATGGATCATCCTCACATGTCATTTAAAACACCAGATTAGTTTAGGAGTTCAATTAGTCTGCTTTGTCTAATCTATCTCATGTTCAAGAGGAAAAAATGCATTATCTCTTTTATTAAAACCTTTATTTAAGTAAATAAACAAATACTTTACTATCAAATCATAATGTTTTTAATGTATAAAGCAGTGAGTACATCGATATATGCACATATATTGGTGTGTGTGTTTATAGAATTAATATATTATGAATTTAATATATAGTGCAACTCATTGTAATATATTTACTTAGTAAAGAAAATGTAACAAAAATGCCTGTATTTAATGGATTGGGAGAATAAAAAGAAGTCCTGTGCGAAATTTTACCATGTATTATAGAATTTAATAATCTCTTTTGCTCATATTAACCACCATCTCTTCAAGCTTTCATAGAAAAACAATGATCCTCAGAAATTCTGGTCTTTATCTTCTAACACACTCTTCCCAAGTGCTTCAAGCAACTACTAACATACTAAGAATAATTAACTGTGTTTATAATTAATTTAAGTTTAGATGATGCTCATGCTCACAAACATACTGCATCTAAATAGACATTGCTGAAACGATCTTTGGTTTTTAGCCTAGATTTTCTCATTTTTTCATTCAGTTAAATATTTTTAATTCCGTGTGTTGGAGTTTGCATAGATTAGTATTCTTTGTATATTTGGGGATATAAACCCTGCCTGACTATACATTATTTACATTAACCACGTATTTTTATTGCTGTAAGCTTTCTGTCCTAAGTTCATTTCAGAGTCTTCACTGTGGTTGTTTTTCTTGGAAATCTGCACCATCTACCATAATGTTTTTTGTATAAAACTTAAAAACTTGCACTTGTAAAACCAGTTCACCAAGAGCAATAAATCTGTGTCAGAAGCATTTCTTCAGTGTTCTGTTGTGTTTCTTCATCTTTTGTTGTGAGTTCCAAATTGCTATCAGGCAGCTTTTTGGTTTTCTGTATCACCTCTAAGTATCATTCACCATTACAGCTTTCAGGATTTTCCCTTTCCATTGTGTTTCAATTTAATCCTCACAGAAAGCACTAGTTTACCTTATTCTGAATTCTATTATATTACCTGTCCACATTTCTAACTGCTCTCTTCTTAAAAAATGTTTCTCCCACACTCCACTGTATTTGCATTGACCCTGAATCTATTGCCGATTATAAGTTTCAAGCAGATTATTCCCTTTGTTAAAACATTACTGAAAGTATAAGAACAAATATGTGTTTATGCAGATGTCAGTAACTCATTCCTATTAGTACATGGTGTTTTATAAATTGTACAGCTCAATTCTAAAAACTGTGAAAAGACAAACTAATCTGAATTAAATTTGGAAGGAACAAAATAGAAGCCTGAATAAAAACATATGCATGCACATAGATTCTCATTTAATACTTTTCATTTCATTTTCTTGCTTTACAATTCCAAAAGAACTGGGTAACATGTATATTATAAGAACAAATTTAATACAGAGGGCCCTGATAATTATTAACATTTTGCTATTTTCAGAGAGATACTCTTTCAGCTTCTTTTCATACTTTAACAACTCTTGAAATTAGATTCCTAGAACAAAAAATGCAATGTTAATTATTTTCTTGTACAATTTAAAAATTACAGCACAATCGTACGATTTTCACTTAGTTTAATATTCCCTGTACTATTTGATTCACGCATACTTAGATTTCCCATAGATTACCTTTCTTATTTGTCAAGTTCTTCTTACTTTATAATTGTTCTAGAACTGCCCTTAATTTCTTGTTCCTAAAAAGCTTTTTAACTCTTCTATTTTAAATAAGATTAATATTATCCCCTTCAGTCTTTCCAGTATTTGTTTTTTCCCCTATGATGTGGTAAGAAAATCATTATTATCTTAACCCCTTTGGCTAGCATTAATCTGTTTCTCCTTTTATGCTGCCTTATCTTCGCCCTACAAGCTTTAACTTCGAATATTCTTGTCTGGCTGCCTCTTCTCTTTCCCCTTGCCAGAACACTATTGAATAGTGATTCCTTATCTTGTCTTTCAGTGCCAGAAGCTACCAATAGCACAGTACAGCTGTGACATGTCACAAGAGAAAGGAAGGGCACACAATGTGTTCTTCACGTCGTGTAGGTAAGTGATGTAAAATACTGTAACAAACTACTGATTCTTTTGGAATACAAACCTTTGGTGACACTGAAACTAACTTGCAAGATGCCAAACTGTTATAAAAATCTATAGGTTACAGTTGACATAGCCATAATTATTTTTGGACAGTTTTCTCTAGAATTCTTTATTAGTTATTTTTCACATTAACTACTTTGACTGTGCTCATTCTGCATTCTGTCAGTGTGTTTTAGATCATTTTACTCCTAATTAGAAAACTACACCCTGAAGCATGTTAAAGAATAACTAAAAAAAAACCATGGGCCGTTGTTTTGACTGACAGAAATAACAAAACTCATTAACAACATGCACACTAGCTCTGATTGTAGGTCTAGCTAGTACAAATTATTAGGGATTAAGAAACTCTTACTACAAACCAAAGACCAGACTGAAATACAAAATGTAATTTAACAAGTTTTACGCTTGGCCAGGGATTAAATGATATACAGAAGTCACCTTAAATCTAAATTTCCATGTGATTCTTTTTCACATATTTTCTAAAGCATTTTGGAATTTATTCACGTAAATCAGTCAGAAAGTAGCATTTTGACATTCAGATACCTTTTGGATTTATTATTACATCTGGTTACACAAACACACTGAACTACTCTCAAATCTGAACGAATCCCAAAATCTTAATAACCATTTATACATTAAAAAACCAAAACAAAACAGAACACTATTTCAATTCTAAGATAAGTTGAAAATCTTGAGCTATGGTCCTCTGAGTCTGCTGACCCTCTGTTCAAAATCTGAATCCTGCATCATGCTATGAAAAATACCACACCAAGAAAAATATAACTAGGGAACGAGCACAGCCTCCTTACTTACATTATCTTTCAAGGAATGTCCTCAGTTATGGAAACTAACTCGTAATAAATAAATATATATAAATAAAGGAAACCAACACTCACCTATCTATTACAGCTTCTAGCTTCTTTGGGCAATACATTCCAGAAGTTTCCCATTCTTTCTAGACAGCTTTTTCTAGCTCTACTATTTTCTTTCCATTCAGAGCAGAATAATAATAAACAAATAATGAAGTTACCTGTTAACAACCCCGCCTCCCCCCCTTTTTTTTTTCTAAATGGAGAAAGAGTAGCAATCCATAAACACCAGTGCTTTATTAATTGATTTTATTCATGTTGAAATAGTTAATTTTAACCTCACAGGCCAGAATCTTACTGCTCCCATATACTTATCAGATTTTCTAGTGGAAGCATTAATTGGATTTTGATAACTGTGCACCAATAACATCTGCAAACATATATGAATTAGTCTAAAGCTAACATAGAGGAATAATTGGTCTCTGTCAATTTAGTTTAAAAAAAAATAATCAAAGATAATGCTTAATGTCATTAAAAAATTTGGTTAAACATTAAAATTGCGAGACTCCTGCACATTTTTCAGTGAAATGGCATTGATTAGCTCCTTATTACCATGATATATATATCAGTTATATCTGATATGTATATCAGTTCAGCACAAAATTGTTAGTGCTATAAAACTGCATGTTGTGTGAGTGTGCTTATCATGTGAATGATGAATGCTGTACCTAAAAATGTAACTCCCTGGAAAATGGAAATTAGCACTCAAAGGTTGTAAAGGACACCTGTGTGGACCAAGATATTTATATATGATATCTGGCCACAGTTCAGAATTCATGCTTCTAGATGTTCACTTGTGACAATTGCTGTGGCAAATCTACCAGAAACAAGATGACTACAAACTCCGGGGCTAATTTATATCATATTTTTGAATATCTCACCCCCTCTTCCCACAACCCCCCAAAAAAGCATAAAATAATGCTGTGATTGGTTGTTAAAGTTATTGGGTGATGGAAGTGAAGATGAACTGAATACAAACAGCTCAGAGAGAGAATGAGCGCTCCCAGCATCACTGCCACTCAAAAGCACATATATCTAACATTGCCCTGAAAAGGTCATCAGCCCATCTGTTTCTTTGGCAGAGGTGACAACCACCCCACATGGATTACTTTCTCCTAATAGTATTTAACATTCCATAATCCACAAAGCAAATAGAAAGATTCCCATAAAAATCCAGGGGACAATTTAAAATATTTCTATGCTATTACAGACACAATGGGCTAAAAAAATTGTATTGTTGATACACTCATGAGCATCTAACTTGTAACTGCTCTTTGATATAAAGAGAAGAATATTTTCTATAAACAGATCTAGACATTTCACTGAGAATTTCATTTTCAGGAGTGCATGTGACACAGTGCATCTTATCCTAGTAGTTCTGCTTAAAACATCACAAATTCAATATTACAGAATAATGAAAACCTCCTTGGCTCACCTTCTCTCTGTCACTCCTACTGACGTCAGTAGAAATTAAATAGTAATGCAAGCAGAGCTTGACAAGCAATGTCATGAGAATCTACATGGTTAGCAGGTTAACTTACAATATTTGTGTACTTTCTAGATACCTACTTCAGCATCTCCAAGGGAACTGAGCAGAATTAATTCATAGAATCATAGAATCACAAAGTTGGAAAGGACCTACAAGATCATCTAGTCCAACTGTCCTCCTATCACCACTACTACCACAAGTTACTAAAGCATATCTTGTAGCATATCAAAAGGCTCATCCAGATGCCTTTTGAAAGCTGCCAGGGACGGTGACTCCACCATCAACAGAACTCCTATTGTTTCCAACAGAACTCCTATTGTTTCCAACAGGCCAAAATAAAGGCTCCCAGGACTGTGTACTGTACTTTTTCTCATCTTTCAGCCTGGCTGAGGACCTAGGTGACCACACACATTTGTTGTGGGCCAGAAAGGCATCTGTCCTGCTGGGAATCAAACATACAGGATTTTTTTTAGCAGTATTATATGTACATAAGAGAGGGCTACATGAAATCTAAAGCCTTTCCGATATTGAAAGATATTAAATACGCCTTGTTTAAGTAAAACCAGTGTTTTACTTAAGTATCCTAAGGAGCGGGAGTCCATGGTCATACCTAGCCTCGGGAAACTTCATTTGCACATGAATGCAAGATTTATGGAGCCAGGAAAAGCAACTTAGAAAGCTCGTGCAGGTGGTTAGAGCACTTCCTAGCTGAGGAATGTCTGAGTTTTGGGCAATGCATTTACAAAATTCACACCCTAATTTAACTGTCTACAGTTTGGCCATCTACCTATACTCTGCCATCACAGCAATAGTGTTTCTGCAGATATGCAGAAATGAAGAGAGCTGGAAAGAATATCTTGCCTCTTATGAATGAAACCTTTTCTGTGTACAAAACCACTGAAGGAATTAAGAAGCCAAACACAGCCTTCTGAAAGCTGACACAGATTGGAAAAGAATTCATAAGGAAGAAAGATCATGTGCAAAGTTAACAGAAAAACAGGCATGTCCAACATGCAGCCCACAGGTTGCACGCAGCCTGGCACAGCATGCAATGTGACTTGACCTCTGCCCTGCGCCATCACAGCGTAGGCTGTTTCCCCACTGAGCAGCGCCCAACCATCACTCATCAACCAAACATCTGCATGATATTAACCTTATCTGGGCAGAAACCAGGAAATAGAGAAGTAGAGACATAGTGCAGTGCTAACTCAAGTTACAGCAAATAATATTATGCATTTTGATACATTAGGTGAACACAGTCCTGTGGAGAAAATAAAAAAAGCACCTGTGCTTTCCATTTTGATAAAGAAATTTGAGAACAGCTTTATAGATTGTCCAAAAGATTATCAATTTGTTTTGTATATTTGCAACTCCAATTTCAGTCAACATAAACACATGACATGCAAATTTTCAAATGGGATGTAAGAAGTTGTAGTCAGATATTCAACTCAAAAATCTGATCATGTCTCTCTACTGGACTTTTATAAACTCTCTCTTAGCTGAAAAAAATATCCCTTGCTTCACAATCATGCCTTATTAATGTCATTGCTTTTTGGCAATATGTACAGTTGTGAACAACTGTTTTCAGGGAAAAATAAAATTTCATCCAAAATCTCTGACGAACACCTTGAGAACTCACTAAGAATTTAGATCACTGCCAATGAACTAGGCTGATGCATTAGTTTCACAAAAGCAAGGTCTAATATCCTACTAGTTTTATGGTCTTGTTGCTCTGCTTTTTATGTTTTAATAATAAAAAAAAAACATGTATATGTATTTTGTTAATGATATACATTATATTATGTATTTTATGATGACTGCTCCAAAAGTAATGCCTCTCATTTTATGATGTTGGCCCAAGAATGTTGGTGGTATGGCAATACAGGTTGAACCTTCTCACAATACACTGTTACATGTTGCCATGTGACAGATGACAGCACAGGGGTAGTCTGGCAAAATGATATCTGACATAGAAGTGTGTAACTGAATTCCTCCATGCAGAAAAAAAATATGAGCCACAGACATTCATCAACACTTGTGAACATTTACGGAAACTAAACTGTGGTGCATTTCAGTAGTGGTTACAGCTACAGTGGGTCATCTCTGCTGGTGCAATTTTAATGAGTGCAGCATGCAGGCTTTTGTTCTTTGCTGGTGGTGATTATGCTGAAAAACTGTTTTGTAGATGAGATTTTGCTCTATCAAACAGCGTTACTGTCTGACTGTATCTGTTGTAGTTGCCATGGAAATAAGTAGGAGATGCTAGTATCAAAGCGGCCTACATACATGTGACTGAAGACAATTTCTCTTCACTCTATACAGCCCAGGCAAGCCAAAAGGTTGGACACCCATGGTGTAAAGCTAGGACTGTCAGCCTTCTCACAAACCCTGAACTTCAATGGGTTGTGTGACTGGAGTGGAATGGGAAAAAAAAGGCAAAGGAAACTAAATACAGGGATTTTATTTCTTTGTCCAAACATGTGCATTTCCCTGACTAGCTGAAATAAAGACTGGTGTTTTTTTTGTGTGTTGTTTTGTTATTTTTGTTTTTAATTCTTACAAAGCTTCTGTGTTTGTTTACTTCACCTATTTTGTGTCCCAGAAGGGATAAACTGTAAGCTTAGAGTACTAATAAGACTAGAGTTCTGTGAAAGTGCAAGCTTCTGGGAAATCTGAAGGCTTAGCTGAAAGAGTAATGTAAAAAGGTAACAACCAAGAGACCAGAGAAACTGCAGGGAGACCAGGGGAGGAAAATAGCAAATAAACATACTTAGAGCAAGTTCAGTTTCAAGGGAAACTAAAGAATGTGTACACCTTGTGCTCTAAGTTGAAAACCAAGAAGCCTGCTCAGTATTTCACTGTGAGCTCTGTCAGGGCAATGTGACAATTTCTAAAAGAGAGCTACAAGTTACAAATTCCAAATATGCTGAAATGGACTTTGTGGCCTGAGGGTCTGTCTTATGAGAGAAACAGTGTGTGATCATCCTTCAAGTTAGCATGCATATAATGTATTCTCTGATCAACACAGCACTTTGTGTCTTCGCCAGCACATCACTACTACCATGAACAATGTGCATCTGCCAAAGGAACAAAGGAGAATACCAGGCGATTTTTGCATGCACGCCAAAGGGATCCCTGTCCTGAAATGGCATGACTCCTGATTATATCATAGCATCAGACACTATCTTGGTGTCACATTGCAATACTGATTTTCTTTAGAAAAGAACATTTAGCACCTTCAGTACCTTTCCCAAGAAATCTCCAGTGTATCTCCATTTATTTACCTATTTATCATTAATTCATCAACAGACACAAATACTTTCAAAAGTTTCATATTTTCAGCTGATTTTAAATCCTATTTTCTCTCTATGAAAAGCTCCAGACAGACTTCTTTTCAGCATATCACTGCAATTGTCCCTAATTTACCAAATGATAGCTTTCTCTCTTAAATTGTACATAGATTCTAAACAATTGTGAAACATAAGCTCAAAAGCTGTAAGGATAACTGAGCTGAGAGGAAAGTCTGACTGGACAAGACTTTTCAGTCTTTGGCTGATATCAGATACGTCATAAAGATCCATGTTGAAAAGACTTTGTGATTCTCATCATTCTGTGCTGCTAGCAAAATGAATTTTATATTTTAATTGAGATCTCTCTTAGCCATAAAAGTAGCAAGTGGATCACTGAAAAGTATAGCTTTTATGAATATATCCACAAGAATTTTAACACAGAAAAAATTGTTTGAACCTACAGTCTTCAATACCTAACTCTTTAAAGCAAAATACTGCAGTCCAACTATATGTTCAATAGAAAATAAACTGTAGAAATTTAAACATTCCTTGGATCAGAGCATATCAGAGCATAACTGTAAGATATATTCCTAGGAATAAACAAAAAATATGGAAGTTACCAACCTCTGAGACCTAAAAATCGCTAAAGTTTCTGTTGGTCACCAAAAGGTCCTGTGCCCTGGCTTTTGCATTTTTCACTTCATTCCATCTAAGCAAATTGTAAAGATTATAAAAAAAAATATGGCAAGAAGATCATCTTAACTGTGGTTAAGATGATCTTCTTGCCATATTTTTTTTTATAATCTTTAAAACCTTTAGGGCCACAGCCACATATTGCACCATAGATCGTTGTTCAATAAATATAATCTTCCAATATTTCATAATTTAAACCCTCCTCAGGAAGGAATTCTCTGTATGTGGTTGTCATCTTTAAATACCTGTCAACTTCATCTTCAAATGCATATCATGTACTCAAAATGTTTCATGAAGGGAAACATTTAGAAATGAATGCAAAATTAAATTTACAGAAAAACAAGAAATAAAAAGCATCTATTTCTACTGTAATTTCATCAGTCATGACTCAACATTAGGCAGTGGTGTCTAAAGTGATTCCTGTTTTTATCCAGATAGGTCTAGAATTATACTGTTTGTCGAATATAAGTCAATGACACAATACTACTTTTTTTCATCTAACAAAAAGTAAGATGCAGAATGCAGAAATTTTGTAATGAATTCTGTGGAAGCTCCTGGACATATTTAAGAATGAAAAAGAAAAAATAAATTTAAAAAAGTAAAAAGTAAAAGAAAAATACAGTGAAGGTAATCAGTGTCATTCTTGCTGATTAATTCTAAAGGGTTTTTAGTGTAGTTCTGTATCTCAATAAGTACGCTGCTACTGCCAGTAGAAAGCCTCAGGACATGTCAAATGTTGTCTGAACCTGTCTTGTTCTTCCCGGAGATTTAAGCTTTTTTAATGACCAGGCAGCTATTGCCTGATTTGTTTAACATTTACTTTATATAAGCATATATTTAATATAGTTGGTAGGAACACAGAGGTTTGTACAGAATGATGTACTTATTAACCCACATAATGATGCAGTGAAGAAAAGCATTGTCATGGTATGAGAACCTCCAAAGGGAAGATGCTGGATGAGGTGCAGAAGAGCATAGAACCAGCAGGGTTAATGAGAGGCTGAGGATGGTACTCAGGATCCTAGTGCTAAGAATACACAGCTGAGCTGATCAGCCAAAGAAGACCTAGGATGTGGGAAAAACGGAGTTCTTGTGTAACAGGAACAAAGAGCATTCATTCAACTTATGTAAGACAGTTCATGTATAGCAACATGAAGCCGCAGATCACAGAACAACAATTAAAAACATGCTACGGAATACACAAAAATAGCCCCAAGTGGACCACTGTAAGAAGAGAAATTGATCAGCCATAAAATTTCTTTATAGGAAGAACTTGGGACACTGGTAGCTCCTTGTACAGCCCCACTCTAAGATGGATGCCAACAACCTTCAGAACAGGAGGGCACTGAAAGTGTGAGGGTAGCTGCACTGAAAAGGGCTGCAAAGAGGAGATGGGTGTGTACGAACAGTTTATCTGCATTATCATTAATCTTGTTTTTCAAATGTTTGTAGGGGATTTTTTTTTCTTTTTTTTTCTTTTTTTTTTTTTTCTGTAGGAATTAAATCTAGATGAATGCCTTATTAGACTGTTAAGTTTTCAAATAAACTAGCAGCAAAGTTTTGTCTTGACTATAAGATGTGCTATTTTTTTTTTTTAGCATAGTCTTATCTGGAATTTAACACCAGGTCTTGAGAAATTATTGAAGATGTTTATAAAACATAAAGGATTTGGGAAATCATTGTAGATTTCAGATGGACATACTGCATAAAGCCATTTCCAAATGAGAAAGAGAACAGGTAACATAACTGTAATTTAATACTGGAAACATGAAGAGGAAAAGAAAAAGTAAAGTTAGATTCATTGCTGCCCAGTTAAGGAAATTTTAGTTTCTTGGACTGACCAATGGAGTGCAGTGAAAGAGATGTGAAGCATCCAAGATGTTCAAAATGTGACTTCTAATGGCTATTCTTAGAAAAATAAAGTGCAATCACAGGCATCTAATAAAATGAAACTAAATTCTGAAAAGATGATAAATGAACACGGTAATCCTTTAAGTAAGTTAGTAAAATACATAAAGATAGTATGCAAGATTGAAGGCTGCTAAATGAAATGGAATTCTTGCAAATTGCATTTCCTTTTGAAAAATCTGTCTGCCTTTCCTGAAAATTAAACTTCAACTGATGTTAAATTGGCCATATATGGTAACATTACAAAAACACATTACATTTCTATTGATATTAACCATAAAGAATATAGTTTTCTGTATTTGGAATCAAATTAATTCAAATAACATTAAAGTAATTGTTTGATGTTCTAATATTGACTAGATATATTAAAGAGTATACACGTTTTCATTTAAGAGTCTTTACTGGCAAACCTACTTTTAATTAAATCTAATTTACATGAATAATCCTGTTGATTCAATGTGATTAATTATGTGTGTGAACACAAAAGCATGAATACAGTCATGTCTGAAAATTATTTAGATGCTACATCCTGGCATGCTTGTGCTCCTCTTCATGTCTTATTTATTGTAGAAAATCTTTTATTGTAAAGTTACTTTACCTGTTATCTCAAACTAAAACTTAAATCCATTATCCATAACTTAAAAGCACGGGATAGGAGATAAATGTATGGTTCATTTATTCATTCCCTTCATATATTTAACCCATAAAAAAATCAGTAAAACCATTTGAACATCAGGCACCAGAAAACACCTAAGGAAAATACAGATTTGATTTTCATCAGATGTGAGAAAAACATCTTTCAGGTTTAGCACTTACGGCATAATCTATATGTTTTAAGTACTTGCATGATACTGCTTACTGAGCAACCTATAAACTTCGATGTATTTATCCTCATAATACCACCAGAAGGCATTATAGCAATGCTATAAGGAGCGGAAGTGATGCACAGAAGCTGTATTTACAAAGGAAATAAAATTAATGTATGTGCCCTATCAGGCCTCCATCCAAAATAGGGAACTCCAAAATGCTCATTGAAGGGCAGCCCACACCTACTAGCGTTAAGAGCCATAAGTAACATAGAATCATAGAATTGCTCAGGTTGGAAAAATCCTTAAAGATCATCAAGTCCAACCACTACCTAACATACTACCCTAACAATCCTCTGCTAAATCATGTTCCTTAGCACCACATCCAAATGGTCCATTCAGGGATGGTGATCTCCTCCCTGGGGAGCCTATTTTAGTGCTTAACAACCCTTTTAGTAAAGAAGCTTTTCCTGATATCCAACTTGAACTTTCCCTGGCACAACTTAAGGCCATTTCTCCTCATCCTGTCACCTGTCACCAGTGAGAAGAGACCAACCCTGTTCTTGCTGTACACAACTTTCAGATTCTGGAAGAGAGCAATAAGGTCTCCCCTCAACCTTCTCTTCCCCAGACTAAACAGCCCAGTTCCTTCAGTTGCTCCTCATAGGGCATATTCTCCTTCATAAGTCTTCTTGCCCTTCTTTGGATCTGCTCCAGCACCTCCATGTCCTTTCTGTACTGACGTGCCCAAAACTGGACACAGTACTCGAGACGAGGCCTCACCAATGCCAAGTACAGGGGCAGGATGACTTCCCTAGTCCTGCTCACTACACCATTCCTGATACAAGTCAGGATGCCATTGGCCTTCTTGGCCACGTGGGCACACTGCTGGCTCATATTCAACCAACTGTCCATCAGTACACTAAGGTCCCTTTCCAACAGGCAGCTTTCCAGTAGAAACATGGACAAGATGCACTCAAAGGTCTGTTTATTCATCCCCTTAGCTGTTGAGAAGTAGCAAACTTCTTAGAATCAGTTCCACCTATGTAGTCAAAGGCCTAATCCAAAAGGTGGTCATGGACCACACCTACTTAAGTGAGCTCTGTATGAACCATAGCCAAAGATTACAGTATCCTATTATAAACTATTAAGCTAACCTAGACCTAATCACCCTGAAAACAGATGAAGCATCTGAAGCAATCTGGATTGAGTGGCACTGGTCCTCAAAAGTCCTGTCTGGTCAATGAGTAGGAACATTCTAAATTTTTCCCAGTTTTGAAAGTGCCTTGATGGATAAATTGAATGTTTATTGGACTAAAGAGAGCGGACGTAATAATTTGAACATTGATTGTAAGACAGGAAAGTGTAGGTTCCAGCTCTTGCTCCAATTATGTTTAATTAATTATTTAACTTTTCTTCTGATTGTAATTCTCCTTCAAGCATTTAGCCTCACAGCTATTAGATATATGAACCCAAATAATAGCATAATCAGCTGAAGCCCTATGGCCCTATGCATAACTCCCACAACTTCATTAGATGCTGGGACTGGCTAATATTCCAGCCTTGGCGCTGTCCTCCCCTCCAAGGAAAGCAAACCTTCATGATTTTCTCTGCATTGTCATCGGTTTCCTACACATTTGGTTCAGACAGGACCAGCTGGACTAGGCTCTGTTTCATATTACTCCTGCAGCGCTGTATCTTTTTCCTCCTTTTCTTTATCAGTATGAAGTACATCCATCAACCTTAAAATCTACCAGTATGGAGCACCTGTATGTGTGCCAATCACTGCAGATATCAGCTAATGCCATAGAATGAACAAAACATGTCCAGGGATAAAAGCATAACTCATTATTGTTCAAGCTGAAGTGTCCAGCTTTGCAGATAATTCACCTTTTCTATGTATACGTAACAGAAGGAACCACAAAGAATATATTAATGGTTAGATAAGCAAATGAAAGAAAAAATATGCTAGAAAAGAAAAACATGAACGATTTGTGATTCAAGGATTCTACATGAAATCTTAATATTTGAGATTTTCCAAAGTTTTTTCAAGAAAAAAATTCTTTCTACATGAAAGATATGCAACACTATTCTTTCACACAAATAAATTACATTAATTAAATTCCTTGATATAATCAGTAATTTAAGCACTTTCCAACTGCACTACAGGAATGAGTTCCAAAGACTTTGTAGTCTTGTCCCTGGGCACTCTGTGCAGACTTTCCCAGTGATCTGCACAACTCTTCAGTGGTCAGTAGGAAACCTTGGGTAAACACATATCATCCACACTATTTTTAAGTATCCATTCAATACAGTAACTGAACCCGGTATATCTTCCTAGAAATACAGTAAGATGTAACTGTCTGATAACACATGCAAAGGAATGGGCAAGAGTTAAACATTTTGACTGCTTTTTGATAAAATCTTATTTGGCCTAAGCCAGTCTAAATCTGGCTACATAAGTACAGCTGCTCCTTTACAGCTGCTACTTTTTCCACTTTTTCATACTGATGGAGGATCCACTGTGCTACTGTACCGCACTCACACATCATCGTGATTATCCAATCAAAAAACAAACAAAAATCAAACAAATATATATATATATATATATATATATAAAGCAAAATAAAATGGTGAATAGTTTTTGTTTGGCTGCTGTGCTGAAGCAGTTCAACAAAGCGAAAGGAGTGAAGGCAGAGACATCTCAGCAGTAATGTGGTTTAAGATTGACATGAGCAATTTGAGGTAATGTACCACAGTTGAAGGCAACGCTGAAAAAAATCCCTTTTAACAAAAGGTATTTCCAGCTGTAGCGAGAAGAGGTTAGGTAAGAAATCTGGTTCACCATTTTCCACAACTAAGAGCTGGAGAATTGCTCTCTTGATCCTTCATGCCCCACATCAGCCTTCAGCAAAGGATGCTTAATAGCACACAACTACCAGCTACTGCTGAAAGTTATAAATCATTATATAACAAATGTTGTCTTTGCATAACCAATAACTGAGGAGTAAGTACATGAAGAACACTAGGAACCAAAGCCAACTCCCAAACTGTTTTACAGCTACTGAGAGTGAATTAGTGAAAGAATTAAAAGAAGTAATGACACATTATTCCTCCAATGTTTCCAATTTTCTACTGAACTACTAAAAGATTTTTTTTAATATTTTAAAATATTTTAAAAATATTTTTGTTGTGTTGTGTTCTTTTGATTTTGGGGAGATACAAATGAAATTTGAACTGAGTAACTGAAAATAGCTTTATTCTAAATTTCAGTTGTGCACATATAAATGCTAATCTGACTGTATCATGTCTTGCTTCACCTTCAGATAATAAATAAGAATGAAAACTGGAAACTGGAGGAAAATGCATGAAGAGACTATCAGCTAAAAGAGAAAGGCAGCAAGCAACTACAAAATAACAAATTTTCACAGTGGTGTTTCACTCTACTAAGTGCTAAAATGGCTTCAAAAATAAAGCAAAAAAATCTATGTCTAAAATGATAAAATTAATACAAATAATGAAATAATTTTCAACTGATAGACAAAATACACTGTATCACTTTTTCACATGTATTCTGTGAGCTCTAATCTAATCTTTACTTAGATGAAAATATGTTTGTGGCATTGAGAATTTGTCTTGAGTAAGGACAGTAATTTGGGCATCGCAGAGTGAAGTAACAACACTAGTTTCATACACTGTCATAGATTGGTTTTGTTAATTCTGATCTTGGCTAATCCATCAGGGAAAAAAAAATTTTTTAAAAATGGTAAGGTAAGGTTATATTTATTTGCAACTTCTCTTCAAGATTAACAAAACTGAGAACAGCTCTGAAAATTTTTGATTTTTATCCTCTTGAGATTTAACATGCATAAGAAAGGGCTCAAACTCTGAAATATTCATAAATCAATGGTGCATAATTTGTAAATTTGTACTTTATATCAGTACAACTTTCTTTATCCTAAAGAGTATTTTATATTTCTCGCTAGCAGTGAATGCAAATAATGCTCAATGGAATTCTGAAATGACCTTTGTTTTATTACAATTACTGCATATTTATAAATGAACAACTAAACTTCAATTTGAAGACTGCAACTTTGAATTAGAATCCTTTGATAAAACACAACTGGATAAACTTCATAAAATTAATTCCCGAAGAGAAAAAGAAATTCTCTTCTGAAAATTCCTCTGTGTATACTAACACACAAAGCAGATTTTTTCTATGCTTCTGCAAGAAGAAAACTAAACAAAACAGCAATATGGATAGATCTGAACAGAAGAGGCTAAATTTCTTTAAAAAGAACACATGCTATACTAAAAAATCACTATATAACCTAAATTTATAGCACATTTAAGCATAGGAAACTACAGAGTAAAAAGTGCAGTACCTCCATTATGTCAAAATATAACTCCATGTAATGTCACCAAGACTAATAACTGAAATACCACTATGTAAACAGAATCACCATTAACATCTGTTAATGGCTGTTGTACAGGTGAACACTTACACATTAGTCTAAAGGACACGCAAGGACAAGGTCTAAAATGCTGCAAAGACATTGTGTACTCTGGCCAACTAAGTGTGATAAAAGTGTCTGAGGACAAATGGCGCAGCTTACCAGTATGGCAAAGGAAAAAAAATAATACCTAACTGGTCTGAAATGTTTGATGGTACATGACTCAGTGCTACTTAATTCACAAGAACCAGCAGGAAGAGCTGTTCCTAATTCTGGAATTATGTTCCTAATTCATGTATTCTCTGACTTCAGTCTCAACACCTAATTTCATTACATATCTTCCCATTCTTTATCACTGTTTTCTATTTAGATCCTGTGGTCTTTAGAGTGGAAACATTTAACAGCATTTTGTCTCCAGCTGAGAACAGGTCTCCATTATGTTTACATGCAGTAATGTTCAATTCAAACAAAGATGGTGGCTTGTTGAACAAAAATACCAGCTAAAGTTACAAAGCAGCTTCTAACACACTATTTCACTGAAGTCACCAATGTTTTATGCAAGCAATGAGCCCAAGGAAAACCAGTGTTCATACCCATATAGCACACCTGTGATCTCACTAAAGGCAGAGCACACTCTTGCTGCAAGATGGTGTTTCCTCCCAAAATAAATAATATGACATTCCCTCAATGTGAGAAGTCCTGAACAAAAGACTGATACAATCTGTAATATCAATGGAATTACAACTCAGATGGATATACATAATGAAGTGTATTTACTAACAAAACATTTAAATAACTGGAAACAAAGCTACTTAAATGGGCTTTTCCTATTGCAATGGGCACTGTCTAGGTACTTTTCTTTTTGAAGGTATCAGTTATATATCCAAAATTCAGTACATATATGAAGTTATATATAAAGTGCTGACGCGTCTTGCACACAAAGTTCTAAATTTTACATCAAAACAGCAAGAACTTTCATAGTTTACTGAAGTAAAACAGATCAATACGCTGCCAACTGAAATACAATTATTAATGAAAATAACATATAATCCTTGAAGACAAAGGTAGGGCTTATTGTTTAAGAGATTTTGATCATTAATGCTTTTTGTAAAGTGCATCACGTAAAAAAAAGCGAAGATTTGAAATCAAACTGTCACAGCTTTGATAAAGTATTCTCTTGTGAGTAGTCCAGAGTAACCAAATCTGTACAAAGATTATAAATGTTTAGGGTTATCTTTTCCTTTTAGCACATTAAGTCCAAGAGGGCAATATATGAAGCCTACTGGAATCCACAAGAGATTTTGAAACATTTCTTTTTTTTCAGCAGGGAACGAGGCCTGCAAAAAAAACCCTGTCCTTCCATTAGAGTTCATCCTCCTTTCTCCCCTTGAACTCTGAAGCTTTATATAAAAGACCTATTGCATGAAGAAGTAAATTATTACAAATCTGTCAAGTATTTTACACCATTTCATAAAACAGATTTATTTATTTGGGATTTTATAAATGTTGCGTTCAATATATTTGTCATATACTTATTTTTAAATATAGCTATAGACATGGAAAGATGTTAGACTCCATTTTGCAATTTTTGATCTTCCTAGACAAACTCTGCACTGACTTAACAGAGTAAACTCTCTAATAGAACCACGCTATAATGTATTGTATGATTTTTTTGAGATGAGATGTCCAACCTACCCAGCCAGCTACTCACTTCTGGGGACTATGTGGTGAAAATTAGAAATTCATCTCCAGTGTGTGCAACAAGAGGTAAGCATTCATTGAACTGCATGAAAATAAATGCATATATGCCATGAAAATATCACAAAACTATCTGCATTTTGCTGTTATGCAACAATGTATCCTAAATTATAGTTTTAAAGGGACACTGGTAGTAAATATTTTGAGAGATCTCTGTTGTTTTCAGGTCTGAAATCAGAAAACAGACAAACAAACAAACTCCAACAGCTGCTGCATGCTGAGTTACTGACATGCAGCATTACGAATTGTAGCAAAGTAGACCAATGCTACATTCCATAATGTAACTTAATGTGACTATCTCCCCCATCACTCTTCCCTCTTCTTCTGGATGAATGCAAGAGGACGAACTAATTACTTTAGCTGTTTTACTATTGAAAACTCCAAAACAAATCTGCTCTCTAAGTCAACCATTAAAATAAATAAACCCAACCACACAATAACATTTTTGCCTTAGTGGTCACAATTAGAATTTTTTTTATTTTTTTCATTCTTATTATCACTATGTATAAAATTATGTGGAATAACTTCATGCAAAGGCTTACAGGTCCACAGAAGTTGGAACGGAGCCCTGTCATATTGACAAAAACTTCATGAGATACTTCAGTCACAGCACTGAAGATCAAGACGGCAAATTCCCCTAAGCCCTTAGGTTCGGGCCCCTGCCAGAGTGTTCACTGAGATCTATTTGCCAGTGCTTTGATCCATGCTAAGCACCTCAGATGTAAGGCTACGGACAAGCATCAAGATATAATGAAAATAGGTCTTAGTGAAAATGTGGTGGTTTTCAATATTGCTTTAATCAGTGACACCAAAGATGTTCTGTCTATGGAAGACATGCTGATTAAACTCTGTATTTCCAAACCATTAAAAAAAAAAAAAAAAAAAAAAAGTTACAGCCTCCTTTTTTGACCTAATTCCTTTAATTGTTGAACACTCTCCAGCACTTTTAGAAACACAATCATCCATTGTGTACTTGTCACATCTTTTGTAAAATGCTACATATATTTGAAAAGGAAAAATATCGTCTTTCATCCATATTCCTAAGCCATTTATCATATTCAAAATTGTAAAAATCTTCAGAGGTTCAAAAAAGGAGCAGTAAGCTTTAATCTAAATATTCTCTATTTACATCATGGCTCTTGAAAGGGGCTGGAAATAGTTTTTGGAAAAGATTTTGCATTTCATGTAGTCAAGCTTGATGAAAGCAAATCTGAAGGATGGGAGGGTATGCATAATCTTGTAGAAAGCTGTCAGGTCTTTGCAATTTCCTTCCAGAAGCCATTCCTAGGCAATGTCAGTACCAAACCTCAAAGTAATTCACAAATTCTTAAAATGCAATCTCACTCCGGAGCTCTCTCACAGTGACAAACAACCACTGCTGTTTTTAAAACTCAACCTACGCTAATAAAGCCGCACTTTCTGTCACCACTATGAATTTCAGCAACAAGAAACACTTCCCTGCTATTGGTCACCTGGGTTTTACTACCTATGCTGATCTAACTTGAACCAGATTACCTGTAAAAGCAAATTTCCCATTTCTTGCCTAATGTTTGCTGACACAATTGATGAATTGCATAATGTCTGTGGTAGGAGTATTCTACATTTTGATCCCTCAATACAGCCTCCAACTGAACTACAAGCCAGCTTCACGCAAACAGATCTGCTTGAAAAATATGAACCAATCTGCAGAAAATGAATCAATACACCTCTCTTGCAGAGTTTTTAACATTCCACAAAGGCAAAAAAATGCTTCAAATACTGAGCTGGAAGACAAAGAGTATATTGCTATCAAGAAGCACTGTGAGGCTCAGTGTGATGACCGATCACTACTTTCAATAATAGCCACATGAACAATTTCCGAAGCATTAAAATAAGTAAAGAAAACAGTGAAATAATTCTATCATTGTTAAAATTCTCAGCCACACTCACGCACAAAGCACTGAAATATCAGGCTAAACAAGTGAAGAATAAAATTGCTGCTCTCTGTAACAATTGCTGCTTACCCAGGAAATATCAAGGGAAAGCCGCAAGTAGGGGCAAAAAATTGAAACGTGACAGAGACTGGAAAGAAAACGCTTTGCCAACATGTTTGAGAATTCAAGAAAAAACAGAGCATTTGCCCTAAAGCGTTCTCTGTCCTCTCTGCTAAGGACAGCAAATGGATGTTTTACATGGGAGGCTTTGGAATTCAGCCTATTTTTGCGGGAGGTCTGACGGGCCCGAGCACCCGGCAGCGCTGTCACTCCCTGTCCCCTTCCCCAGAGACCCGATGGCAGGTCCGCGTCCCTGGGTCGCGCCGTGCCCCGCGGGAGCTGCTCGCCCTGGGCTCCGCGGCCTCCCGGGGGCTAATTAGCGCTAATTAGCGCTAAGCGACGCTAAATGCCGTTCCCGCCGCCTCTCCAGGAGGTGACGGGAGCGGAGATTCTCCGTCGTTTCCGATCGCTCCGAGCTGTGAGGTGCTCGCAGAGACCTGAGGGGCACCAGAAGTGTCTCCTGTCCCTCTCAGCCCCGCTGGCACGGCGGCAGCTGGAGCAAGTTCAGCTTTTCTTCTCCCACAGCACTGGGGCTTGGCTGCCCTTAAAGAAAATCCTCTCCTAACAACGTGTCAATGTTACATTCCTCCACAAAGCCACTTCTATGAGGGGGGCTGGGAGCTTGGCGCTGCCTCGCCGCAGACTGGGAGCTTTGTGGCTGTGCAGAAAACAAGGAGAGTGGGAACACTTCCTGCATTAAAATGCAGCACCCTGGGCTGGGTGATTTATCCCTTGACGCAGGGGCAGAGACCCCCTGGCTGCTCTGTCCCTGTACGGCTGCTCAGAAGGACCGCACGTACAAAGGGTGCGTTCAGACCCCCCTCTCTGGGTTCAGCCTACGTTCTGGCCTCCCTGCAGTGTTCCTCCAGTGTTCTTCCCAAAATCACCTTCACACTTTCCCCAGAACATCAGGAAGCCACAGCAAAGGGGGAGGGGAGGGGAGGAGGGAGGGCAAGGAGCTGCCACTCACTGCTGAATCCCTGCCTTCCCACCATTCCACCTTTTCCAAGGGGGACACGAAGCAGCTGTCAGGACTGACACATCCACCCACCCCCTCTGAGATGCAAAGGCTCCATCTACTGTAGCTGAGGTCTCCTGGGAAAGGGGCACTGCAGCAGCCTGCAGCCCCTTTGCAGGGCTCCTGGCAGATCAACAAGCCTTGTACTGCACCTCAACACATCACAGAGGGCTCGCCCTGGAGAAACACGTTTGCTTTTGGTTTAGTTTTTCGTTGCTGAAGTCTGGCTCAGCTCAGACCAGGCATACTCAGCATGGTGAATCACTGGGTATTTTACAGAGTTTGCCTTCATGCCTTTAGAAATGTTTCCCTTCCAAAGTCAAGGGTCTCAGCAAGGTGTTGCAGTTAAGTGTACGTAAATGAGGTGGTGTGTGGTTGCTGGCTCGCCACCTGTGGGCATTGATGTGAGAGAGGGCTGACAACTGAGCATACCTGTGTTTGAGGACTTCCAACAGTGCCTAGCAGAACTATGTGCTTAAGGCTTGGCCAGCACTCAAATAAGAATGCAGCCCTCCCTGCCATAAGGGAGTGCACATCATCTCCAGCCCTTGGAGTGGAGAGCAAGTCAAAGGAATGTGAACACCAAAGAGAGCAGTGCGGAGCAGGGCATAGGATGTCGTCCTCCCCACCTTCCCCCTCCTCCCCCCCCCCCCCCCCCCCCCCACAGTTGCACCTACCTTCCTTGGGAGGCCGCTTGGCTTCTCTGGTGAGGTTGCAGACCTGAGTGGTTTGCAACTCCTGGGTCAGGCAGCCCTCCGTCTGCTCATTGAGGGGCAGCACCACGTTATTGAGCAACACCAGGGACTGGTCGTCTATTCCCCATTCTCCCAAATGCTGAGGGCAGGTGCATTTTGTATACATGATCCCACAGGATTCAGTTCTCCCATTCTCAGATTTCAAGCAGCTCTCCAACCAAGTGCATAACACATGGCACCCAAATTGGCTTGGGCTCACCTTGTTCAACACCAAAAACTCAAAGAAGGATTTTTGGTCTTCTTCCTTTTTGTGTAATCCTAGGAAATCGATGGGATAGACGCGGCGTATTTGAATAAAATTCTTATCATACTGCAGAAATACAAAAGCATTCTTGGAATCGCAGAGCTGCATTATGGAGTGGTTATTTTTTAAAAGATCCTTTATTTTTTCATGGGAAAAATGATCAAACTGATAAGCCAAGAGGGAGAAGTTGGAGCAGCTGAAGTCCTTTTTGGAAAATTTCAGGTAAATACTATATTTGGTCGGGTCTGGATTTTCCAGCGTCCAAGTGCAGTTTGTGAAGTTTTTAGGAAACATTTCACTTACAGAATATGATCCATAAATGACCCCCTTCACCAGCGTGGAACACCAGAAGTCTTGGGCGGCATTAAATCCAAACATAACCAGTAGATAGGTGGAAAATATATAAATCAGCAAATTACGAACAGCCTTCATCCTATGTCATTTGGCCTGCAGGAGATGAAATGAAATAAAAATGCAAGTAGAATTCTTCACGCATTGAAAACCAAACTCCTTCCAATACTGGAGCCAGCTGTTGTCGGGCTTGCCGATAGAGCCCTTCAGAAAGAAGGGCAGGTAATTTTTATTTTATAACGCGAGGGATCGCGTTGCTGCTGTGTGAACAGCGCCATCACGTGGCATCGCCACAGCCCAATCTTCTACAGCCAAATTAAAAAAAAAAAAAAAAAAAAAAAAAAAAAAAAAAAAAAGCATCTATTAGATTATTAATAGGAATGTCCTCTCTTGTCTATGCTGGAGTCATCATAGCGTGGACCAGAACTGCTCAAGCTGGGTAAAATCCCGACGCCTCGCCCAACTGGCTGAGAACGGGGCAATTTGTTTATTTATTTCCTCTAGAAGTAAATAAGTGGCCCTGCTGTGTTCATGTATGTGTACACAGAACTACACATGTGGAATTTCACCAGAGCAGATCAAGAAAACTGGCAGCATCTCTTGTTATATATTATTTTTCTATTAAGTCTGGTAAGTAACTATGAAGAATTACAGCCATAATTTAAAAACGCACAAATTAGTATTTGTTACAGATGGAACATTATCTCCCATATGCCTGCATGAATTCGCAATGGCCACCTGGTACGCAGAGGTCTCTATAAAAAGAACTCCCAGGCAGGAAATATTGAGATAAATGTATTAATAAAATGTTGAGACTATCAGAGAAAGCAGCAAAGACAGACAGATGAAAGTGGTGGTGGTCTGACACCACGCTGTGCCAGCATTTCCAGATAGCAATTTGAATGTGTTAACAGCCTTTTAGGATATACAATATGCACCACTACATTGGTGTCTGCACACATTAGCTCTACACAGTGCTACACAGGAGCTCTGCACCCATGGCTCTGTGCTGGGCATCTTGCTGTCCTCTCATTATGAATATCTCGAACATCTCATACTCTCTGATGAGCAAATGTGTGCTTTGGTAATGAAAGGCATGTTACATTTACTCTGTTAGCATCACCAAATAAAGCTGTTTTATTCCATCTGTCAAGCACTATAGCCTCCGCTGTTCTCCTAACAGTGGCCTAGGTTAATAAAGTGAACCTCAGTTGTCTTTACCTAAGTAATGTTATCCCCAAAAAATCAGACTGAACGTTTTCAGCATTAACCTTTGAGAAGTTGCTTATCCCTTACAAACGAGGGATCTTTTCATCTGCTTTCAAAGGTGAGCAGCAGAAGTGGTGCCAATCCCCAACTCTAGGCTGCAGCTCCTTCTGCTCTGTGAGCAGAGGCAGACAGACAGACAGACAAAGTCACAGAGTTGTGCTGTGTTCCTGTGCCTCGCATTTCATCTCCTCGCCACACAGCAAGGCATCTTCTGCCTCCCATTGCGTAACACGCAGCAAATCACCAGATTAAGCTCCCTTGAAGAGATTTTCCTATCTCCTAGATTGCAATTCAAACTCGGAATCTTGAAGTGGGCAAAGCAGCACCAACTCTGACCCTCTTTACAGCTGTGGTTTAAAAGAAAAAAAAAAAAAAAAAAGCAAAAAAGCAGAGCTGCTGCTGCCTCTGTCCACAGGATCGGATTTTCTCATTCTGAGCATCCATCTCAGTGAATAACACTGTCCTCCTCCTCCAAACAAGGTTGGTGCAGCTTTTGAGGTTTAAAAAATAGAAACTTACAGGGAATTCTGGAAACAATTTCCCCTTTGCTGAAGCACTTTGCAGGCAATGCAGTTCTGCGCAGTGTTATTCAGGATGGTGTAGGCGTTGAAGGCTGATGTGACAATAAGTGTCTAAATTAGGAGTTCCACCCATGAAAAAGGATTAATTTTATAATCTGGAAAGCAAAAAGGGGGCTTACTTGCTTTTTAATATGAAAAGGAAAAAGCCTCCGACTTTTCTCATCCTCTGTGGTATTTGTATTAGAAAAAATAGAGACGTCTGCAGTGCCCGGCTGTTTTCTATGAGGAATCATAATCGAATAGCCCTCATTTTAGTTATGCGTTTGTTCGTGCAGAGCCCCCGAAACACCACCCCCCAACCCCCCCCCCCCCCCCCTTCCCAACACTCCCCCCGGTGCGTTACACACACACCCGAGCAGAGCGTGCCAGCAGCAGTTCGCAGTAGTGCTGAATGCAAGAGCCAAGCTGCTCGCTGTAAGGATTAGGCATCCCGATTAGAAAGGTCTCCCTTCCCCATGGAGGCTGAAGCTCAGGGGAGGCCGCAGAGCTCAGGGCTGCCCGGCCGAGAAAGGGGGAACCCTCTCTGCTGAAAAGCGAACGGGCGCTGAGTTTGGATGGATATTCCCCGAACTGATTTTCTGTGTGACACTGTAGTTCAGCCGAACATAGACGGCGCCATCACTCCACTTATTTTTTTTTTTCCTTAGCAGAAGACCCACTGACTCCTCTTATTTTAACTTCCTATTAACCTAACATCTCCCCCCCCACCCCCTTCTATCCCCCCCATAAAATTACCCCCATCGCGCACAAACCTCAGGTTCTCTCGGTCTCGCTGGAAATGGCTCTCGGGGAAGCAAAGCTGTCGCCAAACGGACTTCGCTAACTTTTCAGCTGCAGCGCCGAGCTGAACGCCGAGCTCATGCTGGATGCACTGCCTCTCTCTATCCTTCAGCAACAGCCTGTCCCCCTCCTCCGCCGCCTCCTCCCCGGAATCCCAAAGTAAAAGCTCTCCGCTCGTAATCCCTGGGAATGGGAGATGGAAATGCCCCGGGCAACCCTTACCTTCCACTCCGAAAGCTGGCAGGCTATTTCTCTAAACCTCTAGCACCACAGGCACACGTCCCGACACCAGTGATGGAGAGATTCCGAGATTCCCCTTCTGTCGGAAGCACGGTTTCCCATTTTCCCCGGCTCCGGTTCAAAACCAACAAGGGAAAAAAAAAAAAAAAAAAAAAAAAAGCAGGAGAGAAAAAAAACGCGGCGAGAAAACCCCCGCACGCCTCGCGCACCCCAACCGCGGAAAAACAGCAGCTCGGGCTCCGGATCCGCCAAATCCAACCACATGAAGGCAGGGAAAAAAAAAAAAAAAAAAAAAAAAGCCAACAAAAATATCACAACCTCAAACCAGCAAGACTGCAAGGGGGGAAAAAAATGGAAGTGGCTGAGCAAGCGGAGGGTTTTTTTTTTTTTTTTTTTTTCTTTCTTTCTTTTTTTACTTGAAACAAAGTCTCAGCACAGCAGCCCGATGAGAGGCGATGCCAGGCAGGCGACGGTCTGAGAGGAGGACTGAGGCGCGAGAGCAGATGTGGTGGTGGGTTTTGCTGTTGCTGTTATTACTAATGGGCTTATTCCTCTTGCCTCCCTCCTCCTCCCCCCGCGGGCACCAGCGGCCGGCCGGAGGCGGGGGGGTCCTTGGCTGCCGATGGCGGGGAGCGCAGCGAGCGCCGGCCGCGCAGGGAGTACGGCGGGAGGGAGCGCGGCTCCGCCGCCGCGTGTGCGCGCGTGTGCGTGTGCCAGCTCCGTGGGGGCCGGCGCGTATGCGCGCCCCCGCGCTCGCCCCTTCCCCGCCCGCTGGTGGCGGCGCGCCTCGCTCCGCGCGTGTGAATGTGCGTGTGTGAGTGTGCGTGTGCCCGGCACCCAGCACGTCCCGGCTCGCCGCGCCTGGGAGGCTCTCCTGGCTTCGGTTCCCAGCGCTGCGCCCCGGCGTAAGGGAAACTCAGAGGCGGGGAGCGAGGGCGGCGGGGAGAGGAGGGCGGGGGGCGGGAAACCCGCACTTGATCTCCTTCCTCTCGTTCCTTCTTTTGAAGCGTAGCCCCCCCTGTCGCAGCCTCGAGAGCTGTCGGTTTGGTTCCGCGCCGCAGATTAACTGATACAGCGCTCCGAGGATAAACCCTTTCAAACTGCCGCCTGCGTTTGACTGGAACAATAGCAATTTTCTCAGCGAGGTTGCGACTGACGCCGTATTTCGTTCCTCGCGGGGGATAAGGCTGCGCCTGGATCGCGGCTGCCTGGCGCTCGTTCCCCCGCCGCCACCGCCGTCCGGGCACTGCGCGGCGTGTGGGAGCCCGGAGCCCGCACGGGGGTTCTCTCTGCCGGTCGCGGCCGCCGCGATGCGGGCGGAGTTTGCATGGAGGCAGCGGCCCCGTTCGCGGCGGGTGGGGCCGGCACACGGGTAGGCTCGCGGAAGGTGCCGTGCCACCGTGGATGAAGTTCCCCTCCCTTCCCCCCCCTTGTGAATTCGGTATCGCTGGGTTGAACACGCATCCCTCCTCCATCGCCTTCTGTCTGTGTCTCTCGCAGTTGGAGTCGGGCTCTCCACCGGCGTGCGAGATCGCGACAGCAGATATCCGGTGTGAAAATGAGGAGATGACATTTTAATACATAGAGCTGTCAGCCCGCGGCTCGCAGCCCGCTGCTGAGCCATCCTGCCGCTCTCTCGGCGGGGGAAACAAACCATCTCCCCCCCCCCCCAGGGAATGGGGCTCCTGAAGTCCACGCGTAATGTGGCTGCATGGTTCTGAGAAACCGAAGTTTAAACTTCTGGACATGGCCCAAGGCAGTGGTTCCTTAGAGCAAGGAATTGTCCACTGCCACCCTAGCCTCGGAAAGGTCTGAATTCCAGTAATACGGGGCTTTTATGACCACAATTACACGCTGCACAAATTCTCATCAGAAGTACAGCTGGTCACAAAGCAGTTCTGACCGAAGTAAATGCAAGCACGGTTATGGCTTTTTACTGTATTTTCCATAGGTACAAGCTGTAAACTACGTCCTTGCTTGCTTTTACAAACATAAATAGTCCATGCCTCTGTTGTCAAAATAAAACCAAAAAATATGTGTCCATACCAAAGGAACTATGAGAAATGTGCATGATGTATACCCAGTAAATATAGCACAATGAAAATTGAACTGTTTATGGCTTAGGGATAATCAGACTGTCTCACGTTCAGTGACATTGTGATATTTGTGGATGATCACCATGTTGCTTGAAATACTTTGAGTAATTCCATTCACTGACAGGTTGATGTGAGCAGAACAAATCAAAGTGTACATACACTGCAGCCTTTTTCTTTCCTTTCATTGTAAATGAAGAACATGAGGTTAAGTTGTAGGGGAAGCCACCCTGAATGAACTCTTAGGACTGCTTCCTATGGCATTGGCAAGTTGCAGTTTATAGAATCATAGAATCGTTTGAGTTGAAATGGACCCGTAAAGGCCATCTTGTCCAACCCCCCTGCACTGAACAGGGACACCCACAGATACATCAGGTTACCTGCACAGTCTGACCTTGAATGTCTCCATCACATCTGTGGACAACTTGTTCTAGTATTTCACTACTTTTATAGTAAAAGCCTTCATCCTTATATCCAATCTAAATCTCCTCTCTCTTAGTCTGAAAACATTTCTTTCTTATAGTCCCCCTTTAGATACTGAAAGTCCACTATCAGGTCTCCCTGGAGCCTTCTCTTCTCTTGGCTGAACAGCCCCAGCTGTCCCAGCCAGTAAAAATGAAAATTAATACACACTGTACAGCAAGCAACTCCCTGGGTATCCCAAGCCCTTATCTTCCATTTCATTTTCACTTCTTTGAAGACATGGCAGTGTTGGAGAGGAATCTGGAAGAGTAGACTCTTTGGTGTCTTGTCTGCAAATTGAGAGAAATGCTGCAAGTTGCACATACTTCTGTGTTAACTCTGCGAGTTGAATGGAGGTACGGTAGGTGCAGAACAACCTGAAGATTTCTTCTCAAGATTTGCTACAATTAGTTGTGCACTGTAAAATAAGTGATACCATTTGTAACGACTCAAATATCCATGGTCCACTTGTTTGTGCTTGCATCCTTGAACTGAGTCCAATTTCAGAAAGTTTGTTTGCCATGTGTCACACAGGTGCATTTGAAACAAAAGTCTGTATTTTGAGAAACTAGAAGCAAAAGTCAGGATATGTTCAAGTTCATGAAGCACAAATAAATAGAAATGTAGCAATAAATTTCTTTAAACTGGTCATGCAGATCATTTTTATTTGGAATGCTTCTAGCTTATATGTACTTATGTTCATATGTTCATATGTGTAGAGCAGTAGTGAACTTACATCCAGAAACACTGAGCAGATCCAGCTTCTGTACCTCTGTTAAAACCTGTGAGTAAGGTATTGATGCAATCCCATAATGTTTCACAGGAGCACAGTCTGAACAGTATGGCGCATGCGGTGCCACCTGCACTACAAAGAAAGTAAGAAGGCACCAGAAGAAGTGTTATGTCACTCAGTCTTAGTGTGGTGGGGATATGTACAACACTGTGTGAATGCTAAATTTATAGTGATGCTTTCTGGAGTGGATGCAATTGTTTCAGAAAGGTTGGGTTTGATCCAAACTAAGAACAAGGTCTGAGAGTAATATTTTTAAGTAATTTCTGTATGGATGAAAAAAAATGATGCTTACAAAATTTAATATGCTGGATGGAATAAATTAAAGGATTTGCTTAGTTGCTTTTATTTTTCTTCTTTTTTCTTGCCACCTACAGTAGCACTTTAAGATCTTTGTTATCTCAGTCCTTGTAGCTAGGTGATTTAAGTCCATGTTCAGGTTTTAGTGAGCATAGCACAATTATAAGTGGAATTATTAGTCATTGAGATTTTTGGTGCAAACTGTAAAAGCGAGGCCAATATTTAATGCAGTTGGCTTTGGAGGATGTACTGTTCTGTCACTCAACTTCTGTCATCTTTAGCAGGACTCTTTCCAAGTCAAGGTCACTGTTTCAGCCTTCATTTCTTCTCTTTTGGGCTAATAAAAGACCGTCTCCAGCATTGAAATCACTGATAGTTTTTCAACAAAGAGTTTATTTAAATGTATTTAATTTTGTAGCTTAATCCTCTATGATCATTCTCCCCTATCATATCATATGCTTAATTGGTTACATTTAGATATAGTCAGTTACTCACTTAGAAGTCGCCTTAGTATGCACAAAAATGGTAACAAACATGGCTTATAGAGTCAACTAATAGGTAAGCATAGAGTGCCATTTTTATGATGCCTCTTAACTCACATAATAGTGGCACCAATCTATTTCCCACACCTTGATTTGCTCCACAGATTTTTTTGTCTTCATCACATTTTCTGCCGAATAACACCAAATTTCTTCAAGAAGGTTATTCCTCTGCTGTAAGTCAGGAAAAAAAAAAAAAAAAAAAAATTAAACTAAATCTGATATGACCGTCCCAAGAGAAATGTTATTTAATTTAGTCTGAAGCAAAGAAGTAATATGGAAGATGCTGGCCATCATAGCTATTACAAAATTTGATAAATAACTAACCAAGAACAAAATAAAAAGGCTTTCTTTTCTTTTCCCTCCCCTCAGACAGGCTGGAAGCAAGTGTAAATTGGAAATTGTTTTATAGAGTGATGTTTACTTTCTAGTCCAGTGTGTTACAAACCATTAAGAAATGCTGCATTTCCCTACCTACTTCAGATTTTAAACAAATTGCACCACTGTTAATTTTTTCTGTGTCTTCTAGAGGGAATATGCATTTAATAAATGTGTAGGTTATATTCTGTCTTATCAATTTAATTTTTTTTTTTTTTTTTAAAGCAAGAGAGTTGTGATTACATTGGGATTGTATTAAAGTGCTTTGTATTTTCATAAATAATTAACAATGCAGTACCAGTAGATGGTGCTCAAGAATATATAGCATAACTGATAGGTAGGGGTGGTTAAATGTTTCTATTTAAAACAGACGACAACAACAAAAATCAGAGAAAGCACTGGTTTTCCATTGAAAAGTTGATTTTTCATGAGCAAACAATGTCCGGTTTCAAATTTCAAACAAACTTGTGTTTGGTTAATGATTTTCAAGTTGAAAAGGTCAACTATTTGCTTGCTTTTTTGTTTTCTTTGTTTATATATCTTCCTCAATGAAGGCTTGAACAAAACTTTGAAATTCCGTTATTCAGTTCAAATATTTTAGTATTGTCATTCAGTCACATTAAGCTAGAAACAATGAAATTAATGCAATATTGACAATAGAAGTGTGAGCCATAGTAGTCTGAAGCAGATCTGAGGCCTGTGCAGCACTCTTGCCTCAGACACCGACCTTTGAATGCTTGTGAGAAAGGTGCAGAAGACCCAGCATAGGGATATTTTTGAGGATTTGGCTTCATGAAGTGTCATGTTCATCTCCAGAAATTAGAGGTCTATATACGTCTCCAAATAAGTTTCAGTTTCACTTGCAATACTCTTCACTAGTTTAACAATCCATTCTTGTTTATTTGCATAAGCATCCAGTTATTTTCAGTCTTACATTTTTCTGTCTCAATATTTTCAAAGAACAAGGCTCAAAGTAAAAATATAAACCATGTGAAAACTGATATATATCACTTCCATTAAATTTGCTGCTTTGAGGTTTAATTGTGTGTCATCATGTTAAGGCAGGCAGAGATGAAATTCTGGCTTCTAGTAATTATTTCGCATATTTTTATCACGCCTTTTTAAATTTCTCTTTAAACTTTCTCTTTAAAATGTTTCCAGTTATTTCAAACTATTTCCCCAAAACTTCTTCAAGATCTTCCATCACTCTTGCCACCTCTCTTTTCAGGTCCTTCTAGTTTTCTGATACCTTTTTGAGATGTAGAAACCAGCACTGCACACAGTAGTTCAGATTCAGGCTGGAGCACAGATTTATGTTAACATTGTTATTCCTTATCATGGTCAGTCCTGCTCCTGATACATTTTAATCTCTTCCTTCTGTCTTCTAATAATCAGCCACACTGAACAGAGGCCTACAGTTAGCCGTCTTTGCCTCTCCTTTATATCAGTCTCTTGAGAGAAACATTGTCAAGACCTCCAAAAAGTTTAAATAAATTATGTCTGTTGGTTCTCCTTTGACCACTGCAGTACTTTACTGATGTGTTGAAAACATTCTAACAGATGGGTGAGACATCATCTTCCTTTACAAAGAGCTATAATCTCATGAGCATCCAAGTGTTTTATTTTCTTAATTTGCCAGGTACAGATGTAAGATTTATGAATCTTTGATTCCCCAAATCATCCTAAAGCCTTTTCATAAAATATGCAAAACATTTGCTTCTCTCTAACCTTCCAGTACCAGAGTTGTTTTTCAATTAGAGTTTACATAGCTCAACTACTTCTTGTTCAGAATTTTCAGTCTTGGTGGCTTCCTGCTTTTTAAATGATTGATTAATTCCAGCACCTCTTCAACTGATAGTTCCTCATTTTTATTACCAAAGAGTAGGTATCTCCCTAACATCCTCTATTGTGAAGGTTGCTGTGAATAAATCTTGTATTTTCCTAGCAACATCCTTATCTTCCTTAATTGCTGTCTTTATTCTCTGAATTTCCCAGCAGACCTAGTGACTCTTACAAGCTTCTTGCTTTTGATATACTTAAGGTTTTTTTTTGTTTGTTTGTTTGGTTGGTTGGTTGATTTTTTTTATTCTTTGTTTTTTTGTTTTATATTTTTAACTGCTTGATTTCCAGCAGTTACCTTTTCTGCCTAGTTTTCCTTCTTACTTCTTGGCTGTCACAGCTTATGATTCTTTCCCTCATTTCATGACAGCTGCCTTTGCAGATTTTCACAGTTCCCACTTAGCTCAAGTAGTGTCTGAAATCCTTTCATTTCATTTCACTACACTTATTTGCAGCACATTTTCTTTGTTTTTGTTTTCTTCTTCTTTCTTTCTCCTCCATATGCATAGTTATCAGTGTAAATATTCTTGGGTTTGGAAGCAATGTGAATGCCACATCTAATGATCCCACTTCCTTTAATTTTAATACCAGTGTTTTTCTTTCTTTCTTTCTTTTTTTTTTTAATCTTGACCTAATATTTATTTTATTGAATACCTTTCTAAAGTTTTGTGTCATTGCATTTGATTTTATATCTTATTTCTTGCTAGATGCATTTAAACACAATTTTCTGTAATCACTGTGCATATAATTTCAGATATTGTTAATCCTTGGCTTCTTTCTGCTTATTATGATTGAATTCTAACGGCATGTCTAAACTGTGCTTTAATATGGAGCCGTAGCTTATCAGGCTGAGCTAGTTGATTTAAAGCTATCTTATGTTTTCCAAAGTGACAGTCACTTCTCAGGATAGTGTCATCTCAAGTATGTGCTATTTGATGAAATAACTGCACCTACTGTTCTGAGAAATTATATTTCTTAAGGTTTGGTATTTACAGATTTGATTTGTTTCTAATTGGGTAGTATAAGATCTATCCTATTATCTTGTGCTTTTTCCTTTTCTGTAGTGCATACAATGTCCAAATTATGACTTGCGTGCTTTGGTACATGCCTTCTTCTGGCTTGAGTAATAATCCTTTTGTAATAACCATGTTGATGTACTATTCTCTTCACATAAGATGCTTTTTTCACACTGTAATTTATTGAACCTTTTACATAAATTGCAAAATTCCTTGCTTAGTCTCACTTTCTATAATAAGTTACAATAAGCTACTGTTATTTCCTGTTCATTCATTCATTCATTCTTATTTATTCATTTACTAAATTATTTATTCCATAGTGTTTTTATACTACTCCACTTCCATTGTGATTATAACATAAGTCCTTCTTCTATTGAAAAGCCTTCTATTTCACTGATTTTTTGGTTTTGATTTTTTTTAAGTTGCAATTGCATATAAATATTTACAGTTCTTAATTTTGACCAGATGTCGTTGTATGGCATCTTTCCCGAATTTGTGCTTCTTCAACTGAATTTTTCATGGATAGTAGGGAAAATTTACCAGTAACACTGGTAGATGAATTGTCTTTCTTTGGCTAGGTGATCAGAATATTTTTTTTAGCCTTTCAATCTACTGAATATGTTCTCGGTGCTTTATATCTTGCATATTTAATGACTGTCATTTGAAAAGAAACTTACCACTAGTTAATGGTTGCATGTACTTTCATAGGGAAACTGTAATGTGTTGTCCTGTTGTATGACTATAAAACTAGGAGGAATTTATTGCAGTCCCTACATGTAGACTATATCATAAGCTTTACCAAATTATTTGGAGAATATGCATGCGAAGATCAAAAAAAAAACAGGGCCACCATTTTCCTGTTAATTATCTAAATGCACTGAAATCCTCTTTATACGAGGAGGACAAATTTTTAAAAATGCCCTTTCATCTCTGATGTTATTAATCTACTCTAGAATATTGCCTAGTCATTAATCAAATTGAACTGTGATAAATAAAAAAAAACCTGTGTTGTTTTGGATCACTCTGCCATAAAGTAAGAAATTCAGAGTTAATGTTCATTTTGCATATATACTTTGTGTACTGAGATCACTAATCCCAAAGGATAGTGTTAAAAGAAGATGCATTTTCTTGTGTTGCTTTTGGTTTTTTTTCTGCATTAGTAAAAGTGAGAGACTGATAATACTGCCTAGAACTTAGCTTTCTGCCATTAGTAAAGGTTTAGTGCTTAAAACACAGAAAATATAGCCTGTTATTTCCATACCAAGTTCAGCTGCAATCTCTGTCTAAAATGTTGGTCAAAGTGACAAAATATATATATATATTTAACTACGAGTTTAATTGGTTAGCGGGAAAGTTAGGTTCAAATTTATTTGTTGAAAGTTTGAACCATGCAGTTTTTACTTCCCATAATTGGTTAGGCCAGCAAGAAGGGTGGTAGCATTTTGTTAGACTTAACACAGGTGTCCTTGACTTTTATTATTCCTTTCAGGTCCATTTCAGGGTGATTTCATTCCTAGTATCTACATTATTATGCTGTGTGACTTTATTTTCTCATATATTTAGTATTTCCATGGAAAGGCCACTCTTTTGGCAATCACTAGGTCAGGAAACTGTATCCTGAAGTATAAAAAAGGACAGGTTGTGAGCTTATGATACTACAGACCCATGAGTGGCAAGGGAAGACCTGATTATTATACACAGTTTTTTCTAGCAAAAAAAAAAAAAAAAGGTACCAGGTATACAAATAAAGCTGGAAGGAGCTGAGCTCAAAACAGAAGGGAGGATTCTTTATGCAGCAGGTAACTAATCTTTGAAACTCTTCATCGAGGATGCTGGACACAT
This sequence comes from Perdix hodgsoniae, assembly GCA_035772895.1. Classification (NCBI taxonomy): domain Eukaryota; kingdom Metazoa; phylum Chordata; class Aves; order Galliformes; family Phasianidae; genus Perdix; species Perdix hodgsoniae. The sequence goes on from JAPSGF010000004.1 coordinate 31,401,352, forward strand.
ATATCAAAGAGAAAGCCAGTGATGGTGGTGGCATTATTTAGTTGGGGATGTCAATAAGTGTGCAAAATCCTATCCACTTCAGGAATTTCCCCGAGCTGACAATAATTAGTGGTTGGGAGAATGTTAGGGAAAATCTTGTCAGTCCTCTTTCTGTGTTTACTTACAGTCATTATTGAGACAGAAAAGCCTTTAGTTTGTTCTATTATGACCATTTTAATCTTCACTCTTTTTGGATGTTTTAATTCTAAAAAACTTAAAGGAAGATTTTCAGACCTCATGTAACCAGATGGAAGCTGCAGCATTTGGGTTATCAAAATGTCATGACATCAGTATTCGAGCTTGAAAACATTGGCTGAGTGCCTGTAATTTCCTGAAGAGACTGAACATATTTCAAAATTTAAAGATTTAGTCAAGACTCAGGTCAAGTTGATACCAAGGAAGGAAAACCTGAAGGTCTTTCTTCTCTATCTTCTATCTTCTCTATCTGAACTTTTTTGTTCTTGTAAATGTAATAATAAAATTTGAATACAACAAATATGTGGCATTAGCTGAATTTCCCTCAGTGTTTTAAGAAAGGAAATGCCCTTTTCTATTATTGCCTATTCTCTAATATTTTATTAAACATAGCAAGGTTTGTTTTCAGTTTAAGGAATGCTTTGAATTATGAAATAAATGCATATAGGTTAAAAGTGACATTAATCATTACATTGAAAGAAGATACTTCTGTATGTGGCAAAAAGTGCTCTTTTGATCAAATTAATTCTTTGGCTGCATAGCGAACATCCAGAGTAAAAACAATTCTTGAAACAATTTGTTCATGCATTTATGTATGTGTCATATATACATTTGACATTTTTGACAATTAAAATAATATCTGAAAAAGAGAAAATATTATATACTAATAGCTGCAGGCATAAATGTCAAGGGCTTCTTAGTGAAATGGATAGGGCTTCTCAAATGAATAACTGTGAATAACTGATTCACAGGCCACAACTCTATAACGAGGTGGTGTAAAGTTCAACTACTTGTTGAAGACAGATGTGAATGTATCATTCAGAGTTTAAAAAATATGTAAATATATGTTTCAGATATTAGTCTTTTGAATTTCTCTTGGCATGCAATTTTGAGAAATAGCTGAGTTTACTTAATATTCTTAAATGTAAAATTTGAGTCAGAGAGGTGGATCTTGGCTGTAATTCAACTCATATCAATAGTAGAACATTTGTGAGAATAGAGTCATGCTCTTGGTACGTACTGTGTGCTTGAATTGAAGAGTGAGAGGAGAGGAATACATTTATATTAGCAAAGGGCAGAATGTGCTGTGAAAATATGGTGTTTTACAGTAAAGAGCCACCACAGGTGGTTGTCATCATTCTGTGAAACACACTTGAACTCCACTATCTAAAATATGAGACATTGTATGAAAGGCATTTCTCAAACTCTCATGCACAAAAATGAATATTAGCAGTTTTGTGGTTGTTTGGTTTGGTTTGGCTGATTGGTTTATAGGATTTTTTTAAGGGTAGAGAACTAGGCTTACATGGGTAAGAGGACTGAAATGACAGATGCATAAAATTAACGTAGCTGTCTTCGGATCAAACATGGACAATAAGTAAAAGGAATTATACCCCAACATACAATATAGCATTTACACTACACATATCGTATCTACTGCTATGGGGTTTTCTCTTTTATAAATTTTGTAAATATTAGTGGTCTTCTCCTATCAACAATGTCTGGCTGCAATTAAATCTTCCCTTCCTCCCTTCTTCCCTCCTTCCATCCCTTCCCCTCCTTCATTCTCTGTGATATGTACACTTGAATTTTTTATTTCACTATGCTTAACCAGTGAATCCAAGTTCTCTTATTGAAATGTTATAGATAAAAATTGTTGGTGAGTGATTAATTGCTATTTCAAAATATATTCTCTGTGAACGTTGCTGACGTTATCACAGTAAATTTAAGTAGTGTCATTGAAGTCAGCAGATCTATTCTGATTTAATCAGTATGGAATATAGCCCTTAGAGTAAAAAAATGATAAAGTCAAGGGAACATATACTTGCAACAGATCCCAAATGCATGGCTCAGAATACAGTCCTTCAGACTGGACTAACAGTACATTTTATGTGTTTTACAGAATATCACCATCACACAGAGTAATTCAGCTTCAAAATTTACTCTGCCTTGGTTTCTATGTTGTGATACCTAATCAGGGTATAAATTAATATTCCATGTGAAAATCTGAGTTTCCAACATGTAGGTATCAGAATCTCCAATAAATTTAACCTAATTTCAGATATTCCAGTTGTGCCTGTTCTGGAACTTGTCTCTTCATTGTAGGGAATGTACTTTTTTTTTTTTTTTTTTAAGTTTATCTGTCTGCATGCACACATAAGATTTCCTATTATATGTGTGTCTGTAGGAAGAGTATAAGATACTTGAATCTGCCTGAAAGGTTTCTAGCCCTTAACAGCTCAGATTTTAATCAGTAATGAATACATGGGTGTCTGCTTACTGAAGCAAACATTCATGTATGTATGAATGTAGATAGTACCTATATATGATGTGTGAATACTTATAGACAAGAAAGAACATTAGCTGAATCTTTCTGTGTCAGGAAGAAATTGGGTTATGGATATCTTTGTTTTATGAAATCTCATGCAATCAGAAGCTAATCCTCCTCAAGACCTGGGGGTCCATATACCTATACTTAATTCATATATTAAATTTTTAGTATTTATAGTGCCTTGTTCCATAAAGTTTATTTCTTTGTATTTTAGTATTAGATTTTTATGTGTGCTTTATTTTTTGTGTATCAGACAAAGCTTTTAAAAGTAAGTAGGTCACCACTGAAAAAGGTAATCATCAAATGTAAATATTTTCTTTGTGCTGCATGTTTAAATGTGACAGACTTGGGGGAAAAAAAGTCAGTAATCTTTCTTCAGTTAAATGATTAGATACGATCATATTTCTATTTTATATTCTATTTAAACATGTAAGAGAATCTGAGAAATATTTCATGATGACTACTAAAATATGATATTCAAATAGACTGACAAGAAGCTGTTCTAATCTCATCTCTTCTTTTTTTTTTTTTTTTATATATATTCTTCCTCTGGCTTCTTCTCTCTCAGTATATCTAATAGAATTCTTTCATCCTGTTTACAAAGCCTTGCCTTTTTTCTTATGTAGTTCTTGCACTCATTTTTCTCACTCAACCATCTACTTCCATTGTTCAGTACTTCTTGTCTGTTTTCCTTCTTTCACTCCTGTGCTATTGGTTTCTTTTAAGCACATATATAAAATCAGAATATTTTCCATATTTCAATTTTCTAGTCTATTAATTTTTATTTGTAACCTACAATATTGCTCCAGCTATATGGAAATACAGATAAGATGTGAAGGATATTGTGTATTTAGATAACAACTTTCTAAGTGTACCCAGAAACATTTAGCAATTCAGAACAAATTTATTTCATGACCATTTCTACAAGATGGAGGTGTTTTCTCAGTCTCTTTCTCTGTTCCATTCTTCAGAAAACTGGCCCATCAGTGGGATGTGGGGTGGAATTAATTCATCCAGTTTGGACAGATGGCTTAAATGTAGACAGATGGAAGATGTCTTAAACATAGACATCTATATCTGAGCTGCATCTTCTACTGCTGTAGTCAACAAACAGAAACAGGTGCTTCTGTAATATTTTTTATTTAATATTGCTGTAGATCTCTGCAGTAAGTTTGATGATTCACATGGTGGTAGTTGCCCTTTTCTCTGTTCATATGCAAGTGTCTGGAGTTACATGAGATGGACTTTATTCCGCTTCTCCTATAACAGATAATGGGGCTGGTAAAGGTAATTCTGTGGCTTGCTCTTTGGGACTCCCCATCTCAAAGTATGTTGTTGTCTCTAATTTGAAAGGTAGTCACACCTTTAAAAAAGATTTTATTCTAGACACTTAAACCAAATAAAAACAAACACAATTTAACTGCTCCTTTGAACCTGTCCACAAAGCTCTCTGACCTGAAATGAGACAGGGCCACATTGCTGCTCCACACCGCTGCAGTGCTTGTGTCCAAGTTTTTCCAGCAAGGCAACATTTGGCTGAAAACCATTATCCTCCCCCTGTAGGTGGCTGATGGCAGCTGCAGGATTGGCATAGCATGGGCAAGCCCAGTTTGTGCTTTGAGAAAATCTAGCATCTAGTTACAATCTGCCACTGCAGCTCTGAACATAAATTATTAAAAATTTAAAATGTGGATGACTGACAATCAGTTATCTGTTTGGGAAGATGAGTTGTTATGAATTAAGGCCAGTCTTTACAAACAATCCTGAATTCAGGAGGTAAATGGCTTACCTGAAGTTGGGAGACCACATACCAATTAATATGCAGCCCGTTGATATCTACCCTCCCAACTCCTGCTGTAGAAGGATCTACAGAAGTCAATGTCCTTTTTTTCCCCTGCTAGTTCAGATAAGACTTTGAGGATATACTGGGTTCACTCTCTCCTTTCCGCTTGTCCTCATTAATGCAGTTCTCTTCTGCCTTCCTCTCCTTTCCTGAGTTACTGTCTTGCAACATGTCTTGACAAGCTTCTTTTAAGTTGCAAACCCTTTGGGGCCAGGGACATGTCCTGTTAAAATCTGAGAAATACTGTAGAAATGATTTTTACCATGCTGGAATAAAATTTAAATATATTAATGATATAAAATAAAACTCTGCACTCACATACATGGCCATAGTTGCAAATGTCCATCTGAGAGCAGAACAAACTGATTCTTACAGAGTGAGTTACAAAGGTCTTGCCAGCTAACCACTCATTTTATTATCTGTAATAATCTTCACAGTATAAATGTAACTGATAGAAGGTAGAAACTTTGCCATGACTTCATTCTTATGTTGTTTAAAAGGTTTGGTTTGCAACACAGTGATGGATACTGGTCCAAATGACTCATTGATCAATTAACTCTTTATACTGTATCATTCTGAATTTCTCCCCCCCTCCCTTTTTTTTTTTTTCTTTTTTTTTAATATCTTTATTATGCAAAACTTTTAAGCAATTAGCTTTAATATAGCAACTGCTAGACAGTTAGAAATAAGAATCTGGATGACGTGATTTGTGAGGTACCAACTGGCATTAATTATAAGATTGAACTTTTGCACTAAAGTCCTACCTCTGTGGTTTTAATATAGAATCCATGTCTCTTATAAAAACATATTATAAAAAATGTTCATATTGATTTTTCTTCCTGTGGATACAAGACTGTTAATTAGAAATGTTTAAAATTCCACTTAGTACAACGAAAGGTGAAAAGAGAGAAGTTTGTAATTAAGAAATTGAAGCCTTTTTTTACAGGCTTAAACTGAAAAATAAAGTTCATTTATGAATCATAAACATTTATTTACAATAAAATTGCTAGTACTTCTATTATTAAGTCATTTTGTAAACCAGAGGAAGAACAAAGCGTTTATGCATTTTGTTACTTTTACTGGGACATCCAGAACACATAGTCAGTTCAATTTTTTTTAAATATATATTTTTAATATTTTTTCCAGACTACATTTAAATATACTTGTTTTGTCACATTAGAGAAAAGCATTTTTTCCATCTTTATCTTGACTTATTGTTTGATATGTCAAAGCAGTTGCTCACTTGCTTTTTATTCCATCCGGTTGGCAGTAACGTAAGCATAAACAAGAGCAAAATCTGAGATTTTGGAATAAATAAGTGTCTGTGGAACATGTCCATCTTTGATATACTTGCAGGTAAATCAGATGGAGGAATGAGTGAAAAGGGAGTTGTTTGGAATGAGGATAAGGGAATAATTCAAGAATACTTCACCTAAGTAGGGTATGTTGTAGGTGAAGAACCAGGAAAGTGGGAAAAAAAAAATCGTAGCACATGGGAATGTGCTTTTTTTGTGTTTGTTTGCATATTTTTCCCCAAAGAAAATAGGTTTCCATGTGCTGTTTTCTCAATGGTTAGATGTGTAAATATCTGTGGATAAACCTCACCTTGATTTGCAGCATTACCTGAAGGAAAATACTGAGTTATGTATGATGTTCTTTGATGTGTTCGCTGTAAACTTAGGGCCATATACTGTTGCTACAAATCAATTCAGAAGACTGCTAGAAACCTTTCCTTTGATGATACTGGCTTTCTTCCAGTTTTCATCTTCCCTGGGGACTCAGCAGTCAGAGCTCACTTCAGAGTTGAAGCTAGTTGAGTCAAAAGAGTCCTCTGAGTGATTATTTGAATGATGCTGTGAAGAAACAGAGGGCCCTGAGGTGCTGGACACTGGGTCCAGGTAGTTCTTTGTCAGTTTAGGCCTGTTCTTTGGCCATGAGCTGTATGAGTGAAGACAGCAAAGATATTTTGACCCATATAGTATTTATAATCCTACGAGTAATAAATGTGTGTGTTTAGTCTCCTGAAATGGCACCACGAAGGAATGCCTTAGTTTGAATCATTTGCTCCCTACGTATATATATACTAAAAAAAAAAAAAAAAAAAAAAAGCACACATATATCATTCACATGACCTCAAAGATGATTTTCTTCATCTTTCTTTCCTCTGCAGGGTTTGTACTGTGTGTTTTATGGCTGCTTGCAGATTGTGCAGCTTCCAAATCTTCATTCAGGTGTAATAATGAAGGGAACCGCAGCATGTACTGATGCGTCCTAGTCACAAAACATTAGAGAATGGAGGCTAGCTCTGTTCAGGAGTGCTGATTCTGTTGTCTGTTGATATAAACAGATCTCTCATGTCAGACATGCCCACCAGCAGACCTTCAGAATACAACAGGAAAAGGCAGGCAGAAGTCACTGTCTCAGCTTTCTTCCTTCTATAGCCAATTTGTTTTAAAGATACTGGTACAAAATTAAGAAGTGTTTCCTATCCAGTGGCACATGGTAGGTAAGGAGAATAAATCTCAGAATAGCTACGCTGTTAGAACTTCTGGGATAGGTATGATGTCTGAAGACTTTTTGTTTGTTATGCTCTGTGATGTGCTTGGTATGAGTATGAGGGCCTGAAGAGAAAGAACATACTTTATAGGACTGTGCTGGAAAGAAGCTCTGCAGAGAAGGACCTGGTTGTCCTGGTGGACAGCAGGTTGTCCATGAGCCAGTAGTGTGCCCTTGTGGCCCAGAAGACCTGTGACTCACTGAAAAGAGCATGGCCAGCAGATTGAGGGAGGTGATCCTCTCCTCTCTACTCTGCCCCGGTGAGGCCACATCTGGATTACTGTGTCCAATTCTCGGCTCCTCAGTTCAAGAAAGATAGGCAATTTGTAAAGAGTCCTGGAGAGGACCACAAAGGTGATTAGGGGTCTGGAGCTTCTCCCTCTTGAGGAAGGGCTGAGAGACCTGGGGCTGTTCAGCTGGAAGAAGAGAAGGCTAAGAGGGATTTATCAGTTTATAAATATCTAATGGGCAAGAGTCAAGTGAATAGGGACAGGCTCTTGTCAGTGATGCTCAGTGGCAGAACAAGTGGTAATGGGCACAAACTGGAAGTTCCATATGAACACGAGAATAAACTTTACAGTGAAGGTGACAGTGCACTGGAATAGGCCTCTCAGAGGGGTTGTGGAGCCATCTTTTCTGGAGAAATTCAAAACCTGCTTGGACACTTACCTGTCCAACCTACTCTAGGCAATCTTCTTTAGCAGAGGGGTTGGGCTAACTGCAGAGGCCCCTTCCAACCTCTATGATTCTGTGATTCTGTGACTGATTTTTGGAAGTGTCTTAGAGCAAATATAGGGATAGTCACAGACAATCTCAGTAATGGACAAATTCCCACTTTTTCTTTCTTTCTTTTTTTTTTTTTTTTTCCAAAATTTGGCATTTCTGTAGTTCCACTTATAAAATGATTAGTTTGCATTGTGTCAAATGTTTGTTCTGTGGTCCTGTCTGTAATAGGAATGAGGAGTCAAAGCAATTCAATACAGTTGGATTTTCATGAGTTAGGGAATGTCCAAATACTTGGACACCTGGATGAAGCAAATCTGTGTTATTTACCTTTTTCTCTCATTTTTCTTAAGTTGTTGCTACTTATTTTTAAATATTATCTTGTTTTTTTTCTTCTTTGTTATTGAAATGTATTTATAATATTACACTGAATAATGATTTTTTTTTCAACTATAGTTTATAAATATTTTTAAAGATATCACTGCTGCTATTTTTATTTTAAAGAAATAAATAGGTTAAATTACTTTGTCAGAATCACTAAGGAGGAAATAATATAATAAACATGGAGATGGAACTTTTTTCTTTCTTTATCCTTCAACCACAGCACACATCACTATTAGTGCCAAATTATGACGCAGGATGAAAAAAAAAATCTGGGATATGTTCACAGAAGACATTTTGGAAAATGAAAGTCTTCCATCATAGAAAGGAAATAAATGCCTTGACCTCCATTCACACTTATACACAAGTTTAATTTTATTCATAAGAGTCATTTCTTAGAACTCAATGGGATTATTCATGTGGTGCACAGAGTGAAACAGAGAGAAATGTATTTGGAATGAGAATTTCTTGTGGATTAGTATTATCAGAGTTGTTTTCTTTTTTTCTTTCTGAGCTCATACTCTTGACATTTAATCATAATTTATAGTTTGCTTGTTTGTTATTGGCTATCCTTCGTAAAGAACTGTTGCAAGAGAAGAGGACAACTTCTATACTAGGTGCAATTTGGACTGAAACAGAGGATAACAAAGTGAGGTGGAAAATAATATGCAGTATGAAAATCCATGGATATCGGAAAGTTGCGGCTTACAGTTAATGCACACAAGACGTGAAAACCTTTACTGGCTTCCACATAGAGGATAAGTTTTAGCTTAAGCACATCAGCACTTAGCCTTTATACGGAGCTATCATTCACGTCTTTTTGCTAATGTGCTATTTTTACTACTTTAATATATTTTTCAGACCAGTTTTGAAAGTAAAACCATGTTTATCTAAACTTACATTTGAAAAGATCATATGTAAGTTGTGTAAAATGGGAAGTTTTAAGGGAACACCAGCTGGTATAGGGCTATTAAAAAGACCGTAAAAATATCAAATGTCAACATCCATATACAATGAAATTAACATAAACTACATTAACAGGTCAATTCAAACTGTTGATTAGTTCTGTAAATAATTTTGCCATAATTCTGGATCTGTGCTGACCCGTAATGAATGTGAAAGACACTTTTGTAGGTCACATGCTTTAGCAGTCTTTGAGGTAGTTAGGAGTAGTTGAGGTGATAAGAACTGATGGAAGTCACTTAGCGCTTCATCAATCAGGTTATTTTATTGATAAAGTATCTATAGTAATGAACATTTGCAGAACTGGTTTTGAGAGGATGCTGACTGGGATTTCAATAACCTCTCTTTTTATTACTGTCTTTAGAATCATGCTTAGGACAGATGTGAAATTGATATATTAATGTGTGCATCTGAAACACTATGAAAATTTATTGGCAGTTGTTTTTTATTTTGGCATTTTTTATTATTTTTGTTTTATTTGATCAAGCTGCCTTGGTCACTTAGATCTATTTGCTTTATATCTATGGTGAGTAATGAACAGTCCCTGTAGTATTATCTTGATTAACTTAATAGCAAGCTATGTGCAAAATAAGCAAAAAAAAACCTAAATAACTAAACAAAGTGCACAATCCATCCCTGTCAGCATTCCCAAGGCACAAGTGAAGGACAGTATTGCAATTTCTTAGTGTCAGCGCTTCTGGTTTTGACAAGGTGCAAACTTTGGTTTGACAGAGATAGTCTTCAAAGGGATAAAACAGTTAGCAAATGTCTTTATTTGTTCTGATTTCTGGGAAAGAGACGGTTAGGTGTTATGAATTGCTTGGGGAGACAGGCTGACAGGAAGATAAAGGGAGAATGCTCCAGGAGCCGAAAGATGGAGGCCTATGTCTATTCTGACAATAACATGATCCTGCAGAAGATAAAAGTGTGTGCAATGAATTAGAGGCCCGTGGAGGCAATTTTAGCTAAACTATTCAAATCTATTTGTTCCTGCAGGCCCGTGGAGCCTGCAGGAGCTACGAGATATGATTTAGTTTGTGGTAACAATGGTAATGAGAAGACGGTTGGACTAGATGATCTTACAAATCGTTTCCAACCTTGTGATTCTATGATTCTGTGATTCTATGTGTAACCCACGGCTGTAGCAAAAGTAGCGTTCAGTAGTTTAGCATTTGAGAGTGTCCTGCATGTATAAGTATCAGCATATAACATATAGGCAAAGTCCTCATAAATAGTTGTAAATAGTTCCTAGGCAACTTTTTTAAAGCAAGAAAATATTTAACGTGTTCAAACAACATGATACTAGCACATTTGTGTTAGAAATTAGGTGAACAAAGAGGATGGTAATCACCCTAGCTGACACCAGGCAAAGTTGGGTGTCTGGTGTCAACCATGTTCATTCTTTTATCCTAAGATTTCTGTCCACTGTGGGATATAACACCTCCCCAGGCACCCTGGTTTGTTCATTGATCACAGTGACAGCCTAGGCAAACAGCTTGGATCAGTGTTTTAGATGGTTGAAACAAGGTGAGATTAACCAGGCCTGAAATTTATCAGTTCTCCTTTTACCACTGTATTTATTTATTTTTTTTTAATCTATCAGCGTATAATGTGCAGACTTCAGCTCACATGTGTGTGTTTTTATGAACATATACAGAAGCGAATTTGTCTGCCAGGTTTTCTAAGAACATGTTCCAATCTTTAAAATGCAACTATTATACATGGTATATGTCATACGGATATACGGAAACTTGAAAGGTAAGATATCACCTCAGTCCTTTCCCAAACAATTTCAGAATTCTGTCAGCAAGTGGTTTAGCATTTCCCCATATAGCAGTCTTCTCTGTGTTGGATAAGTCGTTAACTGCTACTCACCAATGAAACAAAAATATGTTGTGTGTTCCCAGGGTGCTGCTGAGCACTGAGCTCTACATACAAATAGTTTTCTGTATCTCTAATTAACTTAGACTGTGTTAGACACTATCTGTTTTCCACAACTCAATGCATAGGTAAAAATATAGAGCTCTAAATTAAATACACAGATTAAAAAAAAAATAATAATAAAAATAACTTTTCCCCTTGCTTTTATTGTAAGTGGGATAGAATGCACTGTGGATCAGGTGAGCACTGTTCTTATTGTCCTGACTACTGAGTTGTTATTTTGATAACTCAAAGGGTTAAGAGCAGGAGTGAAACATCCTACTTACCACCCAGCTGACGTTTACACAATTAAGATGTGCAATATGTTAACCAAGACTAAATACCCCCTCTCTTAAATCAGGGAAGCATTATTGTCTTTTCTATGAAAAATAAAAAAATAATAAAAAAATTAACAAAGTGCTTCAATACATAATTTACGTTAGATATTTTTATAGCAATTTTGGCTTGTTTTAATCGAACTATGGATTATGTTTAAGGCTTTAAGTTAAAAGCATAGCAGGTATGGCTCCAAACTCAGCTGCCTAAGTGGAGAGCAGGGGGTCTAGAAGTGTTGAAGTGGTAGCTGCAGGCAATGAATTTCTGAATCTTAGTGAAAAAACACTCTTGCTCCTGTAAGAGGCAGAACTTCTGAGTCTTAGTTCCTGTCAAGTTCTAAGCTCGTCAGGACTTTCCAGAGGCAACATGTTTCCCATCTCTGTAGGATTAATCATCCTTCAGGTAGGAGAGGGACGAAAACGCATGAACTGAATATTTTTCTAGATGAAAAGAGAAAACGGTGTATTAAAGCACCTCCAACATTAATAAAAGCAACCATAAATAACACATTTTATACTCCCAGGTTTCATTGATTTAATAGTGAATTCACAAACTATACTAATGTTTGACATTTTTTATTTCTGGGGAAAAACAAAACAAAACAAATTCAACTTATCCTTTCCACCCCAGCATTTCACTGAGGCTTCACTATGCGTCTGTGGCTTTGGAGCTTTGACTTCAGCTGCAGCTTTGCCAGTCCCTCCTCTCAACAACCTTCTTCCTGCTTAGGGAGTCACATTTCTAAGCAGGGAGAAGTCTCCTCCATTTTTTTGGACTTGTCCTTAATGTCTGAGCAGCTCATCAGATGCTCGGATCTTTGCTTTCCAGAGACAGTCAGTAGTCTGACTTTTAAAATAAAGATAGTACAGAAAATTGGGCCTCTTAAAAATTGCAACATATTTCTGTGCAGTATCTTAGATTTACTGCAGCCCGGTCTGGTGGTTGGTGACCTTGCACATAGCAGGGGAGTTGAAACTAGATGATCACTGTGTTCCTTTTCAACCCAAGCCATTCTATGATACTGGAAAACATATATTACTGTTAACCAGGTTTTGGTAGTTAGATTTTAATGTTGTATGAACAACATTTCAGTAAGCTTGAAGGTTCTTTAATGAAATATCAGATATAAGATATCAGGACCAACAGGTTTAAATCCTTAGTCATTTCAGACTCATGCATTTAATTGCATACACTGAATACAATTTGATTTATTACCATTGAGCTTTTAACATAAATCTTTAAGAAGCAAATGTATCTTTATTTAAATACATTTGTTGTTAATTCTGGTAAAATAAGGAAGTGGATTTGATATGCTTTACCAAATTTTAGCCTGAGTCTTATTTTTTGCATGACAGACTTGCTAATGCCTGCTGACTTTCCAAAGAGGGTAATGTTATACTCACCTATTATATACATTAAGTTCAAAGGACCTATGTTTTTTCAAAAAACTGTAGTGATTCAGACTGGTATCCAGCAAATGTTTCCATTTTTACAGAACCGTTAGGCTAATTTTATATACTTGCTTGTGTTATTTCAGTTCTAAATAATCTTCACAGTTTATAAAGAAGAAAGAAGCAATAGTCAATTATTCGTTACTATGAAATGGAGGTTTAGTAAAGGTTATTATTTTGTGATTTTTGATATTGGATTCCTTTTTTTTTATTATTTCCTCTGATTTGAGATATGAAGCGTGCCATTTTTGTTTGCTAAAGTGTTTTGATGGATCTTACTATACTTTGTTTATAAAAAGAAATTATAAATTCCTTGCTACTGGTAAGGGAAGTGTTTATTTCCTACATATTCCACTTAGTTTTGCATCTGCAGCTGCTCAGATGTTGAAGAGTTTACAGACTCCTTTCAAAATGAACTGGGAGCGCAGTCACAGCTATAACTTGATTCTGAAGCTCTGATCTGCAGAAAACCCAGCATGTTAGAAGTGTCAACAGAGCTGCTGCTCTCATGACTTTCTCATCATGGAACCTCGTAGTTAACTCAAACACTTCAATATTTTACCAGTCTTGTGAGACTTCTGTTGCAGAGTTATCTTCTTCCAAGGATGCAACAAGCCAATTGGAAAATAGTCTCCTGGACATCCTTACAGAAAGTTTTGCTACACTAACTCTCAAAACACTGGGGACACTGTCTTCTTAAACAGATAAGAGGGGAAGAATAAATGATGCTTAGTCCCTGAAGAATAGGATCTTAAGCGCTGCTATTTCCCTTTCCCTTTCCCTTTCCCTTTCCCTTTCCCTTTCCCTTTCCCTTTCCCTTTCCCTTTCCCTTTCCCTTTCCCTTTCCCTTTCCCTTTCCCTTTCCCTTTCCCTTTCCCTTTCCCTTTCCCTTAATAAATGCATACAATTCCTCAAAATAATGATCATTTTGAAGAAAAACTTGCTTTATGTTTCTTTAAAAATTAAGTAGTGCTGAATTAAATGGTTGTCTATCAGTTTCCAAGAGGGGTGTATACTTTTAAAAAGTCAGCTAGATGTCTTGTTCTATGCAAAAGAGAATAGACGTTCTAGACCCAATTTTTAACTATGAATAGTATTGTATATGTAATAAATAATGCCAAATGTAGACTGCAGGGATCAGATGGGTCTGTCAGTGCACTTTTACCAGATGATTTAACATGTAAAACACTTGCCTGTATATTTTCTTCCAGCCTCTGAATAGTTACAACTAGAAGATGCATAATAATTCAGCAGTACAGTTTACCAGCTCCACTTGTTACAGTCCTTCTCATTTGCACACACTTTACACTATCTTATTCTGTGACAGAAAATCAAGAGATATTAATAATATGTAATTAATAACTTACACTAAATTCTACTAAAAGTATTTATTATTCTGAAATTCTTAAATGTTAATGTGGCAAATATCCATATTTTATCTGTTACAGATGAAGAAATTACATTTATAGTTCAGTGTAATCCATTCATTGATTCACAGATCCCAGAGACCTTTAGGCAATGTGACAAAACCACATAATTTCCCTGAGTACTAGGCTGTGCATTTCTGTATCTGATTAAGTTAAAAAAAAAATCATTAAAAAAAATAAAAGTCTTTCTGTTGCCAGACAGATCCCTATGGCTACACATCTCAGAAGTCTCTGGAGCATTTTGTTATTCTAAGCTAAGTTGGTAGTAATTTACACTCAATAAATTGGTTCCAGTTCCGCCCATTTCAGATGCTATCACAAATACAAGATTTTATGTGAAATTCTCTTACCTGTAGTCAAAGTGTATTCCTTTTAAGAGATCTGCCATCACAAATGCAGATGATATGGAGATAAAAATATTCCCTTGCTCTCCAAAGCATGTCAGACTCTGATGTATCAACACTTCATACTTAAGCTGTTTTGCCAAAAGTGAATTGATCTAAATCAAATCATCCTTTTTCCATTTTTTTTTTTAAAAGAAGGTTCAATATTATGGCGTATATCATTCATAATGTATTAATAGATCTTCTATTTGATACAGAAAACAAAGTCTCTGTAGAGAGATATAATAATTTATGATTTGTAATGGTCTAGGTTTTAACTGAAATAATTTTTTTCATAGTGGCTGGTATTATGCTGTGTCTTGGACTTAATACATTTAAACAATATTGATGACACACTGATGTGTCACAACACAGGTGTCACAGGTGTCAGTTTTTTTTCTGAGCAGTGCTTTCATAAAATCAAGAACTTTCTGCTTCTTGCACTACTCTGCCAGCAAGGAGCCAGCGGTGCACAAGAGGCTGGATGGAGACGCAGCCAGGATGGCTGACCTAAACTGGCCACAGGGATATTCCATACCATATGGCATCATGCTGAGTAATAAAACCTGGGAATGTATTAACTGGGGCAGGGACTGGCTCAGTATTGGTCAGTGGCTGGTGAGCAAGTGTATAACTTATTCTGTAAATTTTTTTATTGGTATTGTTGTTATTATTTTCCCTTTCTTATCTGTCCTATCAAATTATATTTTATCTAACCGTTAGGTTTTGCCTTTTTCCAGTTCTCTCTTCCAGACCATTGTTAATGTCAAGAGAAAGTGTTTAGCTGCCTGCTGGATTAAACAGCAGTCCTTTTGGCAACTAACATAGGGCCCAAATAGCTGATCTAGCAACAAATCTGACCAGAACATGTTAAAAAGAATTTATTAAAGAAACTATGTTAGTTTAATAGTTGCTGGTCACAATGTTCACAGTCTGGGTTTATTTGCTTTCAAGGTAGGTTTTTTATTTCATTTCTTGTTGTTCATTTTCTCTGGGGGCTGACCTGAGTTTGTTTATAGTTTTGCCAGTTTGTGCATACTGTATAAATAGAATGTGTTCATTTAACACTGTGATCTTAATCCGGTTTTTGTACTAAGAACATCCATCATTTCACACTTCAGAAATCACTGTGGGAACTACTACGAAGTCCATTCTTTATTCACAGTGAGCTAAAATATATTTTGATAATTTTGAATTTATTGGGATGTTTGAACTATCATGATCTTATTGCTGTGTTTGGCAAGGGGGTGGATCTAGATAATCTCTCAGGTCCTCTCCAACCTAAGCCATGTTATGATTGTATGAATCTGTATCTCCTGCACATGTTTCCAGTTTTGTTTATGGTTAAAAACTATTAAAAAATACCAGCCACAGATTTGCTCTGAGGCAGATGGCTGTAAGCGGCAAAGTGTGTGGGAGGATATGGGAAGGTATCTATCATGACCTGTCATGGTTTAATACTTTTGTAATTCTGCTATTAGTATTCCACATCACAACATCATGTAAAGTATGGATAGTTCACAGAAGAAAACTACATTTCCCAGAGGACATCACGGTCAGGAGATAAGTCACGGGACCAGAACAGTATATAATCTCACTCCCGTGACTGATATCACACTCTCCCGGATCCCTTGGAGCGTGGGGTGCCTTCCAGCCGTTTCGCCTAGAGCTTACAGTAGGCCTTTCGGTTTTTGGGACTCACTCTCTCTCTCTCTTTTGCTTAATTACAATTATATTGTATTATATTGTGTTATTCTGTATTCTGATATAGTATTTAGTAAATAAGTGTGCCTCCTTAGATCGCTGCCGCTGTTTTCTTTTCCCCTTCCCTTTTTGGGCCAGCGGCCCTTTTGGGCCAGCTGCCCCCCTGTCACGGGCACAGGTAGATCTTGCTTAACCCGCGACAGATTTTGGTGGAGAATGCGGGCAATTTGAGTTGCTGTTTTTTCTGTTTTCTTCATCTGTTGCTCCTTTAGTTTTTAACAGAGCTACGTTTTTTTTCCTGTTAAGGAGCTATCTTAGGTTTGCGATTCTGCACCTGCGAGCTTGACCTTGAAAGTCCAGGCGGACTGCCAATACTCCAGGATATTTTATAAACTTTAAATTCCTGAAAATCTGGGCGGACAGCCAATACCCCGGATTATTAGTAAACACTTTTGAGCCCGTTCCTCCTTTTCCTTTTGCATCCTTTTATGACCTGTTGGCCCAGTGGACTACACTGGAAATCATGTCAATCTTGTCAATCTCCCTGAACTTACTGCTCATCATGTTCGTCTCACTCAGCACCAGGAGGAACTCCCTAGAACCAGAGAATACTGAGTGGCAGGGGGTGTGGAGAGAGTTTGGAGAGATTTTTAAAAGACAGACATCTTTAGTGTCATGGAGTTTCACTCCTGAACACTTACAGAATCCTGAGAGTTTGATCGCATATTTGAGACGGAAATGTAGGGGCTCAGGTAGATCTCAGGAGGCACAAATGACTTGGGGCCTAGCTAATGCTTATCGGGCCTTATTTAATACCATTCCTGAGAGGGAAGTTCTTGAGACTGAGAGAGAGAGTCTCAAAGCTGTAAAGGAGACACTCCTAGCTAAACTTGAC
>JAPSGF010000004.1:31423499-31480308 GCA_035772895.1 Perdix hodgsoniae
GACATGACCATCACCTTCCGTAGTTTTGGAATTCGTCTGTGAACAATTGCAAAGTCTGAAAAAAATGGTAGAATGTTTTAAAAAGTTATACCCTGGTTCTAGCCAGATACAACTCACCACGCTGCACTGAGGTCTGACCAGTGCCTATGAAACAATATTCAACACTATTCAGCACCTACGGGGGGAAGAAATGACCCTGGGTCTGATCCAACTCCCGTGACAGCCCTTGCAGCTGCCCCATCTTCTGCAACAGGCCTTGCAGCTGTCATAGAATCACAGAAACATTTCAGTTGGAAGGGACCTTCATAGATCATCTACTCCAACTCTCCTGTAAAGAACAGGTAAACCTACTGCTAGATCAGGCAGCTAAGAGATGCATCCAGCCTGACTTTTAATGTCTCCAGGGATGGTGCATCCACCATACATCTCTGGGCAACCTGTTCCAGTGCTTCAGCACCCTTACAGTAAAAAGATTCCTTCCTTACCTCTAATCTAAATCTCCTTTCTTCTATTTTGAAACTATTTCCCCTTGTCCTGTCACAACAGACCTTTCTAAAGAGTCTGTCCCCTTTTTTCTTATAGCCCCCTTTTAGATACTGAAAGGCCACTATCAGGTCTGCCTGGAGCCTTCTCTTCTCCAGGCTGAACAGCCCCAGCTCTATTGGCCTGCCCTCATAGAGTAGATATTCTACTCCTCAGATTATTTTTGTGGCTCTCCTCTTGACGCACTTAAACAAGTCTATGTCTCTCCTTTGCTGAGGACTCCGCATCTGGACACAGTACTTTTAGTGAGGCCCCACCAGTGCAGAGCAGTGGAGCAGGATCACCTCCCTTGACCTGCTGTCCACACTTCTTTTGATACAGCCTGGGAAATGGTTGGCTTTCTGGGCTGTGAGGGCACATTGCTGGCTTGTATCCAGCTTGCCATCCACCCTCAGGGTCTTTTTGGCTGGGCTATGCTCAGTCCTTTAATCTCCCCACTTGCACTGACAGTGGGCATTGCAGCAACCCAGACACAAGACTTTGCACTTGGATTTGTTATATCTCATAAGGCTCTCCTGTTCTCACTGCTCAAGCCTGTCTAGGTTACTCTGGATGGCATCCCATCTTTCAGGCATATCAACCAGACCATGCAGCTTGGTGCCATCCACAAACTTGCAGAGAATGTACTTGAGCCCACTGTCAATGCCATTGGTGAAGATACTAAAGAGCATCCATTCCATTACTGATCCTTGAGGGACGTCACTTGTCAGTGATCTCCATCTAGACACTGAGCCATTGACCACCAAACTCTGAGTATGATCTCACAATAAATTCTTCATTTATCAAATGGTTCACTCATCAGTTCTTTTCTTTTCAATTTAGGAAGAAGGATGCTATGGGGGACCATGTCAAAGGCCTTACTGAAGACCAGACAGATGACACCAGTGACTCTTCCCCTGTCCATTGATGCAGTGACACCATCATAAAAGACCACTAGGCCAGTCAGGTAGGATTTGCCCTTGATGAATCCGCATTGGTTCTCCCACATCACCTCCTTGTCTTCCATATGCCTTGGCATAGCTTCCAGGAGGATCTGCTCCATGATCTTCCCCAGCATAGAGGTGAGGCTGAGATCACTAATTCCCTGTGTCATCCTTTCTACCTTCTTAACAATGAGTGTGGCATTGCCTTTTTTCCTGTCATCAGGTAGTCCACCTGACTGCCATGACTTCTCAGATACTGTTGGCTTAGTGACTATGTCAGCAGCTTCCCTTGGAACTCTGTAATGTATCTCATCAGAGCCAATAGACTCATGAATGTTCAGATTCCTCAGGTGGTTGTGAACCTGATCTTCTCTTACAGTGGGAAAGACATTGATCCCCAAGCTTCTGACCTATCTGCTCAAGGGCTGTGTGAAGAATAGTCACCAGTGAAGACTGAGGCAAAAAATCAGTCTTCTTTACCAGTCTGCCTGAAATGCTCACTAGTGGGGATAGTCCTCCTTGGACTTCTCTTTTCTGATTGATGTACATGAAGCTTGTGGAAGCCTTTCTTGTTTTTCTTTGCACCCTTTGCCAAGTCCAGTTCTGACCCCACCCTTATACAACCTAGCAGCATTCCAATAATCTTCCCAGAGTACCTGTCTCTACTTCTGCAGCTTGTGTACTTTCTTCTTGCTCTCAGTTTGACCAGCAGGTCCTGGTTCAGGACCTGTCTCTTGCTTTCCTTTCCAGACTTCCTACACCTATGGACTGAGAGTTCCTGCTCACTAAGCAAAGCTTCATTAAAGATCTCCCAGCTCTGCTCCTCTCCTTTGTCCTTTAGGACAGTTTCCTGAGTTTTTGAGTAATTCCCTGAGGAGCTGGAATTTGGCTTTCCTAAAATTTAGCCTCCTGATTTTACTCCTTATTTGTCCCATATCTCTCAGGAGTGTGAATTCCACCACTGTATAACTAGCTGACTCAATCCCCGTGACAAGACCTGCAGCTGAACCAGAGAACCGACTTGTGCCACTCTCAGTCATCCCTATATTAAAGAAAAAACAATTGGATGTGAAAGTCCATTTAGTAAGAGAAGAAACTCCTACTAAGAAGGGAAAGGAGGAAGAAGAGGATAAGGAAAGCTACTCCAAAGCCAGGCCATCACAGAAATAGGAGGAAGTGGCAGATATGATAAAAAAGGCAGTAACCACTTGCTATGTATCCATGAATGAGATGAAAGATATGCGAAAAAAAAATTAGCCGTTGATCAGACAAGCATATTCTCACCTGGCTGCTTTGATGTTGAGATAATGGAGTTGATAGCCTAGAGTTAGAAGGCAGTGAAGCCAGGCAGCTGGGATCCCTATCTATGGAAGGGGACACTGACAAAGCAATTGGAAAAGGGACACAAGCCCTCAGCCTGAGAAGGTGATTCCTGCCAGGCATGAGGAGAACATAAAAATTAGATCTTATAACAATGAGGCATTGGGTATGAAGAACTAGTCCTGTGCATGATCTTAAGTTCTTTGATACATTACAGCTTTTTACAGAATAATAGCTTGTTACAAATTCATTAATTTAGTCCAGCAATTTGCTGTCTTTATCTTAATGCAGTTGCAGAGGACAGCTTGACTGTCTGCAAATTGTAAATTCATAGGAAAAAAAAAAGAAAAAAAAGAAAGAAGGCTCAAAAGAATAACAACAGAAATAATAAATGGATGTGAAAGTGTGAAATTTAGAAAATGAAATTTAGACTTAAATATGTGAAATAGGTTTCCCATGATGCTATCTATTAGACTGGAAACATTTTAAAAGAATAGAAGCATTGAAACAGAAAAAGAAAATAATTTATAAGATACAGCTCAGCTCTAGAAAAAAAAAAAAAAAAGAGGATATTATAAATAATGTAATAGTTCTTTTTATTTCTATCTTCACTAGCCTTGTGATTATGAATGGATATCATTTTAACAGAAAGGAGGGAAAATATGCTTTGTTATAATGACTGACATTTCTACATGTGTGCATATGTGTCTGAAAAAAATTGCTGCTGTGAAGTTGCCTTTATATATCTTATTATTTGAAGGAAGTACAGGAAAGAAAAACTCCATATTTTCAGTGAAAATGCATTATAGAAGTCCATGGACAGCAGCTTCATGGTCTCCAGAGGAACTTGCCATTGCTGGATGAGGTCAATAATATCTAGTAACCTCTGATATGAGCATCCTTTGTGACTTAAAATCAATGAAGTACTGGAAATAACAAAAATGTCCCTTGCCTCTCTCCCTTTCTATCAGGTGGGGGACACGTTATTGTCTTTATTCCGTTAGCTTTGTGCCACTTGAGGAAATTGTTTTTTTTACATTGTGAACTGAATTTAGCCTACTAATATTTGTTCCTTTGACTTTTATTGTTAACAATTTGTTTTAATTTCAGAAAAAATTGAAAATATGCAAGATATAACATTATTCATATATATCAATATTTATGGACTTTATTTCCTTAATCTAAGTCAATGTAAATGAACTTTGCACCATTTTGCTGGTTTCTGGCAATGGTATGTAAAAGCTTTTCCTCTTTTCTCTCACAGCAGGTTGATAAGATTCATTGCTAGAGTATAATATTTTTGCCCTCTTTTTGCACTTGAAAGGTATTAATTTGCGCCTGTATTTATCTTTTGTTCATATCACAGCTTTACAGCTAGACCGTTATTTGTCAAAGTGCTTCTTTATGATGTTCCTCAGAATTATATCAATTCCATTAGACATATTGTTCTGTAAGACTCCTTTTTGTCTCAAAGAAAATTGATCCCGCTGCTTCTTTAAACATATATGCATATCCACAGCTGTCTGAAGATATTAGGTAGAGTAACAGGTGAAATACAAAAGATTCTCCATTCTGTATTTGTGTATGCATAGAATATAAGAATTATGTTTATTTACATATTTCTATTTTAGTTTTCACTTCAAGATAGTTCTGAATGCTGGAAAATAATTTTTGCTGTTGTTGTTGAAAAAGCATTTTAAACCATGTGCTTATTGCTTTTGTTGCATTACATAAAAATAAATAAATAGCATGCAAAAGCAACTTCTGAATCTAAACAATATTAAAATAGAAGTGAAGCATTTGTTCTTTGACAGAAAATGGTAATACATTTATTGTTGTTCTTGTTGTTCTTAAATATTGAAGATTTAATACAGACTTTCAGGGAAATAAAGCCAAATGTTGCAAAGTCTGAATAGTGAAAAAGAAACGTCACAAACAGGGTTGCTGAAAGTTCTAGTACATGATGGTGTCAGATAATTCTGTTGTATAATTCACTTACATGAATTCTTCTGGACATTCAGTAAGAATAACTGCTATTTTTAGTTTTATAGATCAGATTAGTTGTTTACAAATGGTAAAATGAAAAGCTTGCTTAGGCAGTACCATATGTCTTGTACTCAGCAGAAAAGTAGTTTAATTAAACATTACTGCATTGTCATTAGAACCAGGTGATTTCAAGTTATTAGCTCTCTGCATCCTGAGAACTTCTAGGAGATAACGATATTGAATTATTGTAGCAACAACGTAGCAAAATTTATCATGAGGCCTTACCAGATAAAATCACTTAATGAAGAGGTTTTTTGTTTGTTTGTTTGTGTTTTGTTTTGTTTTGTTTTTTTTTAAGAGAAATAAATCTTCACTCACTAACCTAAACATGTACTCACAACAAGTGCCCAGCCTTTAAGGATCATGGATGTATCCAGGTGGGCTGGCCAGGATTTCTTGTTGTGGCCGTAGAGGATGAGAGACACTGTCTTTTGAGTTGGTATCATGCTTCCTGGCTTCTTCCTATGTAAATTGTCATGATGGCTTTGGATGTCCTTTTTATATCTCTTTGAAACTGACCTCAATCAGTATTTTTTGTTGTTATTTGCTATTTGCTGTTTTTATGTTTTGTTTGTTTGTTTCTCCCTGTCCTTTCTTGCCTCTAAGAATCTTACATTTATTCACTCTCATTTGTTTCTGTACCCATGTGTCTTCAGTTTTGTCCAGGGTGTGGGCTATCCTTAGTTCTGTTGATCAGATTGTTCTGAATAACTGCATGAAACAGTGATCTCTTAGATATGTCTGGGTGCCATACACACTATTTTTATGTCCCTCTTTTGCTGCTTCTACTGCTGTTTCCACAACCAGGGATTCCTATTGATTCTACAATCTCATTTCTATTTCAGTTCTCTGCTACGTGGGTCAACACAGTGGGCTTTAGAACTTGCACTGCAGGTCCCAGATGACTTTTTAAAGCTCTCTTGGCAGGCAATAGAAGTAGCCACTCTTCACAGTAAATATGAAAGTCACAATCATTATTATTTTTTTTTAGTGGGATCAGCAGAAAATGTTAGTGACAGTTACTGTACAAATCAGATGTCATGGTTTTATGATTTTTGGCTATCCGCATTCCACATCATAATATCATGTAGTGCACTGGGAGTTACAGAGTTAATGTTCCAGTTCGGGGCACCTATCTGGAAGAGAAGAACTACCACATTCCCCAGAAAACTCTTTGCTGTGCTGTTATCATTTCATTTCAGGGGGAACAGATATAAGACCTTGGTAGGTCATCCTACGTCCCTGTTTTTGATCATCAGTCTCTCCTCACTGCTGCTTGACCCAACTGCACATCCCACCTCAGTGTATGGTGAGGCCTTCAGTCATCAGACACTCTTTTTCTCATTATATTTGATTTATTAGCTTTAATTCTACTTATATTGTATTATAGTGTGTTATTTCATATTCTGATCCCATATTTAGTAAATTGGTTTGTTTCTCCTCAGATTGTTGCTGCTGTTTTAAATTATTCAGGATCCCCAGTTTCCCTTTTCCAGAGGCATGGATTCATGAATCCTTCTGCCCTGCTAGTCACAGAACCAGGACAAACCAGCCCATAAACCATTGACATCAGGAAATTTTTGTAGGCAAATATCTAGGATATCAGCATTATTTTATTTTTTTTAAGAAACAGTATCCGCAGGATCATTTGTTCCCCTGTGATTAGCAGTCCAGCATACATATTCATGGGCAGGAAGGAACCTTTTCCTCTGAACCAGAGAAGCATGTATAGTTTTGCTTTTCATTGGAATCTGTAGATGTTGGAATAGGAATTCAAATTTGGTTACCTTGAATTAAAGATATTCTTATGCCTTAGTATACAAAAGGTTTTACTAAGCAGATCAGAAACATATGATATATCCTAAAAAAAGCTGAAGATGAAAGAGAGTGTTTAAAATGAAACAAATTAGTTAGATCTACCTGTAATGTGATCTATTGCAACATATACTACTTACCAGATATTATTTATAATGCTCTGCAGAAAAATTCGGCATTAGTATCAGTCATTTAAAAATCCTCCCTTCACCGTGAGATTAAAACAAAAAGCCTAGATAATGGTCTATGCAGCAATGTATAACAATTTCTTTACTCACTCAAGACCAAAATGTCCTTGATGAACTTAAGATGTGAGTATGGTCAGAGCAGTTCCTTTCCTCAGTCCTGTAAAACCAGAGTTGCAATGAAATACAGAAAAGAAAAGAAATTTCAAATATAATTGTAAAAAGGCATTTTCCTATAATCACTCAGTAGTTTTGAGACATTTACATAAGCTCAAGCATCTTCAAGCTGCAGTTTGTATACCCTATTTTGTGTTATGTCTGTTTTCTCTCTTTTATCATTAATATTATAATTATGTGCATAATTATAATTAGAAGTTTGATTAAAGAAAAAACATAATGCTAAAAATATATTCAAATGAAAAAAAAAGCCTTTGAGGTTTTGTAGTTTCCTTTTTTTTTTTTTTTCTCTGAAATTATAATGGGTAAATTGAATGGTGTACACAAATTTATTTGTTTAGAAAAGAACCAACAGAAATACATATATATGCATAGGTGTACACATGTATTCTTTTATGATAGTTTTCCATAATTCTGCCAGCTTGTCTGTGTGTACACAATGATGCATAATGAAGAGATGAATTAGCAAATGTTAATTGACTGAGAAACAACATATTTTTGTGCCTTTTGTGGTTTAACCCAGTAGACAGCTGAGCAGCACACAGTCATTTGCTCATTACCCCACCTCCCAAGTGAGATGGGGAGAGAATTGAAAGAAAAGTAAAACTCATGGGTTGAGATAAAAGCTACTTACTAAGAAAAAGGAAACCAGATAATAATTATGTTAACTACATAAATATGTATACATATATATATAACAAATTATGTACAATCAATTGCTTGCTGCCTGCTGACTGATGGCCCCTCAGTGGCTGCTTGCTGGACCAGCTTTCCTGTTCTGTGATTTTTTTTCACATGATATCATATGAAATGGGATATCCTTTCTGGCCAGTTTAGATCAGCTGCACTGGTTCTGTACCCTCCCAGCTTCCTGTGCACCCCCAGACCCCTTGCTGGCAGAGCACCGTGAGCAGCTAAATAACTAAAAAGTCCTTGGCTCTGTGCAGCACTACCCAGCAACAATTAAAACATCAGTGTGTTATCAACACTGCTTTTTTCCTAAAGCAAAAATGTTGCATCATACCAGACTCTATGAAGAAAATCAACCCCGCTCCTGATGAAATCAGGACAAGGATGCAGAATATTAGAACATTTCTAGCAAGAATAATGTGTTCTAAATGGTGTACTAGTACTTGTGCTAATTTTCAGAACTTTGTGTCTAAGCACCATATTTTTCATGTATTTATTCATTTTTTCAATAGG
The DNA here is from genome assembly GCA_035772895.1 of Perdix hodgsoniae. Lineage (NCBI taxonomy): Eukaryota > Metazoa > Chordata > Aves > Galliformes > Phasianidae > Perdix > Perdix hodgsoniae. The sequence continues at coordinate 31,431,712 of JAPSGF010000004.1, forward strand.
CATCTGGCTGAGACATCTGTAACTGCAAAAGCTACTGGAGTTTCTTTTGAGTTATTAAATGTTACTTTAACATATGTAAAAGATAATTTAGCAGTAGGGATGTGTCAGAAAGTATTAATAGTGAAATCCTACAAATTTATATTTTTCAAATTAAATGTGAAATTAATTTATTGCTGTTTTAGATCAAACTAGTTATTTCTAAAAGTTAGTGCAACTCTATTAAAAATGTTGGTATTCTACCCTCAAATTTTGATAATGAAGCGAAATCCAAATTATGGATTTAAGCACTACAAAATTTGTACAAAATTCACATCTTCTTACAATCTTATTGCAGGCAAATAATACAGTTCTTCTAACTTCTCCTCAGGATCTCCAAGTCCTTTAAAAGTGCTCTTAAAAAAATATGTTATTTTCTTTAAGATGATTCGTGCTAAACATTTTTTCTGGAATTGGTACGTTGAAATCACTATAATAAAAGCCAAATTTGTCATTGATTTCTGTGCTGAAATGTCAGTCTCTATAATACAAATGTCTATATTTATGTATATATACGTATATATTTATACATTTTATATATATATTTATATATACATATATATACAGTATAAATGTGCGTAAGAACTTATTCACGGCAAGAGTGACAGAGCACTAGAACAGGCTGCCCAGAGAGATTGTGAAGTCTCCTTCTTTGGAGATATTCAAGACACCTACCTGTAGAACCTGTCCTGGGGAGCCTGCTTTGGCAGGGGGGTTGGACTCAATGATCTCTAGAATTCTCTTTTAATCCCTACAATTCTGTGATTCTGTGATTCTCTCTATTCTTTTTTTCCATAATTTAAAAAAAAAAAAAAAAAAAAAAAAAAAAGAATGTTTGGGTTTCTCAGCATTGCTATTCTGAATTCCTTCTGTGAGGGTGTAACTCAGCTAATTGCAACAGGACTGGAAGTACAATGGAATTATTATAATGAATCTGTTCATGACAATGACCAATGGCATTAGTAAAGGAAAAAAAGACATAAGGCATTCTCAGGTTGGGTACATACACAAAAGAGTAAAATATGGAGAAAGCTGGAGAGAGTTTGTGTTAAATTATGAGTCAGAGTCAACCTTGCCCTGGAGATGTTAGAAAATATGTTGAAAAAGATGTTTTGCAATTTCTCATTTACCAAATTGGTTTCTAAAATGTGCATAAATTAAAATATTTCACAGAACTATCTGCTTATTGCTCTTGATTATTCTGTGAAGAGTGGAATGGAATTGTAGTTTACAAGTTAAAAGTACTGTGCTTTCAGCATGAAAGCTTGCAACTATATGCAGCAAGAGAGAAAATTCCATATTATATTTCCTTCTTGGCAATCTTTTCGTGTATAGAATATTTGTAGGCAAAATATTTACAGCCTCTCAGCCCACTGCTAACTAGCTGCTTTTAACAATTATCTGTATCCCTTATGCTAAATGGATAAACCAGATAAACAAGAAGAAGCATTAAAGAATTTATGCACATATTGCGATTCATGCTATTTTACTGAGTAAATGGCATATGTGGAATCTTAAAATTTTACTTCAAATTGATAATTAATAACGCAAAACAAACAAACACAATTTATGCTGGGCAAAACTCAGAGATTTTCATTTTCAGGAAAGACAAATTTACTATGTGACATGACAAACATTGATGCTACAATTAATGGTAAAGTAGAATTATGTAGTATCTACCTTTCAAGCAAGTTGTATTCTTACTCTGGTACTTGTAAGGGTTAAATGGTACATGTCCATTAGATGTGGATGATCTTTACTGAAGATGAAAAAAAGGAAGTCTTCTGACAGGTCATCTCTATATCGGCTAATAACTAAACGAGAATTGCACATAATGAATAACGAGTGTGGAGGAAAATTAACTGGCTTCAAAACTCTTGAAATTCTAAATATTTTTTGAATGGATACACTGTGCAGTCATTGAGCTGTCATGCAAGGGCAAAGTATTATATAGTTTACATACAACATGTCTGTATATTTATGTAAGTATGCATATCCGTATGTGGTAATAGTAATCTTATAAAAGCCTAATGCCATCTTATAGAAGTATAATCAATCTTAAGATTCCAGATTTTAAGACATTTTGCTTTCCATATATGTAAAATATTTACATTTGTGTGAGGAAGTTCTAATGCTTTCACTCTAAATCTGAAAAAAATATACAATTACTACAGTGGTAATTTCTGAGGAAATTCCTTGTTTTGAAACAATTTGCATGCCTTACGGGTGTCAGCTGCAGCCTTCATAAAAAAGTCCCCCCCTGTTTTTTTCTCTGTTTCCATAGAATATAAAAACAAACTAATAAAGCATGTGTTCTGCTTTTGTTCTCTTCCTTATTTAATTGTCTAGCCTTTGACATACAAAATAACTTTCAGCATTGTTTTATTATTTCAGGTGCAAATCTTGACCTTAATTTCCATCTTGAAAACATCAGCAAATCTACAGTTGTTCATTCTAGTGGTTTAAGTGTTATTAAGGTTATATCGCTCATCTCCTTGCCCCTTCCAGATCAGCTTCACAACTTCACAGAAATTCTCTGCACAACAGGCCTTTGAAGGAGTGTTAGAGACAGAATCCACATATTAATGCTCTTCCTCAAGGAGCTGCTGACTCTATTGCAGCCTCTGAATTTCAGTAACATTTGTGATGCAGGTTGGATTGAGGATTATTTTGACCTAAAGACCATGAAGGAATAGATTTTTGTTGTGCTAAGCCTGAATGCTCTGACCTCATCTGTTACTACTCTTGTTTTTCTTTTTTCATAATATAAACATCAGTCTAACATGCTCTTCTAAGTTATTGAGAGAATGTTAAAATCATCACTGTTAAAAGAGAAAATAACACTGCCCAATCTTCAATTCATTTCTTAGATATTAAGGCTTTTGTTGCTTCCTGACTATCGTTACATTTCAAAGAAACTAAATAGAATTTAGCAGAGATCATACAATAATGTCACAGGGAAACAAGAATAAGCCCCAAATTCTGTGTGAGTAATCTCTAATAGGATACTTTACATCAGGATTTTTCTGAAGATCAGAGAAGTGCTTCTGAGGCAAATCACCCTGTTTGCACTCTCACTGCTGTTGCTGGCATCATGGAGGCACTTGCTGGTATAATGGATCTGCCACTTGGCACACAATTGAAGCTCCTTTTGGATGAGGACAGTGCATTCTCAGCCAGCATACTTCAGGCACCTTGGCTACTAAGAAGCATCCAGCCCAGGGGACCAAAGTAGCTTTGGACTAACAGTGTCTAGAAAATATCAACATCAGGACCTCAGTACCACTTGTCGAGCTCTGCTAAGCCACTTCTGCTAGTTGTAAAGGCAGTGAACTGCCTTCCAGCAGTTGCTGTTGTACTTCCTGAAAAATACACAAGTCTGATTAAATTACCAGAAGTACTGCCCTGCAGATAAATAAAATTGTTCATAATAATAACCTTAGTTTGGTTATCTGAATTACCTGAAATTTGGGTCTATATTTCTGTGATTCTGTGATTTTCTAAGCCTTACTATAAGAATTTGTGGGCCATGATTACTGGTTAAAGAGTAGCAAACCATTAATATTTAAACACTTCTATTAGTAGAAGAGGAACAGATTTCTCACTGGGATAAGATAGATTAAATCTAGATAACATGTTTGTAAATACAGTACTAGAAATACTGTGAAAAACAATTCAGAAGCACAGAAGAATAAGGAAACAAAAATTTTCAAGTACCTGAGTGGCTGTTACTAAGTATAGTAGTAAAATGCATGCAATTGTTATAGCCTTCTAGTTATTCACACTGCTAAGCAGCTCTGTATACAAATTAGAAAATCAACATATCTATTGGGTCATTAAGGTAATGCCTTCATAGGGTATAATTCTCTCTACAAAGTGCTTTTTAGGTATGTATATAGTCTTATTTCAAATGGCTAAGGAAAAGGTCTTAAAGATATTACACCAGGACATTGTTTTATAATTGAAAGCATATCATTCTGAGATTGCTTTACAAGTGATTGGCACTCTTCAGAATATATTTATAGCACACTTCTGGTAAAAACAAACAACCATACTGAAATTAGATCCCGAGGAAGCTAATTTTCTTTCCCAGTAGCTGTAGTACATCTGTCATTCTCCTCACTATTGCTATAGTGTTATAATTCTCAGACATATATCTCATAAACGCTTATCCTCAGCTCTGTGTTTTTGTTCTCTTAACTGTCTCCACATAAAACCCTTGTGTCCACTGCATATGTGCTTTGAGTATGGACTCAGCTGCATGAGATATCAACAGAAGCATTCCAAGTGCTGAAGATATGGAGGCAGGATGATTTTGCTCTAAAGAAAGCATTTTTTCCTGCCCACTTTGTAGAGAAAATGCAGCTATTGTTTGGGTTGCTGAGATGGAGCAAGGGATTATTAGAAGATATCTTGTTGAGCAGAAGCTGGGTTTTGCATACCTTGGCAAGTTCCACAGGCAGTATTATTTAAGAAGAAGCATTTGAAATCTCCTGGAATTAAAATATCATAGGGGAGGTGCTAGAGGTTAGTGTCAAACGAATACCGCTCTCACACAAGTGACTTCATGCAGTAATTACTCTGATATAGTCCCACCAGTCTGTTAGGGGTCTTCCTTCCAGCATTCCGGTTTGCATATGGGGACTCATGACATTCTCTTATCTTAAGCATAAATAAATTTTCCTGAAAAAAAGATCTGGAAGCTAAAAATTCTGCTGCATTATTCTCCATGTTCCTCAGCATTTTTCTAAATCCTGCTAAAACAGGAATACTGAACCACAAGTAGGAAGATTACAAAAATTATGCTGTTTTTGCAGCTTGGTATGAACTGGATTAAAAAAAAATACTCTGAGCTAGATGAGTCTCTGATGGGCAAGAGAGACAAATCTATTTCAACAAAAGATCTCATAAAGTGGTTGAATTAGTTAAATTCTAGAATTCCAAATACAGCTTCCCAGACTGTGCTGGTACACTTCTACCTTGCACTACAGCAAAAAAAAAAAAAAAGTCTATGACCGTTACCAAAGTGTACATGCAAAGTAAGCAAAGCTTGTTATTGTCAAACATAAGAGTGCTGAGTGCCCTGGTCTCAATTACAACCAGAAATCCTGAAGTACACAGTAGATATTTCAGTTGTTCCTGATTCTGCATTTGTACAGGGCTGGCACAGTGCTGGCAGCAGGGCAGCAGGGATCCTCTGTGAGTTAAGGCCAGGGCTGCCCCATGCCACACACTGCCGGTTCCAACTGTGTGAAATGGTAAAACTCCTGCACAGAAGAGAGGAGCGATGGGAAAAAAAGTGTGAGAAACAGCTGTGCAAACATCAATGTCAGAAAAGGAGGCTAGAAGGAAACTGTTAATTTTTGTCTTTGTGCCTCCTCTTCCTACTCTACTTTACTTAACAGTAAATTAAATTGTTAGGGTTTTGCCTGTGATGATAACTGCTAAGCGTTTCTATGTAATGAGCTTTTTCATCCTACTTTCTCCTTGTGTCCTGGTGAGGAGGAAGGAGTGAGAATAGCTGTGGGTGGGGGCTGGCAGCTGACTGAGGTCTACCCAGCACAGCATCACAGGTGATCACACAGGATCTTGGTAGTTCCAGGTGAACTAGGAGTTCAGGTGCAGGAATCCTGCCCTCTACATGCATGATGGCTAACTGATGCTTCCATGGAAAATTTACAAGGTTAATGTAGTAAGTAGGTGAGATAAAACAGGAGGTGGAGGCTAGACTGGACAAGATTCACTCTAACTTAAGAGCATACAGCTCTCATATGAACATTATGAAGGTTCAGGTTTTTTTTTTGTTTGTTTGTTTGTTTAATTCATTTAAACATAAAAAAAAAACCCTAAATCCCAGGAAGGCATGAAATAGAATTCTTCAGTGAAGTGAAATCTCGTGCTACCTGCTGTTATAGACTAATTGCTCACAATCAATGAACTCTTATCTTTTTCATTTTAAAATTATTAGTATTGCTTTGGTTATTAGTGTAATTTAGTGTTATCCTTTCTTCTTTCCAAATTAAAATGCACCATGATATGCTCAAAAATGAATAAGACATTTAATTATTTTTCCAAGGAAAACATTTAATTTAAATTTATACTCAATCCTCTAGTATAATACATCAATGCTATCATAAAAATGCAGTTTTGGTGTGTGAGCAAAATAACTGAAAACTGTGCTGGAGGTGTATGGTCAAAATGCTTGGCTGATAGTAATTTGATCCAGGAAGAATTCATCAGTATCTCACAGTCCTTGTGTTTTCTCCTCTCACTCCCCTTATTTAATGGTCTGGTTTCTGAGTGTCCTATTTAATGATACTTCCCGTCTCTAGCTAAACTTTCCTTTTGCTAACCCATTCCCTGCTTCTGTCTGATGCCACTTCCTTAGACATCTGGTTCCTGAATCTTATTTAGCAAATACGGTGAGTGTTCCTTAGTCAGTTATTCTGTTTCTACCCACTTTTGCTTTGTCATATCACAACAATAGATAGGTGATAGATAAACAGATACATTAAACTCCAGACTCCGGAACAAAAGGTGTCTTTCAGCTAAAATTATCATACTGCAGAACTACCGTTTTCAAGTAAGTTTATAAAATCGCTAGAGATAATACTGTTCCCTGTTTACATAGGTGCTTTAGGGTGGTCTTCAAAGCTCTTTTGAATATGACTACTTAGATTTCATAAAACATATATCTGCTGATTTTGTTGGGTATTCAGAATATTTGATTTGTTTAAAATTTTAGAATTTTAAATTAATTATTACTCTTCCATAGTGTATTTTTAAAATATGCCAGTATTAATTTTTTACTTTGGATTTTGATTTTATGATTTTATGCTAATCTTCATTTGTTGAAAGTGTACTGCATCCAAGCCTGGGAATTTTAGCACTGGAAAGATGTGGAGTTTTGGAGCATGTCCAGAGGAGAGCCATGAAGATTATCAGAACACCTTTCACAGAATCACAGAATCACAGAATGTCCACGGTTGGAAGGGACCTCAAGGAGCAATCTCCAACCCCCCTGCCACAAGCAGGGCCACCAACGTCCCCATTTAATACTAGACCAGGCTGCTCAGGTCCCCATCCAATCTGGCCTTGAACACCTCTTTTGATGGGGCATCCACAACCTCTCTGGCCAGCCTGTTCCAGCACCTCACCACTCTCATAGTAAAGAACTTTCCCCCGACACTCAACCTAAATCTCCCCTCCCTCAACTTAAAACCATTTCCCCTTGTTCTGTAGTTATTTACCCTTTCAAAGAGTTGATTCCCCTCCCCTCTGTAGGCTCCCTTTAGGTATTGAAATGCTGCAATGAGGTCACCCCACAGCCTTCTCTTCTCCAGGCTGAACAAGCCCAGCTCCTTCAGCCTGCCTTTGCAGCGGAGGTGATCGAGTCCCCTGATCATCTTTGTGGCTCTCCTCTGGACCCTCGCCAGCAGCTCCTTGTCCTTCTTGTACTGGGGGCTCCAGACCTGGACACAGTGCTCCAGATGGGGCCCCACAAGAGCAAATTGGGACAATCACCTCCCTGTCCCTGCTGGCTACCCCTCTTCTGATGGAATTGTCTTTCCTGCAAAGAAAGACTGAAGAAACTGGACAGCTGGACTTGTTCAGCTTGGAGATGAGAAGGCTCTGGGGAGACCTCACTGCAGCTTTCCAGTACTTAAAAGGATCTTATGTCCAGAATGACAGGACAAAGGGAGAATGATTTTAAATAAATGAAGCTAGATTTAGATTAGATGCTAGGAGGATATCTTCTTTCAGAGAATGGTGATGTGCTGGAACAGGCTGCCTGGAGAAGTTGTAGATGCCCCATCCCTAGAGGTGTTCAAAGCCAAGTTGTTTGGGACTCTGGATAGCCTGGCTTCATGGGTGGTACCCTTCTTGTGGCAGGGGAGTAGAAACTTGATGATCTAGAAGGTCCTTTTCAACCCAATCCATTCTGTAATTCTATGAGCATATGATTTATATTGTTATTTAACATGAGGCATGCTTTGCATCTTTTTTTCATTAACACTACCCCATAATGCTTCCTACCATAAAACATCTTCATTCTTTTATTTTAGTCTTGGTTGTTTTATCATGGAGAGCAGCCAGTATTTATGAAAGTCAAACATCATTACAGTAAATTCTAATTAGTTTCTCCTTCAATTTTCACAAGAATGAGCCTCATTCATTTTTATTCTGTGACTGAATGTAACATTCCTATTTGGTCCTTCAGGGTAAAGTGTTTCCGAGTATGAGATTAATTTTGCTGGGACTTTTCTTGATCTTGACCTATAAATTGCTTCCAGATCAGCTTTCTGATATTTAATTCTGAACCTTCTTGGTTTTGCTTATATGTACATCTAATTTGCAACCTCTGGATCACTGTCAAAATGTTGAACTTCCTGTTACAGTAATTGTTACTCCCTTTTGTTACCATTTCTTCCACATCTGCGTTTTATAATATCTAAGCCAGTGAAGCACTTAAGATCCGAGTGATGAAATAATATCTCACCAATACCATGACCCTGTACAAAATCCTATATTTATGCTGTTTCAATTATGCATTTGGATAATTCACTGAATTTTCCCTTCAACACAGAGAGCAGCTATAAATTTTCTCAAAGAAGCTGGAAAGGAATCAAAAAAACTTTGTTTCACAGAATAAAATAGTTAAGTTTGCTCAGAACTCCATAAAGAGGAAATATCATGAACCTGAAATGTTGTCTGCCTCATGTTTGGGCCAGTATCTCTCTTGCAATATTCATCTCATGATTCGATTCCATACTGTCTGAGTCACTGCTCTCTGACAATGATATCAAGGTGAGACTAATGACGTGAAGAGAACAGGTTATCTAAATGAAGTCTTTTACATATAAACTTCAATTTATCTGTTTTCAAATATACTAATTTCTTTAGCCTAAATATTTTTTATCTTAATGGAACTGGACAGATTGATTGAGAAGTGATCTTTCAGTGACCAGATAAGGATTTCTTCACTAGTAGAAGAGATAAAAAATATTTTACAAAATGCCAAGAAAAGGAATACACAGTTAGATTATGTGCGAAGCTCTGGTGAAATTAAAAAAGGGTACTGACTAGGTCATTAACCATAATGAGATTTTATAGGAAATTGGAGGAGTGTACATTATTTGCAGTCCAGTTGTTTCTTAGCAAAGATGAAAGAAAACAAACCTTCACCCAGGAAACCGTATCTTCTTAGTCTTTTGCTCTCATAAGAGCAAAAACATATCTCTTACAATTAAAAGAAGATATCAGAATTGCCAGGAGAAAGAGCTGACTGTTCTTTTAATTTTCTAATGACTGCAGGTAAAGTTTGATCTTTCATCCTAGATTTAAATGTCATTTGGGAGAGATTTACATGTTCTGTACTATTTGTTCAAAAGTTCTTTAGGGAGTTGTCATTAAAAGAACACCAAGAATCACAAGCGATAAAGCAAGAGAGAGACAAGGTATCATATTTTTCTTGCCTACAAAAAAGAAGGTCTGTATTCTGAAATCTACTTATCCTAGTGCAAGCATGCCTCATTTTTATTTTTTGTCTCATAGAAACTTGTCTTAGGCCTCCCATATTTCTATGCCTAACTGGAGGGACAGAAATACTATCCATAGTGACTATTTAATCCAACATATAGGCACATGTCCATGGGATGCATCTCAGGGTCTTGAGGGATGTGTTCAGCACTATTTTGTGGCCTTCCTGTGTGAACTTGGAAAGTATTGTGACTATATTTTTCCTGATGACTGGAAAAAGGTATCTTCAAAAATAACAAAGAGGAGGATCTTTGGAGGAATGAGGCAGTCAACCTCCTTGTGATTCCTTGGAATATTATGAAGAAGGTACACAAAAGCCAGTTCAAGACACATGAAGGCCAAAGTGATTTGGAACAACAAGCGTAAGTTTAGCCAGAGCAAATTATGCCATACCAGTGATTAAGAAGTGTGTGATAGATGAGTGGACATTGAAGTAGACTGTGAACCAGCTGACCTGCAGAGCTCAGAAGTTGCAATCAGCAGTGCAGAGTCTCACTGGAGATCTGCAGCTATCACCGCTCCCTAGGGACTGGTGTTGGGTCTGGTCTTGTTCAACATCTTCATCAATGACCTGGGTGAAGGGATAGAATGCATAGTCAGCAAGTTTGCTGATATTACAAAATTGGAAAGGTTGGCTGACATGCCAGAGGGTGGTGCTAACATTCAGAGAGACCGGGAGAGGCTAGAGACCTGGAGAAGGAGGAACCTTACGAATTTTAACAAGAGCAAATATAGGATCTTGCACCTGGGGAAGAATAACCACATGCATCAGTACAGGTTAGGGGATGATCTCCTGGAGAGGAGTTCTGGAGAAGGACCTGAATGTTCTGATAGACAACAGGTTAGTCAAGAGCCAGCAGAGTGCCCCTGTTGTCAAGAAGGTCAGTAGTATCCTGGGGTGCGATAAAAAGAACATGGCCAGCAGGTCAAGAGAGGTGATCCTCCCCTCTATTCTGTGTCCAGTTCTGGTCTCCTCAGTTTGAAAAGAGAGGGATCTCCTAAAAGGAGTCCAGCAGAGGGCCACAATGATGATAAAGGACCTGGAGCCTCCCCATATGAGGAAAGGCGATGAACCTGGGTCTGTTCAACTAGAAGAGTAGACTAAGAAGGGATCTTATCAATGCTTATGACTGTAAAAGACAGGAGTCAAGTGGATTGGGCTAGGCTCTTTGCAGTGCCAAGACAGAAAAAGGAGACAACAAAAGAAATTCTGAATAAACATGGGAAAAAACTTCTTTACTGTGAGTGTGACAGAGCAGTAGAACAAGTTTCCCAGAGGGGTTGTGGAGTTTCTCTCTCTGGAGGTATTTAAAACACGCCTGAATAATTTTCTGTAGAACTTACTTTAAGAAACCTGCTTAAGCAGAGGAGTTAGACTAGATGATCTCCTGAGGTCCCTTCAAACCCCTATGATTCTGTGATTCTTACAGAGAATTTTCCATTTTTTTCTGTTGTTGCTTGAGTAATTGTTTCCACAGGAATTTGTTTTTGTAATATCAGGTAAGCATGAATTTGAGACAGTTTTACATTGATATGCATGTTCTCTTGTATTGACTACTTTCTAACCGACTGATGGATTTTAGGTACAACCCCAAGGTGAGGTTCCATTTTCACACTGTCACAGAAAGGCTGAGGTTGGGTACCTCTGCAGACCACCTAGCCCAACCACCCTACCTACAGCAAGGTCAGCAATTGCAGGGTGCTCAGGGTATTCAAAATCCAGTTGGATTTTGCGTATCTCCAAGGATGGAAATTCTATAACCCCTCTGGGCAACATAATTTAGAATTCAGTCATCTTCTCGAATAAACAAACAAATTAATTTAAAAAAACACCACCACCACCACCCCCCAATAAATAAATAAATAAATAAAACCCCAAAAAACTGCAGTGGTCCTGTCACAGGCTACGAAGGAGGAGAGTTTGGCTCCCTCACCTTTATTACCTTGCATCAGGTATTAACACACACTGACAAAATCTCCCATGAGCTTTCTCTTTGTAATAAACTGTCCCAGATCTTTCAGGTCACCCTCATATATCAGGCACTCCAGGCCTTAGTCACCTCCATGTCTTCTCAGTGGACTTCCTCATCTGTATCTCTTTTGTACTGGGGAATTCAGAACAGAACCTAGCACTCCAGGGGTGCTGAGGAAGAATCACCTCTCTCCAATTGCTTTCTTATTGCAACTGGATTGGGATATTTGATTAACTAACATTTAGTTAATTTATTTAAATGTTGTATCTTACCAATTTGTGATGAAATCCATAAACATTTTTCTTCAAAACTGCAACGAGGACTCTGAAAGGTGACTATTAATATGTTTACAATCAGCTGTATTTTCTTCCCAAGGCACTCCATTAAAAAGTTTCTAAGGGATGTGTCCTTGCCAAAAGAGAAATTACATAGCTTGCACTATCTCAGAGAACTTTTCATTATATTTTAAATTCATGGTGGATATTTTACCACACATTGTAAAAGAACCACATATGGCTTTCAGGTTTTATCTTTAATGTTTAATACGATGATCTGACAAACTTTTTATTTCTCCATCTGGCTTTTTATTGACATGCTGCTGGACAGATACATTTACCTCCAATAGCTGTGATAGTGGTCACACTGGTTGTAATGACATGTCTTCCTTGCTGGAGGTAGGGTTGTTACAGCTACAGTTTAGAGGAGATGTTTTGGATTGGACATTGTATATATACATTTCAAATTGATAGCATCAATCCTGCCACATAACACATTTTTTCTTACATAATAACATTTATTTATCCTTCATGTATCACTTTTATTCTATCACTTGGGAGTTCCTTACTGACCCATTTGAGATTGAAAACTGAAGTACCATCACACTTGTAAAATGTATTTACAAAAACAAACTGAAATGTTACCCTCTTCTCTGCCTAAAACCAATAATGGGATGCATTTTATGTTTTGTGAAATCTATATTGATGGATTACCGATTTTTCTTATTTTGCTTTATTTTTAGTTTTTGAGAGAGAGTAGAAAAAAGGAAACACTGAGCCAAATCTTGTCACTGTTTTACTGACAGCATAAATTTGTCTTGCTGCCCCAGAGGTTAATAAGGAAAAAAAAATTATCATACATCAAAGAAAATGCAGAATAATCACAACAGCAAGCAATATTCTTTCATTCTCTAATAATAAACTGTGTACATTGCTACAAGAAACAAATGTACCCAACTGAATAGATAAATCCATAAATAAAAGCAGACATTTTTTAGCTAAAGAGGAAACTGAAAAATATTCTTTTGGTGGCTATAGCCAAATAGTATTAGTATTAACCATTTTTACTAGAATCCGCAATAGTTTTAGTGGTCCTATGGCACTATCATTTAACATATTATGGAGACTTGTAATGGGAAGCACATCCTTATTGAATAACTCAGTTTTAAGAGAAGAGCAATACGAAACACTGCCAGACCCTATTTTCAGCTTTATTTCATAGCTAGAAAGGTAGAAGAAATTTTTAGGGCCCAATAAAAGGCTCAGGCCCTTTAAGGAGGCCTTAGAGAGAATATATTTCCCAAATCCAAAATGCCGTTTCTGAAAAATCATTCAGTTCCTGCTTACCAATGAATGAAATTTCGTAAGATTAGTATAAACTTTCCAAGTTTCCCAAATGTCACAGTTGCAATTTTGGACCTTCCTGAATAATCACTATCCTGCTTTTGGAAAATGACAGATTTCTTCTGGAAGCGTTGTAAAAGAAATGAATGTCCAAAGATCAAGGATATACGTAGGCTATTCCAAAAGTAATGCCTCCTATTTATTTCCATGGAAATGACAATGGCTACAAAAGCTCAATAACATTATGTAATGGAGCAAATTCTCAGCTACAAAACACTATTTTTCAACGTAGACACTGGTGTTATGCATTTTTGCTATCAAGAACCAGGAGCCTGCATGCTGTGTTCATAAAAATCTGTACCAGTGGAGGTGACCCACTGTTTCACAGTTTTTATGGAGGTGTCATTGTTAGGAAAATGTTACAGTCTGTCTTTTATTGGGTAAAATAGCTAGAAGACAGAAGGCTCCTAATCTGAACAGCGGATGTGGTAGGGCCAACCAACACAAGTAGTGTTTTCCACGATCTCCAAAGCAGTATGGGGCTTGGTGTTATTGTGTTTAAAAGAGAAAGCTTATCTTCTTTCTGGCCTGACTCCGGAAGCCTTCAGCATAATCAGTGTGGCAATACAGCAGTCAGAGTTGATGGTTTGTCCAGGTTCCAGGAAATCTAGAAGGATCACCCCATTTCTATCCCAACAGACAACACACATCAGAATACATCATTTTACCCACTGAGGGCTGTGTCTTGAACTTTTTCTTTTGTGGGGAATTCACATGTCACCACTTCATGGACTACTGTTTTGACTCCAGCTTGTAATGGTGACAACTGATCTCATCACCAGTAATGATGCTGTCTTGTCCCACTCAGTGGGTTTCGAGGGACATGAATCTTTTTCTATCTCCTGAGTCACACCTCTCCCAGTCAGCAAGGGGTTGCTATCGCAATGGAGTCATCCAAGACTCAGAGGAATAATACAAATCAATATGCTGAGAGTTTTCTTAACAGCAACTAATGCTCAGAGGTAAAACTGGCTACTTTCCTAATTGCAATTAATAAGTGTTTACAGGTAAGACAATATTAGGCAATGGCTACTACGGAGAGTAAAAGAATAAAAGATAAAAAAATAAAAACTGGGGAAATAGAGACAGATGGACAGATACACAAACACAGCAAAACAAAACAGTTCACCACTCTTTGACCCTGTGATGTCTTGGTGTCAGGTGCTGATCTCCAGTAGTCATACAAGGTTGTGTTGGTCAGTAGATGACTAAGGACAACAGTACAAACACTTACTTATAGTCCAGAATGGTCGAACCAGCTCTTTTGGAGTGACAGATTCTGACTTGGAGGATCTCAGCAAGAACTCCTTTGCTTTCTCTTCCAGGCCTTGGAAATTCATATTAGCAGATATGGAGAAGCAGCGAGACCCCAGCTGGTATCTTGTCTTCACAGGAAACAATGGTATCATCTCTCAGTATCCTGTATCAAGCTGGAAGCATGGGCCAAGCCTTCAGCTAATAAGCATTCCCGGGCCCTCCCATTCGAAGGCAAACAACACTTTTAAAGAGATGCTTTCAAATGTAAAATTGTCCACAAAGTGTTGTTGATTGCCCCATGTTGATTTGAGACATTCCTTATCTGCCTCAGACAGATGTGATCCAAGTAACTGTCACTTTCAGCGTCGTATTGATTCAATAGGTCCTGATAAACTCACATAAAGGGTTATTTCAGTTCTTGTGTAAGCGTTTGTTCGAAACCCTCGTGCAAATTTTGCAGTATTCCAATACTGCCACCATCTCTTGCCATGCAAGTTGTTTGTTTTTCACACCATACTGCTTCCCTAGAGCCTATCCAAAGAAGCCGACCTCCTCCCTAGCACTTTCACCTTGGATCAGGTGGATAAATGCTGGGGAGTCCCAAAGAGTCCGGGCAAAAAGTAACTCACTGAGAATCCGTGTATCCTCTAAAAACTTAGTTTTTGCATTTGCAATGAATCATCTTAATTTTCCATTAAGATGGAAACAGGCTTTAAAAGATCTGACTTGTTTTACTGTCATGAAAAGCCTAATAAACCTTTTTGATTCACGGATTTTATTTCCCTTCCGATTTCTCATTTTATAAATGCTCTATTAATTTAACGTGATTTCAGTTTGCTGCAATTTGCTATCAGGAGTTACTCTGAACTCTAAATAATGACATTTTTATTTTCTTTCTTTCTTTTGTTGCTGTTGTTTTTTGTTTGTAAGACCTAACTCTTCTAATACATAAAATAAGCTAGGACTTCACTTTGCTTTTACTTTTTTACCTTGAATGCAAAAGAAGCCACTGAGATCTTTTCCTTGAGAATCGTGATATTTAACATTGTTATCACACCAAGAAATAAACAATTGTTTAAGGAAATGGGTGAGAGTTGTTCTCAGTGCTACAGTGCTGAGTCAGTCATGCAGAACTAATTTCCTGGCTGTCTCTGAATGCACATAAAGCTGCTCTGTATCTGCTGCTGCTGACAATGAACTAGTGACTGGAAAAAGGAATCTTAAACACAGACACATCTCTTGACTGTTAAAATCCTTTACACAAAGCATGCTGATCTAATGTACTGTAGTAAGCAGTATCATTTGTGTGTGTGTAAAAGAAATTTTAATACCTGAAGCAGTTGCTAAGAAACTGAATGCTTCAAAAATATTTCTTTCCCGTTAATAACTCTTTTTTTTTTTCCTGTTAATGAATACACTTACATTTGAAATGCTGTGCTGGTTATTGCATAATAGGAAAAATATCTTAACAATAGAAGATTATCACAGATAACTATGGATGTCCCATTCACATGGGGAATATATTTATTATAAGTCTCTTTATCAGAAAATCTGTATTTGAATAAAACTGTGAAATGTTTTAGAACCGGGATGCAAATGGCAGTAAGCTGCTGTTGTAAAAAGGGACTTCCTTATTTGTTTGGTTGTTTTGTTTTTTTTTTTCACATCAAATGGTGCAGAAAAAAAAAAGAGAACTGATACCTATACTTACTATGCAGCATTTAAAGCAAGTTAACATATACCTTTGCTTTCAAAAATAAAGTAAATTCAATTTTATAAAGAGTTGTCTAGGCATAAAAAGATCCTCAGAACAAAAAAACCCAAGCAATCCACCACAAGTAAGAGAACAAACAAATGCATTCAGGTACATAGTTTAACTGAGACTGCAGGAACACAGAAGATGCCAACAAACAGCAAGATTGTTTCTAGCTTAATGCAGATGTAATGTTATTCTTCAGATAAACTTTAATGGCTTGGAGAAGACGAAAGTGGGAGGAAAGTGCACTAAAATCTAAGTTTGCAGTGTTACAGCCCACACAGGGATGTAAATGAAGACTTGGACAGAGGATCTGCTCAGTGAAGCAGAAGGTTTTACTGCCCTCTAGTAAAATGCACTTACAAAACTGTCTTTTAAAATGTATGCATGCTGAGTAAACCTATTCAGTTATTGTTACTGAAAATGTGATTAGTCCTGGTTTGTCATCTCATTGTTTCTGCAGTCAAAGCATAAAACATTTACGTTCAATGTAGAATGACTTATTTTTGAATTAAGAAAAACAGCGTTAATGAAGCACAAAAGCAAGGTCTCTGCGGCTGCATCTGCATGAGCAAACCTGGTGCCAAATTTTCAGCACTGTTATTAGCAAAATACTAAGTCGTAGCACTCTCTGGAAAAGAATGGAGTTTTCATAACACAGAGCAAAAATTCCCGAGTCCTGACTACTGGGGAACTTACCATGTTGCTAGCATTGTACCAGCTCTAAATTAGCAACTCAAGAGTGAGCACATGATTTGTGTCCTTTAAATCCTGGCAGCGGCAACTCTGAGAATAAAATGGCAGCTGAACTCTTTCCGTGATCCTTAGATAGCACTGTAGAGAACCGGAAGATAGTTGCAGGGAAGTTGTAGGCATTTAAAGGTGTAACACATGAAAGGAAAAAAATCACAATTTTATTGCTACACACAGAACTATATCATGCTGTTCTGTACCCCCGGATTCTAATTAATAGGGACAACATGAAAGAATACATGAGGCTGTCATCTTAAAAAGCCTGACACTGATGGTGGTTGTTTTAACTGTACTCTGTGACTCATTAGGCAGACTCATCTGCTTCTCAAATGGCAGCAGGAAAAATGTCTGGGAAAGGGTAAGTGCTAACAGCAGCACCACAAGACCTAGAATTTTTCTCCTCATGTTGTTAATTTAAATTATTTTTTTTATTATTTTTAATATTTATTTATTTTCCACATGCAAAGTATTGAAACTATCAGGTTTTGCAGGAGTCACGTGCTCCTTCTGGGCAAATTGTATTTGCAATTCTCCACATCAGTCACAGAAAGATAAAAATATTCTGTCAATCCCACCACTGGTTTTGTGTACAGGAATGCTCAATCTCCATTTATTCTTTTTTATGCAGCTTCATAAATGTCCAAATGCCTGGGGAAAATGAGGTTAGAAATGGAGGAGTGTATTTAAAGTAAATATAACATAACCTAAGAAAAATAAGACTTTTTCTTAGGAAGTCTGAAAGAGCTTATATTCATTTATAGTAAATATCTCAGTAGGGAGTAGTGTAGCTTATTTCTTCTCCTACCTCTTACATTTCTCTGTGAGGTACAGAGACAGCAGTACCAATACCTCGACCAAGGGTCACCACTGAGGAGAAACTTCCTGAGATGTCACTCTGTTCTTGTATATTCTTTCAAGGCTAATGCATAACATGAATCTGAAAACTAGATCTCTTTTTTTTTCATTGGTGGTGAACCATGTTTTGTTTCCTGACATACTTCTTTTCTCCTGAGAGCTGTGTGGGAAATGAAGCTCTCAAGTGCTCCAATACCTTGTTTGAAGCAGTAACAGATGCAAAAAGAACAGCACTGTGGGAAAGTATTCCAGCATTTATTATTACATGATAATTCAGATCATTTTCAAGTCTGAATTCATGGATTCTTAGAAAAAGAGGTCACAAAATAATATAGGAGACCAACTAATGAAAACTGCATATTGAAAACAGAATTATCTATACTTCAATCACTGTTGACAAATGCTGATGCTTACTAACCTGTCCTTGAAAGCCTCAAGTAAAGCTAATCCAGCTACTCCAAGGTCTTTTTCTTCTTCATTCCTGGATCTCTGATGAATCTTTTCTATGTATAGTTTTCCTGTTTGCTAGCTCCTTTCTGTTTGTTTTTTTTTGTTTGTTTGTTTGTTTGTTATTAAGTCCTTGGCTGAATTCAGCTCCCATAAAGACTATTTTGCATTTAAATTTTATAATGATTTACATACTAAAAAAAGATGAGGAAAAACTTATTGCTTGAGAATCCTGGGAAAAATAAGCCAGCTTTTTCAGACATCATAATTTTAATTAAAATATATTTCCCTTTTTTAATTTCAGTTCTTGCAGCCTGATTTTCTTAAATAAGACAGTACAAGTTATTGGTTTTAATTTGACAATTACTCATTTATTATGCATGTTTACACTGACCTGTGCTTGGTACAGATAATACCCAGTTTCATTTGACATTCCACAGTAAGTTTGGTATCATTTTTGGATGGAGTTCTGTATTCCTCTCTATTTTACCTCCAATATAAATTCTATTGTAAGTAAATAACTGAAAAAATGGAATTAAATCCAGAAGAATTCCAGGAATTTGTTGTATCTCACAGTATCCTGTAGTTAAGATGTGGTCCATGTATTTCTCGTGGTTGGAGATCACTGATTTTCTTAGCCCTCACCAGATCAAATTATGTGACAAGATCATAATTAGATCCGAATAACATGGTTTTGTTTTGTTTTTTTTTCCATGTATTATAAAGAAAATAACATTTTCCTGTTCTGAGTCAGATGAAATTGCAACCTTCAGAATAACTTTCAGGAAAAAAAAAGTGCAAGGACAGTTTCCTCCCCTGATGGCTGCTGAAAAATCCAGTTTTCTCCTGTTCATTGAGTATTTGATTCACAGTATTATCCTCAAGCACAGTATCCTCCAAGGACTTTTAATGAAGAAGGCATTTCTGTGTAAATGGGGAAACACACATTCACATTTCTGCTATGCCTGATTTAGACCATAACAATATTTGGCTTTTGTTTTCCTGTTTGCAAAACAACAAATAAAAAGGCATGTCCACTTGTGCTGCAGAACTCTACAGATGTGAAATTTCTGAAGGGTTTCATATTTTATATATGAATAATAGATGATGGTAAACAAATTGAAAAAACCAAAAACTCTGGATTAGATATTTGAACAAGTCACTTTATCAGTGGTGCCATAGTGCTCATGCTGCTTTTAAACTTGCATGTATTTGGGGTGAAATTGTTTCACTTCACAGGAAGGATTATGTATTTGCTGTAGGAGCAGGAGCAAAGGTTGGCACTGTCCTGTTTTTTTCAGTATTGAACTCTGTCGACAAATCTGAACAGCTCTATCAGATGCTTGCCTACAGCTTAGAGGGAACAAAACAAAGGCAAAAACAAAACAAAACAAAACAAAACAAAAACAACAACAACAAAAAAACACCACTGAATAGAAATAAAAATAAACAAAATAAAAACCAAAACCTAAATGTTTATAATAACAAATAGAAATCTGATAAAAGACGGGAGAATTAATAGAATGATTACAATTAAATCACCTTCAGGAAAGTGGTGAGATTAAGCTTTCTGTGTATTTATGAATCTTTAAAGAATGCTTGGATGAAATCAGCATCACCAATTCACTCTCCTCATTCTGTCCCATACTGTGAAGTCTTTCTGAATCAGAAGCAAAAATAGGAGTGATTGAATCAGTACAGCTGTGAACATTACAAGATGCACACTCCAACAAACACAAAAAGTGTGAGTGCCTGGTGAGCATTAGGAAATCTGTCACTATGAACAGTTGATGGTGACAAGTTTAAACAGATTGAGGAATTCCAGTGTTAACTTATTTTCAACAAGATATTTTCAGAATTGTCTTTTTTTTTTTTTTTTCAGAAGATTAGATGCATGAAAAAATGAGCTAATTAAAATTCCCTTTAAGTAAATGCAAAAAGGAAAAAGAAAAAAAAAACACCTTAAAAATGGAAACAAGAATATTTCTGTACTGATAACTTTCTTTTTGGCTGGAACATTCAAGAACACATTTCTATACTGTGAGTGCCAGACAACTAACCTGGCATTACAGTCTGTTATGGGGGGATGAAAGTGCTTCAGCTAAAAAGGGTGTTCAGTTATCCACTGTCAACTTGAAAGAAAGGGAAAACTCTTTATTGAGAAGTTTATCTTTTTAACCAAAATTTTAATAAATTCCTATGTATGACTGATTCCATCCTGAGAGAGTATAAAGCCTGCAGGGAGAGCCTTCCCAATAGTTCTAGGAGCACCTAGCACATTTACTGACAGCAAAGTAGCAAGTATGGGGGAGCAATGATTAAGAAAAGTAGAAGCAGCCTAAATTCATGGCAATCTTAGGCCTTTTGTGCATTACTTAAAATTGTTTAATTAATGAAGAACAATGTGACTCTCTTGAGATACCTATTACCATTTGTGGCCCTCTCAATGGGCAGATGGACAATATGGAAGGAAGAATTCAAATTATGTTTTTATCTAGACTAACAGTAAGCTTCAGAGAGCTTGGGAAATTGTTTTCTCTTGCTTTTGTAGGCTTAGTCTCCTCTTCAAGGCATTTAAATACCTAGTATCCTTTTAGCATATTAAGTCCTGCTCACTAGCCATCAAATGGTTTTGTTGATTTTAGTCTTTAACCTTTAGTCTCAATGGTAAAAATAGAATACCAGGGATATCTTTGTAATTTCTGTGAACACAACAAAGATAAAATGGCAGAAGGTAAATTTCTTTCTTCCTACCACTTAATATATTCCTATATAAACCCTTTTTAAATGATCTGTGCACTTTAATATTTCCACTTTCTTACTTATGCTGCATTTTAGATGGAAAAGCTAAATTTAAAATTAGTCATCCTAATGTGCAAAGCACTGGAAAAAGATGGATGTTTTGAACATAACAGGCTTTACATTAAACTCCAGCACAGATTAGATGAATTGTGGAATTATGCCTAATACTCTTAAGCGGTTTTAGTGATCAAACACTGAGTAGACCCATGCTGACACTAGGTCTAACACATCCAAGGTATATATAATAGAGAACTAGGACCTTACAAACCTCTGGTTATACTGGTTTATAGTCAAACTTTTAAACGTAAAAATGTTGACAAAAATATATATCTTTAGCATGGTCAGTAGTGTTTCCTGTAGCACTGCTGGAGAGTTCTGAGACTCTGTTCTGTACCTGTGTAGCACATACCACACAGTATATGTTTCTACTGCTATATTGCGCAGTGCTCTTACATTGTAAGTATACTGGATTGCCACTTGAGAGGAATCGCTTATTGTTGATGTAATAAAAATATTATTTCTGCCTTCACCATGGGACTTTGACATGAAATCTGCTGTGACGAAATATGAACATAAATACATTTGTAATATATTTTTGGCAGATTTTTAAGAATTCATTTTTTGAACCACTGATTTGCTAGTGTTCCCTTACTGCTTTTTTTTTTTTCTTTGTTTGTTTTTTATTTTTTTTTTCCAGCTGTAGTATGGATTTAATCTTACAGCTTTAGAAGTTAGTCATCCTATCTAACATATTCCCCTAGACTGTTTCAAAACATACAGAGAGATATCTTAAGTCTCTGGTTCTACAACAGACTTAACTCCTGCCTGAAAGCTCCTGTCCTGTCTATAGGGGAAAGCCTATGTGACAAACTAGATGAATCTCATTTACAGTACTGCTGGACTTCGGACACCTCAAGCTGGAAAGTGTTCTTCATCTGAGGGTTGAGAGATTTGGCTGAATATAGAAATCACTGGGAATAGTTCAATAAGTTTAAGTACAGTGAATCATCAGAAAGATGATCAAGTTTGAGTTGCTTTGAATGAGTGCAAATTTTCAAAGATATGGATGGAATCATACAGCCATTTTTACAAACAGTCTATGAATTTGTCTACTTTAGAAATTTCTGAAGAATTTCATTGCATTCTAGAGCCTGTTTAGGTAAAGTAGAAAAAAATAAAGGGCTAAACAGCAGAGGTTTTTTCCCTGAAACTGAGGCTGTACGAAATAGATGTCAAGTAGGAGTCAGAAAGCTAATTTGTTGTGGAATGGGAGAACAAAGTCCACAAAGTACTCACCAGTGCAGAGAAACTCATTAAACAGATTAAGAGTGGAGGTACTCTGGTCTGTAGTGACCATATCCTGATAGAGTTTCTGTTCTTGCAGAAGATAGGTCCAGCAAAAATCAACTTCAGATGAGTGAACCTCAGGCTTATTTATTTCTGGATGAGATCCCCTGGGAAGCAGTCCTTAAAGACAAAGGATTGAAGCAGAGCTGGCAATTCTTTAAGGAAGCGTTTCTGAGAGTATTGGGGCTCTCTGTCCCCCAGTATAGAAAAAAAAAAAGAAAAAAAAAGAAAAAAAAAAGCCAACCAAAAAAAACCAAAAAGGAGGCAGAAAATCAGTATGTCTGAGCAAGGATCTGCTTGTCAAACTGAGGGACAAGAAGGATACGTTCAGTCACAGAATCACAGAATCACAGAATCACAGAAGAAAGGCCAGGGTTGGAAGGGACCTCAAGGAGCATCAATCTCCAACCCCCTGCCACAGGCAGGGCCACCAACCTCCCCATTTTATACTAGACCAGGCTGCCCAAGGCCCCATCCAATCTGGCCTTGAACACTTCCTGGAACAGGGCATCCTCAACCTCTCTGTGCAGCCTGTCCCAGCACCTCACCGCTCTCTCTGTAAAGGACTTACTTCCCCCTGACATCCAACCTAAATCTCCCCTCCCTTAACTTAAAACCATTTCCCCTCATCCTGCTGTTATCTACCCTTTCAAAGAGTTGATTCCTCTCCTGTTTGTAGGCTCCCTTTAGGTATTGAAATGCTGCAATGAGGTCACCCTGCAGCTTTCTTTTCTCCAGGATGAACATGCCCAGCTCCCTCAGCCTGTCTTTGCAGGGGAGGTGATCGAGTCCCCTGATCATCTTCATGGCTCTCCTCTGGGCCCTCTCCAACAGCTCACTGCCTTTCTGTACTGGGGGCTCCGGGTTTGGACACAAAGTCAGTCAGTGGAAGCAGACACGTGACTTGGAATGAATACAAGGATGCCATCCTGACATGCAGTGATGGGATCAGGAAAGCAAGGGCACAGATGGAACTACATTGTGTGAGGAATGTGAAAAATAAAGAGAAGAAATTCTACAGGTACATTGTTCTGAAGAGACAGGCCAAAGAGAACGTACCACCTCTGATAAAGGAGAAGGGAATAGACAACAGACATGGAGAAGCCTAATGGTAGGACAAAGGGGAACGGTTTTAAGCTAAAAGAGGAGAGATTTAGATTAGATGTTAAGGGTGACATTTTTCAATGAGAGTGTGGTGAGACACTGGAATAGGCTGTGTGGGAATCAAATGTTGTTTCTGCATTAGAACAAAAGAAGAATTTTTATTTTATGGTCTCTGCTGCCATAGTTCTTTTCAGGGGTTGTGATAATTTTTATCACTTATCCTCTAAATGAACCTTACCCAGGAATGCATGCTCAATATATAGGGAAAGTAATTTATAATCACACAGGTTAGATAGATGGAGTAGGTTTTCAGGCACAGACTGCAGCTCCTGTCTGTCCAGCTTCAGGCTTACTAATATTTGGTGCTGGACAGACAAGACTCAAGTAATAGAGTATTTGAGAAGTTAAATAATTAACAACATACATATATAAGCTAGCAACAACTTATGTATAGCCAGAATGAAAAGATATGTTAGACACATTGCAAGAATATCCTGCAAAAATTAAAAGGACAAGTTGTGACATGCCTTAGGGAGTGCCTGAAGGAGGTATTGAGGATGGCCTGCCACTCCCCTCCCGGTACTCTTTTTTTAATAGAAACTTCAAAGAAAAACTCCATATCAATATGACAAGAAGAGCACTGAGACATCTTGGAAACAACAGGATGGCTACTGACTGACATCAGATAGCACACAAATTAACAAGTAATCGACAAATGTAAACCTTCAGTAAGACTGTGAACCTGGAGTACCCAGCCAATGGAGGGGTACGAGGGGGAAAACAAGGTATAAAAAGCTGACACTGTGTCCATAAGGGTGAGCTCCTGTTTGTGGGATGCCTGCCATTGCAATCGTGAATAAAATCTGCTTTTATCAGAGATACTGTCCTGACAAAATTATTTTGATATTTCCAACAGGCTGCCCAAAGAAGTTGTGGGTGTCCCATCCCTGGAGATGTTCAAGGCCAGGCTGGATGGGGCCATGGGTAGTCTGACCTATTGCATGATGTAGAAGTTAGTAACCCTGGCCAAGGACAGAGATATTGGAACTGGATAATCTTCGAGGGCCCTTGCAACCCAAGCCATTCTATGAATTTGTGATTCTATGAAAATATTAAAGCCTCAGCTCCACACAAGACTACAGCAATGTAATTGGATGTATGACTTAATAGTGGTTTAGTTAACAACCTCAATCTGTCTGCATGAAACCAGTTTTAAAATTGCATGAAAATGTCTATTCATTAAATAATACTTGTTTATAAACAAGTTTAATAAAACTAAGAGAAAAAGTGGAGACAGTCTAGCACAACTTGATGGCACAGATGACAGTTTGAGACTAATGTAAAACTAGTCCCTTAGCAGCACAAAGTTTTCTTGATAAATTTTGTAAGTTGTTCGATCCAAAAAGACCGAGTTTAGACATATTTCCATATGTTTTCATGATTTAAAGCTTATCATTCTTTATTAGTCTGTATTCACCTAGAGTATTGTAAATCCTGATCATTCAGTCTGTGTGAACCAGGGTAAATGTGCCGTTAACATTTGAATTAAGAAATTGGAAGATGTGAATCAAACTTCTGGCAGAAAACCTTGCCAGTTACTGAACTGATCTGTTTTCTCTGTGAGCTGATGCAAGATTTTAAATATACGTCACTAGAATGCATATTAAAGCGTGCTATTTAAACAGCTTTACATCCCGCAAACATACATATAATTTTCTTGTAATAGTGCTTTGTTAGGCACATCTAAAAAAAAAATTATAATACAGTATCTATTAATTCATTTAGCAGCTTGAAATTTGGTCTGTCTGCCATCCTAAGAATTGATAAAAGTGAGTATTTACTAGAAGACGTGTACTAAAGGTAATTCAATGTCTTTGATCTTAGCAGACCAGTTCCATTCATAGAGGTAACAGTTGCAATGGGGAATCAGGGTCTGCCCCTACTCCACCTTCAGACTGTGCAGCAAATTGAGGAAAAGGATTCTGTGATAATGAAGAAAAAGAGTTTGGTCTACAGAATATATAGTACAGAATGTAGTATGTTGCATTAAGAGTAATATAGTATTTACATTGTTTTGTCTGTTCCAGGGGTAGCTCACTTATATTCCACACCAATGTGCATCATCCAGGAACAGGAAAAGTATTATTTCCTTAGGAGACAGGCAGGGGAGCTCTTCACACTTTGATATCATGTATCATGGAAGTTCTTTAGGGATACTTCAGACAGACAGACAAAACAGATTTTACCCTTTTTCGGAAAATGTTTCTGATCTTTTCCGAGTAGCTTTTCTAATGTAAAATGTCAGAAAGGAGAAGTGCTATTTTAGATCTCTGTAAAATAAATGTATGAGTTAAATCTAGCAATTACTATTTCTAGGCTGAATTTTGATCAGGCTGTTTTGTAATTAGATGCCATTAAAAGAGGATATATAACAAAATCTTAACAATGATGGTGGTCAATCTCTGTCAAATTTATTGAAAGCAAATACATTTACAAGTTCCATCATAAATTCAGGTCAAGTAATGGAGATTTCTAACTTATTTTCCATAAAACAGTTATTGCATTATGTAGTTAAAATGTCACAGTACACAACAGTTTACTTGCATTAAATTTTCATACAGCAATCAAATAATAAACCAGTATTATTTAAATTTTAATTTATATTATTGTCATCTATTAGCCTAGAATGCTAGCATACATGGAATATTTTGACAGAATGAATATGAAAAAAATGGAGAATTCTCTTATTCTAGTCAATGTTCAAGTCCTGTTTAAGGTTAAAATGAATTACATAGATTTTTGACATTTTATTTTAAAATGATGAAATTAGTATTTTAAAATATATACTAAAATCAGCACTCTCTTACACTGGCATTAATACAAGGAAATAATGTTTATAGACAAATGATACTGGACAGCTTCCTGAATCTGTTACCTTTTAATGAGCAGCTATAAATATGAAAAAAATTCCTTAGGTTTGCTAAACATTTCTTAAAGGTTAGAATTAGTTTCCTCAGCACATCACAATGTAATTAACTCTTAAATGCAACTTTGAGCTCAAGGTGAACTTTCTGTGTACCAGGATATTGAATTATATTTACCACCTATCTCAAAAATATTTGCCAATTTTTTAAAGACTAATTTTTACTTCAACGTCTAAGGAAACCATATAATGTTAACCAGTCTTTTTGTGAGTATATTTGGTGCAGAGATAGGAATATGTGTTTCAGTTTCCTGGGCTAATCAATGATAACAAATCGAGCAATTAGTTTGTGTTTAGTAAATTCATACGTATAGTTTGAGATGGAGATTCTGATTGCCTTAACTAGAAAAGGGAACTAAAATTTTGTTCTGCCAAGAAAAGTGCATCACATCTTACGGATTTTTTTATAAATCAAGCAAGAACAAGTACCAAATTCTGTGCCTGGAATGGGGTAACTCTGGATATATGTCCAGACTGGGGGAAAGGAAGCTGGAGAGCAGTTTTGTGGGTAGAGGTTGAGGGCTTGGTTATAGTAAGATGAACAGAGTCAACAGTATGCACTGACAACCAAAGGACCCAAATGAACACTGGAGTGCATCAGGCCCAGCAAGGTGAGGGGTGCTGTGTTTGGATCCATTCATAACAGAACTCTGAGGAGTTCAGTGTAGACAACTGTAGGATTGTGCCAAAGTAATAGGTGGTAAAGGGTAGATTTCTTGTCTTAAATTGAAGATGACCTTCAGATTAGACCCAGGGATAGCTGTGTACTTTATCATTCAATGAAAGTTGTTTCTGAAAGTTGTAACTGACTGCTTTGTTCTACTTGACTTAAGAGGACAGCCAGACTAGGGTTGATATTTACGCTCTGTGTGTTCATTTCTGGCATAAATTCAGTTTAATGTTTCCAATCTATGTGGGTTTTGTTTTGTTTTGTTTTTTAATGCTCTTTTAGCATGCTGAATAAGGATTGCACAGATACAACGTTACAAAACGTTGTATCTGTGAACGGAAGAATTAGAAACCGACTGGTGTCGGTTATACAGTGTCTATCCAGAATATTTTTGTACTCTGGGATTAAATATCTGAATATTGTATTTTTTCTTAAGTGGTTCTATGTTGGAAATGCTGAAAGAAAGCCAGTTTTCTGGATTCATGGTATTCCACCACAGATCAATATTATCCGTGCTTGAATTTGTCTTATATTCTGACTGACTACACAACAGAGGTTGAAACCTTTCCTACAACTAGATTTCAGTACAGATCTCCACTGATCACTCAGATTAATATATAATTTTAAATATTTAAGTTGAGTTTAAATTGTCATGAACTTTTTTTTCTTCTCAGGAAACAGGAATTTGACAACTTGCCCACAGTTTCAGGAAGCCCCAAAGAAATATCTGTTGCACTCCACAATCAGGTAGTTTTTACACTTGGGATTTATGCATTGTAATAAGCATGACCTGGCTATCTAGGCATACTGCCCTTTGCGGTTTTAATGGCTACTGGGCAGAGGTAACAACAGGGCTCACAAAGTACATAATGGCATGCTCTTTAGCACATTGTGTCCTTTCTGGACATTCCTCTTGGGTTTTGCTGTGAAGGGGATTAAAGAAGAAGAAAACTTATTTCCTTGGCTAAAATTCTGCTTGTTTGCAGAAGAAAAAGTCCAGAAATATATCCCTTCCCTACTGGCAGAACATTGCAATTCTACAGTGAGAAACAAGTGCCAAACCTTGTTTCTGTCCCAAGAGTTGATGAGTAGTAGATCACAAGTTGGTACCAGATAACTGGAAAATGGTGGTGGCAATTCTTAATAGCATTTATTACAAAACCAGAGAAATTTTGAAAGAAACTAATAGTTAAACTTGTTCTTTCAAAATTTTAAAGTAGCAGGGGAGAAAAATACAAACTGGAGGCAAAAGAATCAGTCAAGTAAGGAATCAGGATTGAAGCTTGGGGTGGAATGAAATGATATCCAAGAAAGAAACAAATGATGTCATGTCGACTTGTAGTCCCTCTCTGCATCCCCTGCCTTCCACTGCTGGAATGTTAGTTTCTCATATAAGGGGTCCAGTTTTGATATGCATCAGCTGCATAACCTTGATTCATTCTGTTCAGACAGAGTTGTAAGACTGTCTATACAGAGGTAAGAAGGGTAACAATTACAAAGAATAGTAGGGCAACTGATCCGTGTTTGATCAAGGATTCAAGAGAGAAAGCATCAACATCAAAAGACAAAATCTTAAAGAAAAGGTATACATGGACTGCAGCTGGAGGCTTGTTTATTCAGGGCCAGTAAGTAGATAGCTGAGCTGGGGTTGAGCCCTCATGGCTGTCATTGTTGGTGGAGCATAAGAAAGGTGGCAGCTCCTCACCCCTGAGAACAGCTGTGTCCACCAGCTCTTCCCTCCACACTGATGCCTGTCCAGACAGCGAAGACTCTTCAGGTGATGTAGCAGAATGTGGTGACAAGAGTGCTTAACCTCATAGTAGCTGTACCTTTGTAAAGTGTGCATTGACTTATAAATAATTACTTTATACTTAAAAGATGTCCATATTCTGCTTTCAGAGTCACCCTGTGCCAGGCTCAAGATGTATGAACTGACTATAAAAATATTTTGTAAGGGTTAAAATGTGATTTTATGATTATACTGGGAAACAAATATACTTATTTAAGGAAGTAGCAAGTAGCAGTTGGAAAGGAATCTTATCTTAGAGGAAATGATTTACACTGGTAAAATTAAAAGGAAATAAAAGGGAAATAAAGAAAAGGAATTTAATTTAGCAGGAAGTACAGTAACTGTCCTTGGCATGGATGAAGAATCTTTTGCTGCAGCCATACATCTAGAAAGACTCTAATGTTCACAGGTATCTGACAATAAATCATGTCAAGCAAAAGAAAACATCAATTGAAAAAAAAAATCATTTATGTTTTTAATTAGGTTGTCTTGAATTCTCATCTGCATTCTGAAAGCAAGGGGCTTTTTCAGTAAAACTCATGGCCAGCTTCTATACCAAGGAAACTGGCTGTACTCTAACTGGATTGTGCCCTAAATTTGTTGCTTGGCATGAGCTAGGAAGAGTTTTGCTCTTGTGTCTGACTCCATTGGCAGTGGTGCTTGTTAATCACACACTCCATTACAATTCACTGTACAGGGAGGAATCTCAAAAAGATCCTATTGCTGATTTAAAGGGTGTAAAGTGCAGTCTTTTTTGCTAACCAGATTTGTTGTGTTTTTTTTTGGTAGTGGTGCCAATCCATGATTACTCACAGGTGGTGACTAGAGATTGTGACTGAGAAACCTCAGCTGAGTACAAGAAGGGGAGAACCTCAGAGATTGTGTTTTAGGTGAATATTTAGGCTAGCTCAACCCTGAGCAATACAATGAAGTAAATACCATGGACAATCAAGGCTAAAAATGTTTAATTGCTTTACCCTGATCACCTTGCTTCTTTCCAAGTTGGCAAGTAGGAAATGGAAGCTGCCAAACATGTTTTATTTTAAAATCTTTTATTCATTGGCAAAGCTGTATATTGTATTAGATCTCATCAGTTTTCCAATTTTCTTAGATTTTCCACCCTGCACACACCTATATGTGTGCACACACACACAACTGACTTTTGCATGCAGAGACATCTCTTTGGGTTTTGTGGGAGTTCATGCCCTGCCAAATTTTTTAGCTCTAGATATAATTTCTTGGAGTAGTGCTTTTTGCTACAATCAGTGCTACAACAGAAGTATTATCACCAAATGTAGCACCAGAGCACACTAGAGGACATACTCTGTGCTCATGCAGTAACTCTTGGAAGGAAGGAATCTCCCCACCCAACCCTCAATCCCCACCATAAAAACAGTAAAAAGCCAGGAATCACCCAGAAAGTGCTCCCTGCATGCTCAAAAAATTGCAGTGCAGCATGCAAATATCAATAATCCTGAAATACAAACAGTAACAAAGGCATATATCAGTAGCTCTGTCTCATAAAAATGCTGAGTCTGACAGTGTAATCAGAGCCCCAGAACAGCAGTTCCTGGTTCCTTTACCACTGGGAGACAGGCATTATTGCAACTCTGCACACTTTCCTTTACACTCTAGATTTTCCGTGATGCTTTCCAGCACAAAAAGTCTGACTAGCAAGTAACTCTAATGTTTTGTTTGCTTGTTTTTGTAAGTTAGGATTCTAGTTAGTGTGATTGACTTAAAATTGGGTTATCAATTAAACAAAACAAGACTCAAAAGACTCAAAGTGTATTTAGGAAGATGGTTCATATAGTTAAGCATATTGTTATTGTTATTTTTAATTTTTAAAAGCCAAATGTTTCTTAACAATACAGGAGAAATGCTCAGAATCAATAGTTTCTCTTCAGGAAAAGGTCTTCATGAAGCAGAAAAATTTATTCATTATTGCTATAATGGAAGAACCCCCCCTTATGGCAAGGGAGATATTATACAACTTATCACTTAAATCCGTGCCATTAAATACCCTCACTCTGACACAGGTGATGCCTCTCCTGTCACTCACTGGTTGAGCGTATCAAGCTAACAGTGTTCCCAAAGTGTATGCTAAAATATTGTTCCATATGCAATTCATCACCCTCCTGTTTTTCTTTCATCTTTCAATAGGGAAGAAATGAACAACGCATACTAGGCATCCCACTGTTTCTCTACTGCAAAAACACAACCTACTTCTTACAATATTTGGCAGTCCTAAAAAAATATTTGCCAACTTCTAAACAAGATTAACAAATGTACTTTAGTAAAAAAAAGTCCAGACTTCGATTGTAAACACACGCTTTTCTTTTCAGATGAGAAAGAAAATCAGACACGTAGCTATGCATTTGATCCTAGCTTGAATTTCAGTTTAAAATAATTACATATGCATTTATACGTATATCCACACGAATGTATGTGGATGCATGTATATAAAATCAATCTCTAATGTTGACATGTTTTTAATCCTAGTAGTTCCTTTGCGTATTCCAACAAATGGCCAACATATATTGCAATAAATTCAGTTCTGTATCCAATTTATTTTTCATATATTTGCTGTGGTGAATCCTTGTTATCTTAAAGAGCACATTTCTCTTCATTACCTGTCAGACTGACTGTGCTCTATAGGAGCAGTGTTGCTGACAGAGTCCAGGAAGAATGCATTCTGGCGCACTACATATTCACATATTAACTGTTCTGTAACTGTCTTTTCTTAGCTTCTTATCACTCATGTGTTTTGGTCAGACTCTTCCTTCTCTGGTAATCTTTGTACAGTGAAGAGAAATACTGGATGATACCATTTATCATTAACAAATGAAATTAAATAGGAGAATGAGTGATTAAGAATAGAAAATAAAAGATTCACATATCCATAAATCTTAATTTTTTTAAACATTGTACAAATAAGGGTTCCTTTATATATAAAGAGAGGGAGAGAGAGAGAGAGAGAGACTAACAGCAAGTTTTGCTTTCTATGGATTTTGAAGCAAATTAATTTAGATATGAAAAAAACTTACAAAACCTTTTTTTTTTTTTTTGTCATGAGTTTTGGTATACAGCTTAAGGAACACTCGGAATTCATATCAAAATTGAGGTATAAATAAACTCTAATTCTAAAGTAAACTGATTGATAAGCAGGGAATTTTGAAACTGCACATAGTTTCCAAGAAGAAGTGTATTTTACAGAATCTTAAGTTGTTCCAGGCTGACATCTTAGTGAAACAAATTAAAACAAATTTAATACAGACACTGTACTGAAATATAGTAAACAGTTTTCATTGCTCCTTCTGTAAGTATTAATACTTTCTGTTATATTGTAGTCTAAACATAATGTCATCTGAGGTGCCTAAGGGTGGTTCAAGGTAATGTTTAAGGCTTTCCTGAGAAAGCCTTGTTTTGATAATCTGACAGAGTTCTGAATTGTTAATAGACCTTAGCTAATAGAAGCTCAAGTGCAATTAAACACGTGCTGTGGCTCACTTACCTATTACGTTCATTCTGCCCACTCTGGGTGTCTGCTTTAGGCTATCCTTAATTCTGTCTGAAGTCATAAGACTATTGAGAAAGACTGTATAATTAGAACTTCCTCCACTCTTAAATGTTTAAGAAAATTTTACAAGTTTAAAGCAAAATACATAGCTTTCATACACCTTCCCCCCCCCCCCCCCCCCAAAGCATTATTTTGCAGAAATTTCTCTCATTAATTCCCCTCATTTCATCCCATGCCATGTGCTTTTTGTGTCCTGACAAAAATAAAGTTACTCCACGAAAACAGAAGTAAAGAAGTCTGTTTTCTTAGAAGTCTTCTATATAATGAGTATTTCAAACTAGAAATTTTATTTTTTAATAGAACCTTGAATACTACTTCTCTTGTAGTAGCTAAGTCTCTGATACAGTGAAAAGAGCTGATCTGCCTTCCAGATGCTGTTGCCGCTGTGATTACTTCTGAGACATAGCAGAGATAGCAGAATGTTCAGTCTATTATCACACTGAAAAAAGCAGGATTTAAAAATTAAGAAAAAGTATTATTTGATTCTGAGCAATTTGTTGTGCACTATACTAGCCAACTATTGACCTCAGTCATAGCAAATGATAATTTCTGAGAGTGATGAAATATTTTTTCTATTTCTCACTTACAATATTTACGAGGTTGTTACTCTAGCTCCTTGCTAAACAGGTGGTATATCTTTTTCTCACTGCTGCAGTTCATAAGTTGGTATTTATCTCAAACAATCACTGATTGCAATTACTTTACTTATCTGAGAAATATGAAGCCACCTAATAGACAAATTGCCTATTCTGTGTTCCTATAGTTGGGAAACAGACAAACAAACAACAACAACAACAAAACACAACAGATTACTGTAACCTTGTAAAAAAATAAGCATAAATATAACACTAACAAGCAAATTTCTGGCAGACATCTCACTGGGAGGAAAAAGCATCCAGAAAAACCTAAGCCATACCAAAGCAATAAAGCTGCATCCAACTATAATTTTTTTAAACAGAAAGATCGCAGAAATTGAATAATATTGTAGACTCACAAAGCAGTTGATAATAAATGCCAGATTGTCTTTAGAGAGCTAGTGAGAAAAGTTATTGCCTAGTTCAAACAACTTAAAGCTGTAAGTCATACAATTTTCTCATGCTTCTTAATAACTCTTAAGAAATTGGGAATTTATATTTGATGAATAACTTGACACTGAAATTCATAAGGAATAGGCATACTCTTTTCAAAAAGGAATGCATTAAAAGTCTCATTTCATAGATTATTTGGAAATCTGTATTTTTCAATTTGACCCAGAATAAAGGAATCTTAAAAAAAAAAAAAGAAAAAGAAAAAAGACCAGAGAACTTAATTGAGAACTTAATTTGAAGCTAACTAAGCTATATATACATAATATACGAATATATATTGCCTGGCATTCAAGGCCAGGCTGGATGTGCTCTGGGCAGCCTGCTTTAGTGACTGGTGACTCTGCACATAGTAGGTGGGTTGAAACTTTATGATGAATGTGGTCCTTTTCAACCCAGATCGTTCTATGATTCTATGACCATATCCTCATTACTGTGTTAAAAAAACACAACAGAATCAGTTCACTTATTACCATAGCAGGAACCATATAATCTTTTAAAATGAGTCTATGTCCACAGGTCTTCATGTCTGTCAATACCACAGTTCACAACCTGTCTGCATCAGCACTCTTTTCAAGTGAATATTTGTAAAGACTGAATGGCTTGCTATCTTGGAGTTTTATGCAATAACATTTTATTCATTAAAACCAAGAGGAATTAAGAGGTGACTTTATGAAAGACAGATGTCAGAAAGCAGATGTGGGAAGCTTGGAAAGATAATTAGGATTTAATAAGAATAAAATCTCTATCTTATATTTAATTATAGTTATTGTCTATTTTAAAGTAACTTTAGTTGAATAAAGGACATAACTACATTATTCACTTTTGGGTTTTTGAAAGGTCTGTTGTGGTGGTTATTAATTATGTTTAGTATAATAAACATGCCTGGAAGAAGCACCTCAAATAAAGGATCAGACACTTTGAAAAAAAATTGACCTGTTTAAATGTCAAGAAATCGTGCATTTAATTAGCGAGCTTGTTATTTCTCACAAGGAAGATCATCATATGACAGCATTCATATTTTAATTAGGAGAGAATACCTTTTGCACTCTTCCTCAGGCAGATAGGAAATTTGTCATGCAAACTGATTTCCATTGTGAAATGTGTTCTGCTCTGACTGTAGGCCTGTACTGTCCAAGTTCAAACTGTACTGATATTGATAGCATGGATACCTGAAAAACCTGGAGAACCTTGGACATTTTATTTGACAGGAAAATGCATAGGGAACCATCAAAGGATCTCTTCTGGTTGAGGGGAGTTTTACTGATGATTTAACAGTCTCATAATTTTGCCTATAAACATTTGACTTCAGTTTTGTATATTTACATATTATTTATGTTTTATTATTTCTAATAGTCATTCCAAATTAGAAAATTAATTCAGCACCCATTTATGGCCACTTATGTTCCTTGTGGTTTTTGTTGTCTGTGTCTCCAGCAGAACAAAATGGCTGCACACATCCCTCATCTTGGCTGCATCATCTGCTCATTTTTTCTCTTCAGTCTCTCTAGCTTACATTCTCAGCTCACTTCTGAGCTGCTTGTATTGAGCTGCTTGTATGTGCTCTTTTACTCAAGCAGACTTGTGGCCATTTATTTCTTGTGACGCACTTTGATGGGTTTTTCAGTATAAAATTGAATGTCCCACTCAGTCTTTAATACACCAGTATCTTTGATACTAGTGTTCATAATCTCTTATGTTCATCAATCAACATTTTTGTTTAAAATAGGAAAAACACACATACAGAAAAAAAATAAAATGTTCCCACTTTATTCTGATGACATTGGCCATAGTATCTTACAAAAGCCTCCTTTTATGACAAATTATTTTTTAAAGAACTATTGTTTGGAGTACTTCAGAACAGCTTAATTCTCCCTACAGTTTAACTTCATACTTCCTATTTTTATGCAAAATGTCCTTGATGAGGCTACTGCAATAGAAAAATGTACAGAGCCTAGTTTTAAAAAAGTCTGTATTATTTATTGAGAGGTAACAGTAAAGAAAAATGAAAGATCTCTGAAAAAATTCTCCATAGAAAACTGTTTATAGAAACATATGTAATTCAATGACATTTTCTATATAAATGATTTTCACAGAAAGAGTATTTTTTTGTAAAATATATTTTTAAAATTTTTGAAGTCAAACGTGGTGCCCCACTTTCAACCCGAAAATCTCTTGTCACATATCATTGTAAAATACAGAATTAGTTAAGCCTATGATATCCAAACTAAGATTCAAATAATCATAGAATCAAATGATGGTTTGGGTTGGAAGAATCCTTAATAATCATCTACTTCCAATCACCCTGCTGTGAGCAGGTTCATTTCCTCATCCCACTTGATGAGTTGCAAGGAAGGAATTCTTCGGAATTCCCCAAGGAAAGGAATCCAGCATTCTCTCTAGATGGACTTTTGATCTGTGGGTGGTAGATTGACCAAAAAAGCAAATGTATGTGTTCATATAGTCCAGTTGTTCAGAGACTACCCTTGGGGTAGCAACTCCCATGCATCTGCACAGCTAGGAGTTCCAGAAGATTTGTGAGTTTTTTGGCAAGGGTCTCTGGTAGTTGTGCATCCCTTCCTCAGTAAGTTGCCAAAAAAGGAAGTGGGTAAAATGGCTTTCTTCCCTGCCATTGCAGGGTCCACCTCTCCCATGTTCTCTCTTGCTTGCATCAGGAATGGTGTTGCCAGAAGGAACAGGGAAGTGACTGTCTCCCTGTACTCAGCTCTGGTGAGGCCGCACCTCGAGTACTGTGTCCAGTTTTGGGCCCCTCACTGCAAGAAAGACATTGAGGCCCTGGAGCGAGTTCAAAGAAGGGCAACAAAGCTGGTGAGGGGTCTGGAGCACAGGCCTTATGGGGAGCGGCTGAAGGAGCTGGGATTGTTTAGTCTGGAGAAGAGGAGGCTCAGGGGAGACCTTATTGCTCTCTATAACTACCTGAATGGAGGTTGTAGTGAGCTGGGGCTCAGCCTCTTCTCTTGTGTAACCAGTGACAGGACTAGAGGGAATAGCTTCAAGCTGTGCCAGGGGAGATTTAGGCTGTACATTAGGAAATACTACTTTTCTGAAAGAGTGGTCAAGCACCGAAATGGGCTGCCCAGAGAGGTGGTGGAGTCATCGATCCTGGAGATGTTCAAGGAATATTTGGATTTTGTGTTGAGGGATATGGTTTAGTGAGTACTATTGGTGATAGGTAGATGGTTGGACTGGATGATCTTGAAGGTCATTTCCAACCTTGGTTATTCTGTGATTCTGTGAACTTGAGTTGTCAAATTGAGTTCCTGGTTGATCCCTTACAGTCATCTCCCACTAGATGTTGCCCAAAACTCCATCCAGCCTGGCCTTGAGTGCTTTCAGGGAGGGGGCACTAACTTCCCTTGGCAGCCTCTACCTGTGCCTCACCATCCTCTGAATTGAAAGTTTATTCATTGTAACTATTAAAAATCTAAACTCTTTGTTTAAAGCTATTACCCCATGTTCCATCACTTCACTCCCTGATAAGGTTCACTTTTCAGCTTTCTTGTAAGCCCACTTCAGCTACAGGAAGGTCACTCTAAGGTCTCCCTTGAGCCTTCTCTTCTACAGGCTGAACAACCTCAACTTGCAGGCTTTCGACTTTTAGAAGTGCTCAAGTCCTTGCAGTCATCTTTGTCCTCCTTTGGACACACTCCAGTAGGTCCATGGTCTCATGCTGGGACCCCAGAGCTGAGCCTAGTACTCTGTGGTGGAGTATAGAAGTGAAGTAGAGAAGCAGAATCACCTTACTCAGCAGGTGGCTGAGCACCACAAGGTTCTTTGCTCACTTTCCCCCTTTTCAGTGGGATGGGGGAGACGTTAAAAAAAAAAGACAAAGTAGAATTCATGGGATGAGATAAAATTATTTACTAACATAGAGAAAAAGAAAGTAATAAGAAATACGACAAATATATGTATATATATAAATGTATATAACAAGTGATGCATAAGGAGTTGCTCAGCACTCTTGACTGATGACCAGCTGAATTCCAAGCAGTGAAAAGAAGTCCAATATACTCCCACACCCTTCAAAAGTCCTTTTATTTGATATCATATGGTATGGAATATCCCTTTGGCTTGTTTAAATCATCAGTCCTAATTTTGATCATTCCCACCTCCTTGGGCCCTTTACTGTGAATGGCCTTGGCTCTATACAACACTGCTTAGCAGGCAGCTATAGGCATCAGTGTGTTATCAACATTGTTTTTCTCCTAGAACCAAAGCATAGCATACCAGACATTCTGAAGAAAACAACTACATCCCACCTAAAACTAAGACGTCCACTGTATTGGTAACACTTCTTTTGCAACAACCCAGGATATGACTGGCTTTCTGGACGGCAAGAACACATTGCCAGCTCACAATGAACTCATCAACAAACACCTCCATGTCCTTTTCCTCAGGGCTGTTCTCAGACCATTTCTTCATAGCCTATATACATGCTTGAGATTGCCTCAACCTGTGTACAGGATCTTGCACTTGGCCTTAATGAACTTTTTGAGGTTCTCATTGCCCACCTGTCAAGCCTGTCATGGCTTCCATGACAGTCATCCGTATCCTCATGGATGGCTTCCTTTACCACCAGCGTGTCAGCTGTTCCACACAGTTCAGTGTAGTCAGCAAACTTGTTGAGTGTACACTCAATCCTGCCGTCCATGTGGCCAATAAAGTTGTTAAACAGTGCCAGTCTCTTTGTATAGAGAACTTCAGTGATGAGCTCTGAGAAAAACCCATTGCATTTATTGTTGAGGAGGTAGGAAGGCAGAGAACCTCAAGTGATTTCCCAATGACTCCTCATGGCAAATCACAGAATAATAGCTTTCCAACAAAGCTTTTAAAGTTACAAGGAGGCCAGTGCACCAGAATCTTTTAAATGCTTTTTGCGTCTTAACTCATTTTCACACTCTCTGTAAGGTTTCCAGCATTTTCCTCCGATTTTGCCCTCCTTTGATCATTGGACTGTGATGTTCCTCAAAGAGATCACAATATTATAACACTCCCTATGCTGTGAATGATATCCAGGGAAAATGAAGAGAGCCACTGGTAAATGTTAAGGAACAGTTTCAAAGCTTCATAGATCTTATGGTCAAAAGAGACTAGTGTGACCATTTACTCTGACCTCTTCTACAAAACAGCCCTGGAGGCTTTAAGGCTTTTTTCATCTGCCTGAAACCCCTGGGAGAAGATGCTGTGAGTGCCAGACACCTGCTGCAACTAGCCTGATTCAAGAGAATTGCACATTATATCAGTAAGCCTTAGTAGGAAGATGTGGGCTACACACGAGAAAAAAATGCACCTTTTATGTTCAAGCTACCTCCATTTCCTTCTGACTTTGTTCCTCAAGCTTCGTACATTTGTTTTAAAATTCTTTACGTCCTGGGAAGAAAGAAGAGAATGGCAGGCAATTCAATCTATTTTTGTATACAAATAAATTTTTCTTCTTCAGTGGACAGTAGTAGAAGGATAGACTATGGTATCATATTCAAAACATTTTATATATTATTTCTGGCTGAATGTGATAGCATTTTTACAGAAACAAAGAACAAATAACAATCCTAGACAAAGCCACAGATCTGCTCTTAATTGTGATAAGAGTGAGTCTACAGAGGAATTAGGAGTTATGAATCTTGCAAAGGATCTGTAAATCTTTTTGTAGGGCTTCAGGGAAAATGGTTCTGGTTTCTAACACTGGTCCATATCCCACTGTGTCCTCACACATTGGGTAATAAAATGCAATCAGTGGCAGAGTTAAATTATAAGCACTGCAAATTTCCAGGTTCTTTTTGGTAGAATTTTACTGTAGCTGGCAGTAATAGTGAAATAGAGAATACGTCTGCCTGCATACATGCTTGCAGCACCTGATTTCTCAAGATTTCTCCCTAAATGTGTCAACAACCAAGCTGTTTGTCTGTGAGTAGAAAGACAACAATATGTCAGTGACATAACTGTGAGATCACTGACAATATAGCAAGTTTTTCCTGCTGAATTAAAGGTGGTCCCAGTTGAAATACAAAATGATTATTTTTTTTTCTTCTTGAGTTGTGATGATGAGGAATGCCAAAGCTTTCCAAGTATTGGGAGACAATTTAGCTGGAAAACAGGTGTTAAATTCTGAATATTAAAATCACAGTTTTCTTGATGCAACGAACCATGCTCACCTTCATGTTTTCTGTGATAACAGTACTCAGGGAATTAAGAAAGAATAATATTCTCCTGAGGGCGTGAATGATAAGAGACAAATGCCTATAAAATAAAAGATAATAGAAACAGGGAAACAATAAAAAATTGCAATGCAGCAATAGATGCTTCTGCTTTATGGTAAAAATAAGCAAAGAACACACCAGTTAACATTTTCATTAAATTCTAAGTAGAAAGTAAGTTTTTGAAAATATTATATGCCTAAAAGTATCCCTCATTTTTAGATGGTTACCTTCCTATTCCCTGCCTTTCAGCCGTGTGGGCATAGAATAAATGAGAAAGTTAATGAAAAACAATACAACAAAAGACATTTTTTTTTACTCAAAGCATTGTTCTAGTTCATGTATTGTTTTATGGTCCTCAAACTCTAAAGATTTTTAATGTAAAAAGAATTATTACTCCAGCAGTGGTTTTTAGAAATTAAAAATTATATCCATGATCTGATTTGGAAACCTCCAAAGCAGGCATGATTTAGTTATTTCTATAATCTTTACTGCTTTTCAGAGCAGCCAATTTATCCTGCTGTAGGTGATGTGAAATCTAGATGTTCCCTTCCTTAGGGGTGAGATACTGTTGGAAGTTCAAAACTGCTAACTCAGACATGCGCAAAGCAGACCAGTCATTTTGTGTTGTAGGTAATCTCTCAGGGGAGAAAGGGTCAAACTGTATCAGTCGCACTATCTATTTAAGTATGCCAGTAAACTGGATTGTGATAAAGTCTTTCAAAATATTCTGATTTTAATGAGTTTTGTCCTAAAAATCTAGGTACAATCATAAGTAATGACTGGTGTAACTAAAGCTTGCTATGCTAAAGATAAGGTTGGAATGCAATGACCATAGTCTTCCAAAATGTAGGAAGAAAAAAAAATGCTTCAAAATAATAACAATCTGAGTGTTCACATTGATACATATTATTACTAGGGGAAGTACCCTTCACCACACAGTACACAGTGTCTCTTTGAAAATTGCTTCTGTAGTAGAAAAATGCTTTGCATCTTTGGCAAATGTAAGTGCTTCAAAAATTTAATCATATTCTTCCATTAACACTTAAAGCATTGTGTATTTCACAACAGGTGAACTGGTAAACCATTATTTTATGTAACATTAATGTCGTTGTGCAAAAATAGTATATCTAAAAGGGGAGCTATAAGAGAGAACGGGACAGATTCTTTGGCAGGTTCTGTGGTGATAGGAGAAAGGGATATGATTTCAGACTTACAGAGAGATGTTTAGTTTGGACATAAGGAAAAAAATTTTTACAGTAAGGGCAAAGTAGCACTGAAATGTGTTGCCTATAAATGTGGTGGATGCTCCATTGTTGGAATGGACTCTGAGCAACTTGATCTAACTGCAGACGTCTCTGTTCATTGCAGACGTGTTGGACTGAATGACCTTTAATAGTCCTTTCCAACTCAAATGGTTCTATGATAATATGATAAATACAGTGCTAATTAAAAGAGATGTAGTAAGTGTTGTATGCACACAGAAGTAGCAAACTTTAGCATAAAGAGGAAAATAGATTGAAAGAGTATATTTTCAATTGCATCAAATCAACAGTCTCAATATGACTGAGTTTTGATGCATCACAATGAAAGGAGTTTAGTGGCTAGACTACAAAATTGGGAATTTATATTCCAAGGTTTTATTTTCTGTCACTTGCTATTTTACTTTGGACAACTTTTTTGAGAACTTTGCACTTACTGTTTTTCATTTTACAAATGTGGTATTTACACAATTTATGAGGATGTTGTAATGATCAACTCACAGACTAAAATGTACTAGAAACATCAGATATAGTGCAATAATATGTTGCTATTGCCAGGCTGTCTTGATGCAATTTATAGAAGAGAGAGAAGGTTCTTTGATATCTGTATACCCAGCATGAGATTAAGAAACAATGATTAAAATGTTGGTTTGACCAATTTATTATAAATCCTAATCATGGAAACAGGGAAGGGAAGGATGGCGACTATTATGAATTTGGGTGACAGGGATGGGAAGGAGGGCAATAGAAAAGACAGGAAATAAGCAAGAATTTAGTAAAGTGGGGATCGTCACCACCAGGATCCAGCAGCAGTCCTGTTGCACACCGTTTAAAAGGTCCGAAGCAAAAGTGCAGGGATAGAGCAGCAACAGCATGGTTAGCCTTGGGCAGCGAGCAGGTAGCAGGAAGAAGCCACAGGGTAAGCCTGGGAGGAAGCAGCAGGACTAAGGTAGCAGGCCCAGGAAAATCTGTCAGCATCCAGGTATTCCATAGAGACGAATCTGATGGAAGACACCTTTGTTCTTCTTCAGCATGCTGGTGGAGCACAGAACAAATCCAGGAGGGAGAGAGGCAGGTCATGAGGATTCTCATGTCATAAACCGCTTCATGAGGAATCTGTTGCCAGAAAACCCTTTCTTCTTTGTGAGGAATCTGCTGTCAGAAACCCAAATCTCATGGTTGTAGGTCCCCTTTTTATCTTTCTTCTTCTGCCAGCGTGGCATTCCTGGGCGCTTGGGAAAGAGTCATGTGCAGCCCCTCCTGAGATGGCTATCTTCCTCGAGATAAGCCCACACAAAAGACCGCTTCCTGGACATTAATCTGTGGCTTATCTTTCTCTCGTTGCCCCTGGCCTTGTCCATCTGTGTCCCTCAGACAAAGGATTTCACAACCCTTGCCCAGAACTTGTCCACTAGTGTTCTCCAGACAAAAAATTTCTCAACCCTTGCCCAGGACTTGCTTGGACTTGACCATCTATGTCCCCAGCAAGCTTTGAGACAATGATGTAAAAGAATAACCTCTTACACAGGTATAAATATTTCTTTGTCTTAATAATGAGTTTTAATTGTAACTCTAAGGCAAGTCTTTATACTTCCAATGGTGGAAAATATGTCTTCCCTCCCCCAAGTATATAACAAGTTTCCTATGATGCAGTGTAAAGCAAGAATTCCTTGTAATCTCAAATGACCTGTGGGACTTCATGTACTACATTTGCACATTTGCACTATATTGTTTCAAAGAGAAGTCCTACAGGATGAACTATCACCCAAGGAAGTGAAAAGAAGACAAATCTCTGTTGCAAGTCATTAAAATGAAAATCCTTTGGCTTTAAATAATGGAAAAAAAAAAAAAAAAAAAAAAAGAACACAGGTACACAGGTCCTTTAATTG
Source organism: Perdix hodgsoniae (assembly GCA_035772895.1). Classification (NCBI taxonomy): domain Eukaryota; kingdom Metazoa; phylum Chordata; class Aves; order Galliformes; family Phasianidae; genus Perdix; species Perdix hodgsoniae. Next base: position 31,474,734 of record JAPSGF010000004.1, read on the forward strand.
GGGCCATTTATTATGAAGCTACAATTTGAGTAAAGGAGATGAATAGCATTAAAGGCAGAAAATGCATTGTTTAGCTGAGAAGAAATGGCTGTATCTCCATTGAAAACAAACTCACTCAGTAGGATAAGGAGGAACTAGGAAGAAACACTGAGGTGAGACACTGGATTGTTGTGTACCTGGGAGGCAGTGTGTATTTTTTCTGCTGAGAGCACCTTTTGATCCAAAATGTTATCTCACTGCTGAGACCTGGTAGCGTAGCTCAGAAAAATATGTGCTGCTTTAACGTATGTGGTGACAGATGTCCAGTGAATTAGAAATTGTATATGGAAAAGAATGTCCACTGAAAAGCCACCAGGGATTCTAGCACCTGGAACGTTCCAGATTCACAGCTCCTGTCTGGGCGGTAGACGACAGGAGCCTTATGTAAATAGACAGAGGAAAGAATGAATGATGACCAACGCTATAGGAATTCCCATAAAGGAAATAAACAGGGGGATTGCCCAATTAAACCTATTTTCATATCTATCTGTTCTTTGTGTATTTCCAAGGTAAAAACAGAGTACAAAATTTTTGGATGTGAAGAAAGGTACGGTTTCAAAAATACTTAAGTGGAGGGTGTCATTTAAATGTTAGTTGCAGGACTCTACAAGATAGCCTATAGGGATACCAACATTGGTTGCTTTTATGTCAGAAATCATAAGATGTATTAAAATTTTATCTTCCTAGAAGCAGAAAAAAATGTTCTGCCCTCTTCTAAAGAAAGATGTCACTGACAATGCCAATATTTTGGGGGTTAGTAGTTTTGTCTTGTTTGAACTAGAAGTAAAGTGCCTTTTGCCAAGCATGTAATTTTTGACTATCAGAAGACTTAAGACCCAAGAGATTGCTTAATTTAAAATTATTGATGTACTGTGCTTAAGTAAGTCAAGTTTCTCCAGGAATGCCTTTAACAGGCTTGTTCAACAAAGCTGCCTGTGTTTTTTTTTTTTCTTCTGAGTGTTCACTATATAGATAGTTATGTTGTCTGTAGTAAAAAAGGGTAGCTGAGTGCTGCCTAGGATTATAGGAACTGATATTTACAGGGGATGTAAAGAGTTGATTAATTTAGAATTTTAATGAAACTGAAATACTTCCTTACTGGCGGGCTAAAATATGTGACCAAATTCTTTGAATACTATGCGACCTTTTCAAAATTTATATTTAAGCTGTTAAACTTGCCAAAAGCAGTGACATTTTGGATGCCTGAGTAATAGCACTAATTACTCCTTTTTGTTACTGTAATTTCCATTAGTAAGAAATGACAGAAGTGGTGACATAGGTTGACTTTACAAATTTTGAAGATCCTAAAAGTGATGGATACCAGAGGCTGCAGATGAAGTATGAGATACTCATGAAGATGAATATAAGATGAAGAGATGAGATGATGAGGCTGAGATGAAAGTACTAAGTCTGAAGTTGAACCACCACAGAACACAGTGGAGATCTTGTATGTGCCACAGAAAGTGTATTTATGAAAATTTGGTTTTGACACAGGTGAACTTTCAACTTTCAGTGAAAAAAACAAAACAAAAACAGACTAGTATTAATAATGTAACTCGAGAGAATGGAAAGATAAAAGCTTCCTCTAGAATGCATATTACCTGTTGCCTATTCTCCTCCTTCTTGCCTCTAGCATTAGATTGAATGCTACAGAATGTTGAAAAGATTGTTGATTAATAGCAATTTTAAGTATACAAAAAATAAAAATAAAAGGTACTTAGGTCATTCTGAAGGTAAGGCCTCATTTTTGTTTCCATGGAGACTACAACAGATAGAATGAGCGTAATTCTCAGCTACAAAGTACTCTTTTCTAATGTAGTCCTCACCATTAACAATGTATTTTTGCCAGTGATGGATAAAAATCTGCATGCCACACTCATAAAAATCTATACCAGTGGAGGTGACCCACTGTTTCACAGCTGCTATGATGACATTACCTGGAAAATGCTCATGCAGCTCATCTTTCATTGGCCTGAACAGGTAGAAGACAGACGGTGTCAAATCTAAAGTACACAGTGGATGTGGTAGGACAGTTCAGCCAAGATTTTCAGTGTGCCCATGACCTTTAAACTGTTACAAAGCCTGGTGTTACTGTGTTGCAAGAAACAGATTGTCTTATCTGGCCTGATTCTGGAAGTTCAAGCCTTCTGCTTGGTCAGCCTTGTGGTGTAGCAGTTGGAGCTCATGATTTGTCTGGGTTCCAGGAAATCAAGAAAGATCACCCTCTTCCTACCACAACAGATAGTGCACATCACTTTACCCACTGAGGGCTGTCTCTTGTACTTTTTCTTCAGTGTAGAATTCACGTGTCACCACTTTTGTGGACTGATGTTTTGTCTCTGGGTTAAAGTGGTAACACCATATCTTATCAGCAGTAATGATGCAATGCAGTAAACCGACACCCTCAGCTTCACATTGGTTCAGTAGGACCTGACAAACTTGTATACAGTGTTCTTTCTGTTTCTGTGAGAGCATTCATGGAACTCACCTGATGCAAACTTTGCAGTATTCCAACATTGCCACCATCACTTGCAATACACTGAAGCCAATATTCAGTTCCAAACACAGTTCTCTGGTCATAATCCACTGATTCATGTGAGTGAGATGATCAGTACAAGTCTTCATTTCATGATGTGACAACTGTGCTTGGCTGTCTGAAATATGGCTTGTTCTTCACGTGGATTGCCACTGCTGAAATGCACCACCCACTGTCTCACTATGCTGACATCCACAAATGTTCAGCAAGTGTTGGTGAGTGTCAATAGGTGTAATGTTTCCACATGAAGGAATTCAATGACGCATCTTAGTTCATACATACTTACATGTCAGATGCTATTCTGTCAGACTGCCCCTCTGCTGCCATCTGTCACATGGCAACAAAATGTTGACAGGAAGGTTCATTCTTTACTGCCATACTATCATCTGACTCTGAAACAATGAGCTGAAATAATAAAATAGGGGGCATTACTTTTGGAGCAACCCTCATATGTTATGGAAAGCTTTTCAAGTAAGTCACAAATTTAATAATCCCATAAGTGTTAAATCTTTATGTGTAAAATCTTTTTTATTAAAATAGATGAAAATCATTCCTGCAAAGTGAAGATCTTTGAAATTATGTTTAAAGTTTTAGTGTTCCTTATAGAAAAATCTCCAAGAGAAGTGATTACTTTCCTCTCATGTTCTACAGTCATTGTACTAACATATTGCTAAATGTCAGATAAAATGTTTTCATAAATAATATATACAACTATCTATTTGCCTTAGGTATTGCCTTTTAAAATTCCTGTAGTTATTCACCACTTACTGAAGAAAATTACATCTTTTAGAATAGATGTTTGAAGCAGTCAGGCAGGGGGTTTCATTGGTTTCAGCAGAACATGAAGTCTAGTCAAGATATGATTTTATATGCATACTTATCCATAGTTTTGGTGTATTGCACTAGAGAACAATTTTTGAACTTAAATATGAGAGAACTATTTTTTCTCAGTATCACTCTGATATACGCTTACATTACATTATTATATTGTTATTATATTATTTTGTTGCGTTGGTGAAAATGATACAGTAATCACATACTGCTTTTCTATGCTCTAATTCTTTCCCAAATTCAAATAGCTATAAAATTTAATTTTAAAAAAATATTTATCACCCAGAGAGGTAAATTAACCCTTTATAAAATTAGGCACTCCCTCATACACAAAACCTATAAATAAACACATTATATTGACAAGTTTCTAGATGTAGATATGACCGTCAAATAGTCCTAACTGTTTAAACTAGCAAAACTAGAAAAGCTATCATTACACATATAACATATATTCTTAAGCCAGGTATTCAGGTAAGTCAATAAATGACACTTCCTTTTTCATAGTGTAAGCTCTTTATTTCTTCGTTTTATTGCTATTGCATTTACAATTTCAAAATTTCTTTTGCCTTTACATCACGCAATGATACGTAATGGAGGTCAATATATGTGACTTATAATTGGCACTGATTAAGATGAAGAATGTGGTTGGCTGTCTCAGTTGCTAGGCAGTATCCTATTAAGCCATGGAAATACATCTGCATTTGATCAGATGATCATACCACTTATATTCACCAAAAAATATGCAGCAAAAATTCTGCAATGAATAGATAAAACCTAAACTGAATGAACACCACAGTTGTACATATTTAACTTTTAAAATCAGTCTGACAATTATTAACATTTTTAATGTTTATAATTTGTCCCTTTTCTCCTTTTGGTGTGTTGTAAATATAACACTGCTTCATACAGGTTCGTCATCACAGAGGCATTTGAATTTTATTTCAAAATGGAACTGCTTTCTCACTACTTTCAGCTTGAAACAAGTAAGTGTCCTTTCATAAAATGTCTGTTTAATCAAATCTGCTTAAGTCTGTTTTTCTGATTCTCTGTCTTTTTGCGTGGAAGCTGACAGATGACTGGCTAACAGTGAAAAGTGTTCATAATAGACATCTTAAACATCTTTGTTATTCTGAAGAAAAAAGAGAAATTCCTAAAATATTTCTCAGCACTGTTGTCCTCCTTGTTAAAGGGGGGAGGACAAAGGTATTTAAAGCAAATTACCAAATGACAGCTTTTTGGAAAAATTTTTCCATTTCAGAAATCAGATGGAAACAAAATGTACCTTTGCGCTTGCTGTTCCAGATGGTTAAGATGGATATAATTTACAACGGTAAGTACAAAGCTATCAGAAAATGACAAGTATAGTATGTATAGAAGTTCCAGCATTCTTTTAGGTTCAGAATTTATAGTAACAGCTTTAGTGTAAGAAATTGGAATTTCTTCCTCTGCCACTATGATCCACTTAGGTGGCACACACCACACAGCTTATTTTGAGTTAGGTACATCTACACGGATAACATTCATCAAGGAACAAATTGAAGCACTGAGCCTTTGGCCATCCACACTACTTTATTATTGGCTTTTTTCCAGGATGTTTTCCAGATCACTATAAATGGTTTCCTGTCAGAAAAGGGATACTTAGGTTCCTCCATTTCCTATCTCTGTAAAATAAAAAATAATGAAATAAAATAAAATAAAGATAGTACAGAAGCATCTGCACTAATTTTGATAGTAGAAAACAAATTTGCAGAAATTCAAGAGAATTCTTGTAACTGAAAAGAAAAACACATTTCATTGGTTAGAGATGTAGTTTTCTTTGGGTAAAATTATAAAAACAATAATTTGGCTAATATGTGAAAAATGACCTTATTTTTTTCTGTAGAATTTGTATAAATACTGTGTGTTGCTCAGGTAATCTACATGAGATCTTGTTTGAACACTTTGAAATTAATGAAAATACACTGTATGGGAGATAGCAAAAGGAAACAAAATAAGAGAAAGAAAAGCTGTGCTAAAGCATACTGTAAGCCTTTGAGGAAACAGGTGAAATAACCTTTCCTTTCTTTGAGCAAAATATCCTACATGGCCTGGTTAGTTACAAGCCTTCTATTGAAGATCTGAGGTCAAATAGAATATTTAGATCTTTATGATTTCAATACCCAAAGTGGG
>JAPSGF010000004.1:31480408-31496233 GCA_035772895.1 Perdix hodgsoniae
CAGTAGATTGAGGCCAAGACACAGATAATGGAAGACAAATAGCAATGAGAAAACATGCTGAGAGGGGAAGTACAAATGCTCCCTGCAAGATGCAGGGGCCAACATGGTTAAGGAAAACCAATCTTTTCCTTTGGCTTTGACTGGCTCCCTGTGCTGCTATGAAAGTCTTTTGCATCCATCTCACTCAGAAGGAAATAGTAAGATCAAACTTCTATGTAAAAGGTAAGATAGAAGATCATGAGAAAGGAACATTAAGGAAAAATGTTCAGAATCAAAGTGAAAAATGCAGAAAACTCTGCAAAAAATTCTGTACTAGCTGATAGTTGAAACTACCAAATTATCATCTCAGATGCTTTAAATACAAATAAACAGAACAAGCGGGGAAGCATTCAGGTGTATAAACTGTTCTTCATAAGGCAAGCAAATAGATAATTTTTCTGAAACTTTGGTGAGATTTCAGAAGTACAAATATAGTATCAATTGCATACAAGTTGTATAATTCCTCTACAGTTATACACACACCCTCCAAAATTTTTCTTCCAAGGGCAAAGATTCAGATTTATCCATAAAGGCTAGTAAGAAGTGTGGGAGTGTTAACAATTCATGACTTCTGGCAGAGGAATATTCGCAGGAAACATTTCAAAGAAATGGTTATTCATGTCTTTCTCAGTGAAGAATTCTTTTGTCTGATAATAACTATAGGAGGTAGAAGAGATATGGATTAATTTCACAAAAAAACATTCTGGTGCCAAAGTAAACATATTTTTGTATCATAGAGTAAATGCTGCATGCATCATGTTTTAATTATTGGCTTACATATTAGCTGTATAGCAAATTTGTTTGGTCAGTTTTATAGTAAGAAAAAGCCTTCAATATTAGGCTCCCTGATAAGTTTTCATAACAACATTGTGGTGTTTCATTTCTAAATTACTGATTACATTTCCTCACCAAAACCTGACAGCCAGCAGGAAACACCATTTAATGCTGTTATTTTTGAGACAGCCAACTACTTGAAAATTTTACAAACAATATTTTAAATAAAGAGAACAAAATATTGCTTTTTTTCACTGATAATGGAACTGTAGGATGTTCTTGGATGTAAATTGCTATCAAGAAGTAAATTAGCAATTCAGAAAAATCAAGAAACATTATTTCTGACATCATTACAATAACAAAGTTATCTAATTCTTCTACAAGTTTGGGTGCCAGAATCTAATTTGGCTGTCTTTAATATTCCAAGATAAAAGGCATAATATTTTAGTAAGCAGCTTATAAATGATATAAGATAAAGAATCTGCAAGTATTTTCACAACATTCATTGTTTATCTGTCTTCTACTCTTAGGATACATTTCATTCCTTGCCATAATGTTTTCACACTTCAGCAAACAATATGTGCACACATTTGTACAATACTATAAAGAAATGTATTATTTCTTTTGAATAAGATTATGGTTTTTTTTTTCACATTTTTTATTAAAAATCATAGGCCAGAAATAAGAGATTGTCTGAACATACAAAATGTACATAGGCTTTTTTTTTTTTTAAATGCTCATACTAGATGGGCAATCAGGAAATTCTTCAGAAATAACCCTTGAAAATCATAGTTTCTCAGAATTTTGCCACATCCTTTTGGAATATATTACGGTTCTTCATAGTCTATTAAATAGAAGTGCTGCAAATGAACTAACAATATTCAGATGTTTGTCTGAGTAGTTATCTTAAATAGCATCACTGAATCACAGGATCACAAAGTCTGAGGTCTGGCTGGCTGGCAAAGCCTCAGTCAGGCTGAGGTTGGTAGGGATCCCTAGAGATCATCTGTTTCAACTTATTTTCTGAAGCAGGGCTGTCTACAGCTTGTGGCAAAGGTCCATGCGTGGTCAGCTTTTGAATATCTCCAATGGATTTACTGGTTTTCAACCCATATAGGTTTTAACCTGTATCTCCACAGGCCTTTTCATCTGCAAGCACAGAACTTCATGCTTGTCTCTGTTGAATTTCATGAGTTTCCAGATATCCCATTTCTCCAACCTGTCCAGATCCCTGTGTACGGAAGCATGAACCTATGTCATACCAGCCACTCCTCCAAATTTTGTATCATTTGCAGAAATGAAGTCAATGACAATTCTGGAGGAAATAGATGTCTACAATAATCACATTGCAGAAGCCTTTCCATTGAAACAAAGTTTTAATTCTGTTTTTTTTTCTTTTTTTTCTTTCTTTTTTGTTCTGTCATTATTTTTTATGTTATAGAAAATTATGTACTGTTCAATTAAATTTCAAATATGTCACCCCCTAAAGAAAATGTATTTCAAACAAAAATTACTTACAGTGCACTATAAAAGTACAGCAAAAGTAATAAAGTTAAAAATGAACGAGTGCCACAAATTAGCAATTATGTAGTACTCATCAGCTTCCTAGTAATATATATGATATGACAATGTGATTCCAAGGCAAGTGGTAACTTGGAGAAATACTGGACATTACTGTTGTACATTGACTGCTCCTGATAATTTACACCTATCTTCAACAGATGTCTGTTAAGATTTATTCTTAATACATCTTGAAATGAATTGTAAAATGCATTTAAAATACTATGATTTTGGAATTTTTGAGTAAACACTGAAAAGAAACAAACCACATGATCAGCTCAGCTGCAGGCCAGTATTGTAGTTAATAGTTGAAAACTGAAAAGACTATTAGCTAGATGTGGGACTGTATTGATGAGCTGGGAAGCAGAAATCCTAGTAAAGTCAGTTAGTAAGGCTTCATAGGAAATAAATTTTGTCAAATAAATCTGATTTGATGAAACTAAAAGAATAAGAAAGGGGAGGAGAGGGAATGCTTATGGAGCCATGGAATAGATTGTCCAGAAAGACAGTGGAGTCTTAAAATAAACAACAGAATCCTCTTAGTTATATACACATTTAAATGTACCGAATCAGAGATAACTGAAAAAAGTTTGAAATTATATTGCAAATTGCTGAATAAATACTTTAAAAATAAACTGTTTGACTATATCACAGATTAGCAACTGAAAAAGGAGTGTGATCATTTATGTATCTATAACTAGAAGTTTTACTTTAATTTCAGGTTTCAATTTTTTTATTATTATTATTTTTTTTTTCCCCTAAAGAAATCAATTTACAGATAAACTTGTCATGGGTATTTTTCTCCAAACGCAAAGGCTCAGAATGTAATCCAACATCAATTCAATGTTATTAGAATCCTTCTATTAGAACAATAGGTTTTGTATCAAACACGGAAATTAAATAAAATGACAAATAATTGGGTTGCAGGAAGCAGTAGAGGGGAAAATTCAGAATAAATACAAAATGTTATTGATACAGTACAATTACCATGTGTGCAAAGGTTTCAGTATTACAACAAAAATGTTGTGAAAGCCATATTGTGAATATCACATAAGTTCCTAACATTTTTATTTTTATAAATCTCTGAAATGATTTAATAACATTGTGCAAATTTTTATGTAGGAAATATATTTACAGAACATGCTAATTCGGATGTCAGACAGGTATCAAACATATAATTCCAGCAATTCTTAAATTTATTATTAATAAGTATTGAAAGCATTTATGAAATACATCTCAGAAATTATTGGTTGAGCAATACAAGTATTTAGAAATATTACAGAAATATCTGACAAATAATAATTCTTTTCATCAAAGAAAATATGATTCCTAATGCTAAACAAATGTATACATAAAATAGGAGGCATTAATTTCAGAGTAGCCCTTGTATGTGTACAAATATGATGTTTACAATGTCAAACATATGGTACATGCCAACAGTACAGTCAACATTTAGTAAGAAAACCACCGAAAGACATGACATATAGAAAAAGTCCAGACAAACAGCAGAGTTAGCACAATTATACTATAAAGAGTAACATTAAAATGACTGACACGAGGAATAATAATGGTATCTAATTTCCCACTAGGTAAGCCAGCAGAGATAGAAATTTCTTTTACTCATCCAGAATCACTAGCATCATATTCCACAACATATTCCACTACTCATTCAAGTGCTATTCAAATATCGCTCAGTTATAACTTATTTTGTTAGCTGAATAAAATGTTGAGTATTAAAACTGGCACTGGTTCAACCATCACAGTTTATTAAATTGCTCAGGAGATCAGGACTGCAGTATAAATACCCATGTGGTAAAATGAAATGTTCTATTTATCAAATCATACCCTGCTGTGTTATTCATTTGATAATAAAAACTTTATTTTCTCCACTTGTGTCTTCTCTTATTAATGAGATATAAAGCTTTTTCAGTTTATTGTTTTGTATAAATATTTGAACAGTCAATGAAAGGTCAACAAAATATAGGTAAAGCTTCCCTGAAACAACAACAAGAAAAATGTTTGTTTTTGAAGAACTATGTGTTTCTTTATATATATATATATATATATAAAAAAATATATATATAATATTTAATAAAATAATAAATGTTTAATAAAATGTAAAAATATAAAAATAAAAATATAAAATAAAATAATAAATATATATAAAATAATAAATAAATATATAAAAATAATTATATATATATATTTTGGCGTAATGACTCTTCACATATACTGGACTCATAGTGATCCACAATATATGTTTCACTCATGCAGCTTGTGTTTGTTTTGCATCCTTTCACATGACCTTACCTCAGTGAAGCAATGTGAGAAATACCGTCTTTTCTATATGGGTCACATCTCATGGTGAGGCAGTACACATGCTGTTCTAGTGTCTCTGTGGAGCTACCCACATTAACACCTTGAAATAGATTTATTTATTTTCCTTACTAATTGTCATTTCCTCCATATCCATGGAGTCCTGCATGGAGTCCACTTCAGATGGTAATGTGGATATCTCCTCTGTCATGCTTCTCCTCATAGGCTGCAGAGAAACACGTGCTTCACGTTGACATCATCTCCCCATCTTCTCATACCTTGGTATCTTCAGTGTTGTTTCTAATTCTTTTCTTCCTTATGTTTATGCACCGTTTTCTCCCTTTTCTCAGAGGCACCATCGTCTTGGCTGTGGTGCCTAGCTACACCCTGTGATAGGGCCACTGGAGATATCTGGAACCCAGCAGAACCCTGCTGCCAACATTTGGGCACTCGCACCCAATACATTTATTTTTATGTAACGCTTAGCTTCTAATGCTTAGGTTAATATATGTATATATATTTATTAGACTGTTAATATTTCAATTATACTACAAATAATGTATTGGGATTATATGGGTTGACCAGGGAGGTGGGTCAACCCAGTAGTTGATACTGGTGAGGCTTCAACTCAAATACTGTGTTCAGTTTTAGGCCTCTCACTTCAAGAAAGACATTGTGGCCCTGGAGTCTGTCCAGAGGAGGGCAACAAACTGACGATGGGTCTGGAGCACAAGCCTTATAGTAGTGACTGAGGGGACTGGGATTGTGAAATCTAGAGAAGAGGCTCAGGGGAGACCTTGTAACTCTCTACAACTACCTGAAAAGGTGTTATAGTAAGTTGAGTGTTGGCCACTTTCCTAGGTAACAGCAATATGATGAGAGGGAATAGCTTTAAGTTGTGCCAGAGGAGGTTCAGGTTGGACATTAAAGAAAATTTATTCTCAGAAAGAGTGATGAGGCACTGAAACAGGCTGCTCAGGGAGGTGGTGAAGTCACCGTCCCTGGGGGTGTTCAAGAAAATGGTAGATAGGGCACTGAGTGATATACTCTAGAGTAGTCACAGGCACCGTCTGGTGGCTAAAATGGATGACCTATGAAAAGAGAAACAAAAAAAGCTGTAAAAAAAACATCCTGACTGTATATCTGGTTTTACTTCGGTTTGCTGGCTGTTTATCGTGGCAGTAGCATTTGCCTCAACAATCAAATAAGAACTTAATAGAAATCTGATTCCTTAATAATCTTTCCATTTCCATCTATTGGGTCAAGCACTGAATAAAGTAATTAGTTATGAAGGAAAATATTCTACAAAGGTCATAAAAAATAAGCTCAGTGGGCATTAGAGATCTTCTCATTTTCCAAAAAGTCCACTGCGTTCCAAGTAAGAACACAGTCTCTCAAGTCAAGATGAACATTTGCTAATTCTCATGTTCTAGGAAAAAGTCCAAGAAATGTAAGTGCAGGAAAAGTAGTTAAAAAAAAAAAACAAAAAAAAACAAAAAACAACAAAACGTGTATGCAAACAAAATGCCAACAGATCTCAGGAACTTCAAAACTTTAAAAATGTTTTTATTCCACTTATGTAACAGCATCCAAATGACAGATTGATAGCTGCCCCATCTCTCCAAATTTGAGTCAATCAAAGCAACAAGAAATTGTACAAATGTTACATTGGATCTTGAATTACTATCAAAGACACAAATAAATTTATAACCTAAGTTTACCAATTCAATAAACAAGCTCTTCTACAGTTTTGGGGAGGAAGAATTGCAAAATGACTTTTTGCCTATTGAATTAATCTTTTGCCTTTATCAGAGGGATGCCCTGACTGTGCTCTGACCGAGCAGTGCAGAGGCTCAGCCTGGCCTTGACCTGAGCTGGATTTCACTGGTTTAAACCTTTCATCAAGAGTCAGTGACTGATGCTGCCTTGCTTAGCCTCAAAACATCTGCCTTTCATAATAAAACACAACAAGAATTTATGCAGGTCTGGTAACAGGCACAATGCAGATTGGTATGGATTGAGGCTTTTTACTCCATCTCCCTAAACTTGATAACTTGAATTCATTGACTTTGGGCTGATATTTTATGTGGAGATTCCCTGAAATAAACAAATCAGCAACAGTAAAAAATCAGATAGCAGTGAAAAATTCTTCATTATTAATAAAGTCATGAAACATAAGACAAAAGGGTGTGATTTAACATTGAAATTACATTAGAACTTACATATCCCAGATCAAAATAAGGCTCTATTATTTCATAGGTGACAATTAGGTAGCTGTGGGCAATATTTATTCTAGAACTTCAGAAATTTGTAGTGATTACAAGAAGTACAGTTTTAAGGAAATAAAGTAATTCCTGTAACTATGGATACCTATAGCTATGAATAGTTTATCATCTTATAAATGAATAACAATGACAGAGAGATCACTGAATAACTGACTGAAAATCATACAAGTATTAGAGCCAAAAATTAAATCCAGCACTTCAGACTTCTAGCCCAGTGGCATAAACAAAACATACTCTGCCACTTTGCTAGTGTGCATGTACAGGATCAGTTATTGATGCATTGCTCCCATAGGATTATAGAGCACTCAGTGGATAACACAGAAATACTATCCGTCTTTCAGTAAGAACTAGGTTACTTAGCCTGGAGCTTTAGCTTAGGTAGCATTGATATGCCAGTGAATCATGTTTTGTAGACTTACCCTATGTTTTGGCATACTGAGCTGCTCCAGGAGCAGACAGAGCCTGAATAATTTTGAGAAAGAAAATTGTCCTATTTTTCTGAACAATTTTGTATTCTGTAACATTATAGCCATTATAACTCTAAACATGCTAGGAGTAAGAAGACTGAGATGTCAACAAACCTCTATTATCTTACACTGGTTCTATAAATGGCAAACTTCCATTTCTTTTCTGAACACTGTTAATTGTTCTGTCACCTACTTCTCCTCCTTCCTACATTGTTTAATTTACCAACTTTATTGTCCTGTCTGACACCAAACTGAATAATATTAAGTTACAGTCTCTTCTAAGTTTTACCTATTACTACAAAATGTGATAGTGGTTCTCTGGGGTAGAGAAGTGTAGAGTTTGATACTGTACAGCGTCCCTTGTTGCTTAGATGTCTCCTGCATGTCACACTTCACATACAGAAGTACCTTGCAGATTCTTCTGATATCCAAACTTTTTTGGAGGGGCTTCTAGAGACTGAACCTTATATCTGTGTGCTTTTATCATTTTCCTTTCTGTTTCTCTCACTTCTGAGATGTGTAATTGGAAGCAGGAATTACTATTTGTTACTCTATTTGGTGGCTCTGGGGAGGCACTGATGAGGGACTCTACCAGCCAGTAGGAAAAATTGAAGGACGAAATATAAAATTACTTTGGGATTGAGGCTTTTCAAGGGGTGAAGAAAATGGCGATGGAGTCCAGTTTCCAAATTATGGCTTAAGAACTAATTGCCCAGAGAGGTTGTGGATGCCCCATCCCTGGTGGCATTCAAGGTAAGGCTGGGTGTGGCTCTGGGCATCCTGGTCTAGTGAAACTAGATTGATATTTAGGTGATCTTTAATGTCCTTTCAATTCAGGCAATTCTGTGATGCTATGATTCTATGTCTGTAGTCTGTGCACTGACCTAACAGTGCAAGGATTCAGCCTGGCCTTAGCCTGACCCTAGGTTTTGCTGGTATAACTTTATGTCCAGTAACTGCTACTCATCTTCATCTTTGGAAATGGCCCTGCTGGAGATCCCCCTCCATCTGCCTTTCTGACAAAAAGCCTTCTGTGGGCATGGAACGGGAGGAGCTCCCCAGCTCGCTGCCAACCAAAGAGAAGAATAGAGTTAATTAAAAATGTAAAAAGAAATCCAAGCAAGTCCTAGGGCTGAGAAAGAAGCTCACTGTGAACATGATATTCCTCTTGATGAAGACCTTGAGGATGTTGGTGACTTCTTGTAGATATTCCTTCCTAATCTCCTTCATTACAATGGCTGCGGCTGATGCTACTGGAGTCCAGAAAGATGATGGAAGACAGAATATAACCAGAAGTTATTTAAAAGATATTTGGATAAAGTCCTGAGTTACCTCATCTAATCTTACATTTTAACCCGATTTCAGGAGGAGCATGTTTAAGATCCCTACAATTCCGTGATTCTGTGAGTAAATCCTTGAGATATTTTCTAGTACAATAATTTCAAGGGCATTATCAAGGATTTGGAGCCTTGGTATGAATTGTGAACATCAGTATTCCTGTAAGTTGCGTAATAATAGTTGTTTGTATAATTCCAATGACAGTATTAAGGTATTAATTAGGATAAAATTTGATTATTGACTCCACGTGTGTGCTCCCTTTTATTCCTGAACAGATTTTGATTGTAACTTTATGTACAGTACATATTTAAGTATTGTATTTAAGTACAAGAAGGGCAGTGAGCTATTGGAGATGGTCCAGAGGAGGGCCATGAAGATGATCAGGGGACTCGATCACCTCCCCTGCAAAGACAGGCTGAGGGAGCTGGGTTTGTTCATCCTGGAGAAAAGAAAGCTGCAGGGTGACCTCACTGCAGCATTTCAATACCTAAAGGGAGCCTACAAACAGGAGAGGAATCAACTCTTTGAAAGGGTAGATAACAGCAGGATGAGGGGAAATGGTTTTAAGTTAAGGGAGGGGAGATTTAGGTTGGATGTCAGGGGGAAGTTCTTTCCAGAGAGAGTGGTGAGGTGCTGGAACAAGCTGCCCAGAGACATTGTGGATGCCCCATTCCAGGAAGTGTTCAAGGCCAGTTGGATGGGGCCCTGGGCAGCCTGGTCTAGTATAAAATGGGGAGGTTGGTGGCCCTGTCTGTGGCAGGAGGGTTGGAGATTAATGCTCCTTGAGGTCCCTTCCAACCCTGGCCATTCTGTGATTCTGCAATTATGTGATGTGGATATGGATATTCTGTGATTCTGGATATGTGGTAGAAGCCAAATTATATGTGGAAAGAGGAAAGTGGTTCTTCTAGACCATGAAAGAGTAAGTATGCGATTAACAAGAGAAAGAGCATGGTTGTCAATGCATCAGTATAATAAAAATGACTTTATCATATTTGTATGATAATAATTATCAAGGAAGGGATGGGAAGAGGGCTATTCCTTGTCTTAGAAAAGAAGGATAGAAATATATGATTTTGATGGGCTGGACATATGCAAATTCAATTTTCTCTTTGTCCAGAAGGCAGTATTCTAGAAGATTGTTTTGCATCTTGGCTCTATCAGCCTGTGAGACATGTTCAAATCATTCTTCAAATTCCATTTTTAAAATGTTGCTAAATATATGATGTTTTAAAATAACCATAATCACTGTCTAATGTCCTTGTTTCAAGGAGGGGTAACATCAAACTTCAAAATACGCCATCATTACATGTATTTGGGAGACACCCTTGCTATGAAGATGTATTTAAATGTTCAAAATGTACTCAAGAACGTGGGAGAGAAAAATCTAGCCAGAGATTAAATAACTCATATGGATTCATATTAATAAGAAGAATAGTATATTAGGGAGATGAAGAATAGTAAATTAGTAAATTAAAAAAAAGAATAGTAAATTAGGCTCACTAATTCACAATTTTCCAGGGCTATTAGAAGACATGCAGACTTCAATGTCATCAATATTGTTCAGTTTGAGATCGGATTACTCTTATTATTGCATATTACTGGCACATTCTTTTAGAAGGCAATGAATGAGAAAGAAAGGTCAGTGAAGGTTTTTCATGCTGAGGTGAAGAACTTGTTGAAGCTTAAAAAAAAAAAGCCACATAAAAGCAGTGAAAGGGAAAAATTAAGAACTGTGTCGTAGCATAAACTCCGAGGAAGGAATTTCAAGAGGGATACCTAGCAGATGGCATGATGAAAAGTGTATTTCATCTGATATTATGCAAACCAGTCTGAGCATGAAACCTCTAAAGATAAAAATGTCATGCAGGCTGATAGGCAATCAGAGATTTTTCATTGGTAAGAATGAGAAATGAAAATCAGTTGCATGTGGTGAGCCTCCAAAAAACAAACCTTGCAACCTTCCTACAGTGTTTCCTGGATAATTGTTAAATATAAACAGTGACACATAGTCATAGAAATAAATGCTTATTATTCTCAGTGCAACTTGAAGGCATTCTGTTATACAAGGGGATAGATTTGCAACTCTGCTATAATACTTTCTATTGTCAGTGATAATTATTTGTGTCCAGTGATAAAGTTATGAATTGCTAAGAACTTTCCATAAGAGAACCTCTTGAAATATCACTCAAGGCTCTAGAATCAGTGAGTCTAGAAATACATTTAATTCAGCTTTACCACTTGCAATTGTGAACTATCTTCTTGATAGAAAGCTACAGGAGGTCATGTAATGTAACAGTGCATTTCAGGAGAGGATAATAGGAATATGCTGTATATGAGACAATGCTGTGGTTATCAAATTGGTGTATTGATAAAGCTGAGAGGTAGTGGAAAGCAATAGAGTTTACAAAAAAATCTAGAAGAGGAGTGCAATTCATGACCACCTCAGAAAGGATCAATTACTGAGAGTAGGATTCAGTTTCAGATTTGTTCTCTTAAAGTCAGATTTCTCTACTTAAATACTTGAAAATATGTGAGGAACATCTATGCTTCCAGTATCAGATCTGTGAATGACACAGGTCCTTTTGAATCAGATACTTTGCTCAGGATTTGATACACTGCAACACCTCAAATAGCCCTAAATTCCCACCATAGCCATTGAAAACCTAAAGTGCATTTCAAGTGATTAAATATTCCATTTGTTTCCATATTTCAGTTAGTCAGCACCATTTGATATTTTTATACTAGCTGAGGAGGATGTGAGTCTCACACTTTTCTGGTGTTATATGTAAGGTGAGTTGGAGACCCTGCACGATCTCAAATGTCACTAGACATTTGTGTGGATAACTTAAAGTGAGCACTTATTTTGGCTATACTGAGAATTTAGATACATTAGATACCTGTATAAACTTATATGTAGTCATGAAAATATGTTCCTATACACTTATAAACTTATCCTTGAATTGTATTCTATCCTGAAAGACAAGAGAGACAATATGCAGTAGTGGTCATAGAATCAGGGGGGAAGAGGGCTGTACTTACTCTTTTTATAATTTTAGAGATAAGGAAAAAAGCTAAAATAAAAGATTATTTCAAGCTTCTAAAGGAAAACGGAGAAAGCTATTATGAGTCTGAAAAAAAAATCTAATTCAACCCAGCTAATTTATTTCCACGACAAATTGGAGACTGTGTGGACGTGAAATAATCTGGATAAATCTATGGTATCTTAAACTTCAGTATGTGCTTAAACTTTATTACTTGTTACTAGTTTAATTTTTTGTTTGTTTTGTAAGGAAATATACTTTTTTCTTTTTTTTTTCTTCTTTTTTCCTTTTTTTTCCCGTCTTTTACAGGGGACTTAAACACCAATTTGGAAACTGTGCCCAGAAAGCTGTTATCTGTGATTCAGTGATAGAACAGAAAAATGTACAGAGAAGCTTCATTCATTTTTTTCATTAGTAACTGGGATTATGGAATCAAGAGCATATGATTAAATTTTCAGGCAACACATAGCTGGGAGGAACTATCAGCATACTGGAGGAGAGGACAAGAATTCAAAATGATCTTGAGAAATTGGAGAAATGGTGTGGAAAAAAGACAGATGTAGTTCAATAGAGATGAGTGCAAGGAACTGCATTTAGACAGATATAATTAACAGCATAAGTGGGAGGAAAAACAAATGGTTGTGAAGAAATTAATTCCCCTCCTTCCTTGGGATTATCATGGATCATAAACTGAATTTGAATTTGTAAAATTCTACTTCTGTGAAAAAATCAAACACCATACTCAAAATATAATCAACAATGTCATCTGCAAAACATATTAAATATCAGTGATTACTTTACTCATTAGTGAGACAACAGGTAGAGTACTGTTTTCTTGTCAGGTTGCTGCCAACAAGTATTTCTTTGAAACAGGAATTTCAAAATAAACAGTCTCAGATGTAGATCAAAGATCTAGAGAGCATGATCTAAATAGAAATAGTGGATAAACTAAGTATAGTGAAGAGGAGACTGTGGGAAATATGTTGAAAAAGGTTTTTCTTCTGGAAACATATACCGTGCTGGATCCAACAGTCCAGGAGACTGCTGAGGCTGCTGCAGCTCTGCATCTCAGACTGAGTACATCTTCCCAGGCACACAGAGCACACGCATACACTACATCATAGAAACACAGTCAGTTGCCTGAAGCCCCTATCCCATTGCTTGTAGATTATCCCCATCGCTCACACAGATATAAAGGCACACCCAGTGCTGGCTAGGGATCTCCTGTTTTCCAAGTAGCCGTTCCCAACTGTGGCCAGACTCTCAGGCATACAGATCTCCCTCTGTCTCCTAGACCACATCACCTACTCAACATTTTGTCCAGCTGGTCTTTACTATGGCTCACCCACTTTCACACACATACTCCCTCCTGGTGCTTCCGCAGACACATAGGCAGCTATCCCTCTCAGTTCAGAAGATGCTTTAGTCTTCATTCATCATAGGGGATATGACATTGAACACTGTGTCTGAGGCTACCCTGGGACAGCCCAGGGAGAAGCCTGGGCAGAATGTCCTTTCTTCTGACCCTTTAATTTGGTTTCCTGCCTGCCTCTGGGCTCTGTGCTTATCTTGGATTGTGGAGGGTAGCCCATGGCAACTTGGTGGCTCCTGCAGTGAGGCAGGAATTTGTTTGGGTTTCCACCACCTACAGTTTTCTCTGTGCTCCTTTATAAGTGTGCAGATGTGCTTTCATCAATTTATATACTGTAATTCTGAAGAAGAAAAGCTTGGTCTATCCTCCAAATCTTATTAATGTGTAAGAAGAAATGGCATGATTCAGTAATAAAAAATACTTGTAAACAGTAACAGATTGGGGAGGAGGCTGTGCATGGGAAATTTGGAAGACTTCAAGAAAAGGCTAGATGAATGTCTCTCAGCAAAGACATAGGTGCAGTCGATCATTTCTGTAGGGAAGAATAAAAGTCTAGATGGATCTTCAAAATCCATCTTTCACAAAATTAGACAACTCGAGAGAAATACAAACAAAAGTGCAGTGAAATAAAGACTAGAAAATGTCCTCTAATATCTCTCTTCAGCTCATGACTTTTATTGTCTACTAAAAATTAGTTTCCAGATTTGCTATTTTATAATATTTTGCAGACCTACATGGAGGATCAGCACTAAAGACAGGGTTTGTTGTTGTTGTTTGTTTGTTTTTTAATCAACAGTGGCAATAACTATAATTAATTGTAATAATTCATAATAATTTCTGCATTTCCCTACCCTTGCCAAACCTTGCTATTCTACATACGAGCAAACTCTTTTGCGCAGTCCAGTTTTCACAGGGACATTATGGATCAATGAATACACTGGACTTAGAGATGAATATACATAGCAACAAAAAATACCTCTATAATGATGTGTCTTACAAGAAAACTGATGAGAGTATTGGATGTCCAAATGTCTGGAATAACTGCAAAAATATTTTTGCAATGAATTATAATGTGTAGTTACACTTATTTCTTCAAACATAGTGGATGTAGGTTTATCTAATATATTAGGTTCGTGTAAGTATAGGTGCACATATACCTACACACAAAAATGCATGAAGTGAGTAAAGGGCAACTTAGAAAATTAAATGGAGGTGCTAACTAAACTGTAATGAAATTCATGAGATCCTTCCTGAATGTGAATTATCATTAACAGAAGAGCAATTGTCCAGAAGACAGCTGAAAGAATAAAATATGCTGGTGGCAGTAACTTTTACACACTCAGTCATATTTTACAGTTAAAGCTGTACCAGATTTTAGCAAAATAGGTTCCTAAGCTTCCAAGGTTATTACAAGCTATATACAATGAGTGAAACTTTAAAAGCAATTTCCTTGTAGCAATTTCCTTATTAATGCCAGCTCACAAGCTTTCTTCTATAGCTTAGTGTTACGTTAAAGATTATTGAGAAGTTAGTCATAAAATTTCTGTTTATGTAAACAATATTATCCAGCTAATCGTTTCTATGCAGTAATAAGAATTTAACCAAATTTGATGTTTCCCAAAACCACTGAAAGAAATCTAGTGAAAGAATTCTCATTAGGTCATTCAGCCTTTTGCTAGTGTATGCAAAATATGCATTAAATTATTAACATGAACAGAATACATCAGACTAACCCAGGAAAAAGTTTACAAAATGTACCAGTATCTGTGTAAGCCATTCTTGGAAAAAGACATCTTTCTTTAAAAAAAAAAAAGTTTTTCTTTCTAATTTAAACGTAAATTGTGCTACTACATTCCAGGTAAGTTTTTTGTTTGTTTGTTTGTTTGTTTGTATTTGTTTTGCATTACATGTTTGCATAATTATTATTATACATAGTTATGAGAAGAGTAATCTTTTTTTATCTTGTGTATGCTTTGCTTAGATTTAATACTTGCTGGGAATTTTAATGGTTACATAATGATTATGCATATGAAATCAAAATATTTATGGTTTATTTTGAGAGTGACCTAACTGTTAGAGATGAAGTGGCAGAATCCTCTGAGATCTCTGATTTCCTTTGTAAATTCTGCAGATGTATCACATTAGAGAATTTGCTTTGAATTCATTGTATTTATGCAAATTTAATAGCATTAATCAGAATTGTCATATTACTCGATTTTTATGAAGTATGCTGAAATAGTCGCATCGCTTGTACTCTTTAATAAGTGCACTCTAGTCATGAGAAAGATCCCACCATCTTTTGTTGATTGCAACAAGGAGAGGAGAGGAGAGGAGAGGAGAGGAGAGGAGAGGAGAGGAGAGGAGAGGAGAGGAGAGGAGAGAAGATAGAATGGATGACAGTTTTGCTTTATTTAGTATTTAGTGACTGACTTCATGGTAGTAGCACTTATTATTAACAAAAAGTGAGAAAGGGCAATAGCAATGTCGAACAATAGGCAAGAATATTTTACATAAATTAAGACTACTTGGTTATTCATATAAATTAAACATCTTGTTAAAGAAGTTCACAGGACATGAAAGATTTAATGTAAGATACACAGGACAAGTTACGTTGTTTTGTTTTTTTTTTT
>JAPSGF010000004.1:31501233-31518830 GCA_035772895.1 Perdix hodgsoniae
GAGGCTGTGTTTTGTGTCACCACGGGTGAGTGCTCTTGTTTGTTGTTGGTTTTTTTTTTTTTTTTTTTTTTTTTCTCAGGTAACTTGCTCTCCTGTTGACAGGCTCTACAGCCGATGCTTCAGAATATGGTCCTCACCAGGAAACGGGCTTCCCACACGAAGACTGTGGCAACCCAGACAGAGGGTCTGCTCTGTCATGTGGCAGTTCAGGTTTCTGGCTGCCGGGAGTGCCTCAGCCTGCTACTGCCAGGGGAGGATGGAAAGGATGTGACTTGTGTGCGGTGTGAGCAGCTAGATGAGCTGCTCAGCCTTGTGGTGGAGCTTAGGGAGGAGGTAGATAGATTGCGGACCATCAGAGAATGCGAGCGGGAGATTGACTGGTGGAGTGACTCTCTGCGAAAAAGGCGGAGAGATGGCACTTCCCAGACTGAGGGAGCATTGGGAGTAATGGCCCCTCTCTCTCACCATAGTCAAGCGGGGAGAGGCAGCTTGAGAGGAGAGGAGGAATGGCAGCAGGTCTCAGCCAGGTGTCGCAGGCAACCCCCATCCCGACCTACCTCGGCTCCCCTGGTCCCTCTCTGTAACAGGTATGAAGCCCTGAAACTAGAGGGAGAGGAGAGTGATGATGACATGGGAGCACTGCTGCCAAGCTTGCCCAAGGTGAGGTGGACTGCCCCATGTTTGAAGACTGCCTCCTCCAAGAAAGAAAGGAGAGTGATAGTTGTGGGCGACTCTCTTCTGAGAGGAACAGAGGGTCCAATATGTCGGCCTGACCCTACCCACAGGGAGGTGTGCTGCCTTCCTGCGGCCCGGGTCAGGGACATTTCTAGAAAACTCCCCAGCCTTATCCGCCCCTCTGATTATTACCCGTTATTGATAGTTCAGGCTGGCAGTGATGGGATTACTGATAGAAGCCTGAGGATTATAAAGAATGATTTTCGGAGGCTGGGGAAGTTAGTTGATGGAGCGGGCATACAAGTAGTGTTTGCCAGTATTCCTTTGGTGGCAGGGACAAACACTGAGATAACCAGAAAAAGCCACCTTATAAATACATGGCTGAGAGGCTGGTGCAAACGCAAAAATTTTGGTTTCTTTGATCATGGGGCGGTCTACTCGGCACCTGGCCTGAGGTCGACTGATGGGAATTACCTGTCTCCAAAAGGGAAACGGATACTTGGCCAGGAGCTGGCGGGACTTATAGAGAGGGCTTTAAACTAGATAGGAAGGGGGAAGGGGTTAAAGCCAGGCCTGCTAAAGATCGGCCTGGGGAAGTGGTATTGGGATTAGGAGAGAGGCGAGGGGCTCATCTGAGGTGCATCTACACTAATGCACGCAGCATGGGCAATAAGCAAGAAGAGTTGGAAGCCATGGTGCGGCAGGCAAACTATGACCTAGTTGCCATAACAGAAACATGGTGGGATTGCTCCCATGACTGGAGCGCCGCAATAGATGGCTACAAACTCTTCAGGAGGGACAGGCAAGGAAGGAGGGGTGGTGGTGTGGCTCTCTATGTTAGGGAATGCTTTTCTGCTATTGAGATTGTGAGTGGGGATGATAATGTTGAATCCCTATGGGTAAAGATCAGAGGAAGGGCTGACAAGGCAGACATCCTGGTGGGCGTCTGTTATAGACCGCCAAACCAGGATGAAGTGACAGATGAGGTATTCTACAAGCAGCTGGCACGAGCTGCACGGTCGTCAGCCCTTGTCCTCATGGGGGACTTCAACTTCCCTGACATATGCTGGGAGTACAACACAGTGCGTAAGAAGCAGTCTAGGAGGTTTTTGGAGTGTGTAGAGGATGCCTTCCTGATGCAGCTGGTAAGAGAGCCCACGAGAGGAACTGCCCCGCTAGACCTACTGTTTGCAAACAGGGAAGGTCTGGTGGGAGATGTGGAGGTTGAGGGCTGCCTTGGACAGAGGGACCATGAAATGATAAATTTCTCGATTTATGGTGGAGTTTGGAAGGGGAATAGTAAAACTGCTACCTTGGACTTCCAGAGGGCGGACTTCGAATTGTTCAAGAGACTAGTAGGGGGAGTCCCCTGGCATTCAGTCTTAGCAAACAGAGGGGTCCAGGAGCTGGTTGCTCTTCAAGAAGGAAGTCTTAAGGGTGCAGGAGCAGGCGGTTCCCCTGAGACACAAAATGAGCAGGCGGGGAAGAAGACCTGCGTGGATGAATAGGGAGCTATTCTTGAGGCTCCGGGAGAAAAAGAGAATCTACCGCCTGTGGAAGGAGGGACGGGCAACTGAGAATGAATACAAGGAAGCCGTTAGGATGTGTAGAGGTGAAATCAGAAAGGCAAAAGCCCAGCTTGAATCTAACCTGGCCGCTGGGGTGAAAAGGAATAAGAAACTCTTTTATAAATACATTAACAGTAAGAGGAGGACAAAGGAGAATATCCACTCTTTGCTGGATGATGCTGGGAATGTGACCACTGAGGATAAGGAAAAGGCGGAGGTTCTGAATGCCTTCTTTACGTCTGTCTTTAAAGGTCAGACCAGTTATCCTCGGGGTACTCCTCTCTCTGGCCTGGTAGTCTCGCCTGGGGAGCATGCTAAACCCCCTGTGATTCTGGAAGAAACGGTCAGAGGCTTACTACTCCAACTGGACTGCCACAAGTCCATGGGGCCGGATGAGATCCACCCGAGAGTGCTGAGGGAACTGGCGGGGGTGATAGCCAAGCCGCTTTCCATCATCTACCAGCGCTCCTTGTTGACTGGTGAGGTCCCGGAAGACTGGAGGCTTGCCAACGTGACTCCCATTTACAAGAAAGGTTGTAAGGAGGATCCGGGGAACTACAGGCCTGTTAGCCTGACCTTGGTTCCAGGGAAGGTTATGGAACAGATTGTCTTGAGGGAGATCATGCGGCATGTGCGGGATGGCCAGGGGATCAGGCCTAGCCAGCATGGGTTCATGAAAGGCAGGTCCTGTTTGACCAACCTGATCTCCTTTTATGATATAGTGACCCATCTGCTGGATGAGGGAAAGGCTGTTGATGTGGTCTACCTAGACTTCAGCAAAGCCTTTGACACTGTCTCCCACGGTATTCTCCTGCAGAAGCTGGCAGCCCGTGGCTTGGACGGGTACATTGTTGGATGGGTAAGGAACTGGCTGGAGGGCCGGGCTCAGACAGTGGTGGTGAATGGAGTTAAATCCAGCTGGCGACCAGTCACGAGTGGTGTTCCCCAAGGGTCGGTGCTGGGGCCTGTCCTCTTCAATATCTTTATTGATGACTTGGATGAGGGCATTGAGTGCACCCTCAGTAAGTTCGCAGACGACACCAAATTGGCTGGGAGTGTGGATCTGCCTGGGGGTAGCGAGGCCCTGCAGAGGGATCTGGACAGGCTGGAGAGCTGGGCTGAAGCCAACGGGATGAGTTTCAACAAGACCAAATGCTGAATCCTGCACTTTGGCCACAACAACCCCAGGCAGCGCTATAGGCTTGGGGCGGAGTGGCTGGAGGACTGTGTGGAGGAAACGGACCTGGGGGTGTTGATTGATGCTCGGCTGAACATGAGCCGACAGTGTGCCCGGGTGGCCAAGAAGGCTAACGGCATCCTGGCTTGCATCAAAAACAGTGTTACTAGCAGGAATAGGGAGGTAATTGTCCCCCTGTACTCTGCACTGGTGAGGCCGCACCTCTAGTATTGTGTTCACTTTTGGGCCCCTCATTGCAAGAAAGACATTGAGGCCCTGGAACGTGTTCAGAGGAGGGCTACGAAGCTGGTGAGGGGCCTGGAGCACAGGCCTTATGAGGAGCGGCTGAAGGAGCTGGGATTGTTCAGCCTGGAGAAGAGGAGGCTCAGGGGAGACCTTATAGCTCTCTACAACTTCCTGAAGGGAGGTTGTGGTGAGCTAGGGGTCAGCCTTTTCTCTCGTGTACACAGTGATAGAACTAGAGGCAATGGTTTCAAACTGCGCCAGGGGAGATTCAGGCTGGACATTAGGAAATATTACTTCTCGGAAAGGGTGGTCAGGCATTGGAATGCACTGCCCAAGGAGGTGGTGGAGTAACCGAACATGGAGGTGTTCAAGAGACGTTTGGATGTTGTGTTGAGGGATAGGATTTAGCTGGGGAGTATTGGTGATGGTTGGACTGGATGATCTTTTAGGTCTTTTCCAACCTTGATGATTCTGTGATTCTGTGATTCTGTGATTCTGTGATCTTCCCAAGTTTGTTCAGTATTTTGTGGAACATTCTTTTCTGTTGTGACAAATTTGTGCAGTTCTTAAAGCTTATCCTTCAAGATACCTGGTTCTACATCCCTGAGTTTCAACTATTCAGCTGTCAGTTGGAGTATTTATTCATCAATAGTGAGCATTTTGTTTAAAAAAAAAAAAAGTCAGAACTTGTGCAATTTGATTTTGGTTCCTGAGTTTTGTCTTTCACTATGACAAAAGCTTTCCAAGCGAGGCAAAAAGATAAGAAAACAAACAAAATGAAAATATGTATATATATCCCATAATATTAAATTCAGTGTAAGCGACAATTAGTGCCAGTCCCATTCATCTTCCTTTGAATATCATTTCTGTGGATTATCACAACTAAAATGAAGGCTTAAATTTCATGTTAGATATTCAACATTCACCAAGAAATAGACTCTGGAAATACAGTTATAAAATTTCAAATAATGAGTAAATTTTGATTGAGAGTACCTCTTAATCCTTAGTAGTATAATATCAACCTCTCTTATGGATAAATAGCACTACATGTGCAAACAAATAAAATGCTATGATAACCGATGACTATGAATGTTTGTCTCCTTTCTAAAGTCATGCTCATCACAGGTGAAGTAAATTGCCTTTTAGTATACACACAAGTATGACCTTGCTTACAACCTCTCATTAGCTTAATAGTTTCTTCTAGTAGAATAACCTTTGTCTTCACTTAAGTAAATTTCAACAAATCTAGTGTCCAGAAGTTCACTTCAGTGAATTATAACGTCTATATTTTTCCCAGCTACTTTTTTTTTCTTTCTTTTTTCTTTTTTTAATACAAAAAGATATAACATCTAAAAAGTCTTTTTTTGTTTGATATCTTCACACTGATACTGAACTTAATTCCCTCACTGTTATCCATCTCAAAAGTGGTTGCTTTACTTCCAAGATGACGTGTCCACTGAGATAAAAATAATCCCACACTAGTTCTATGAATAAACATATAAACAATTTCTTCCACTGCCTGTGAGTATGATCATAGAAAAAATAACTAAATGAGATGTTTAAGAAGAAAATAGCCATAAAAATAATCTCCTCACAAAAATTTATCCAAATGTTTTGTTTCCAGAGTTGTGAACGACATGCAGATCCCACACAGAGGAGGTATACAAAGTACAAGTCATCAGATGCAAAACTGTAGCAAAGTCCCAAAGTAGGAACACTTGGTGCTTTCATTTTACATTTTCTTATCTTCTTATAGAGTCATAGAATCATATAATGGCTTGGGTTGAAAAGGACCACAGTGATCATCTAGTTTTAACGCCACTGCTATGTGCAGGGTTGCCAACCACTAGACCAGGCTGCCCAGAGCCACACCCAGCCACATCCAGGGATGGGAGATCCACAGCCTCCTTGGGCAATCTGCTCCAGTGTGTCACCTTCTTCTGAGTGAAAAACTTCCTCCTAATAACTAAACTAACCTCTTGATGTTAAGGGAAATCTTACAAAAAAAATATTATATATATATATATATATATATATATATCAGTTTTTCTTCTGTGCTGGAAAGATCATGAATCAGATCCTTCTGGAAGCCGTGGTAAGGCATACAGAAGACAGGAAGGTGATACAGGAGAGCCAGCATGACTTTACCAAGGACAAATCCTGCTTGATCAACCTTTTAATGATGGTAGTATTACATAAATGGAGAAAGGAAGAATGACTGATGTCTTCTGTCTGGATTTCGGTTAGGGCTTTGAGCCTTTGAACTGGTACCCCACAACATCCTTCTCTCCAAATTGGAAATATATGGATTTGATGGATGGACTGTTCAATGGCTGAAGAACTGGTTTCTGGACTGAGTTCAGAGGGTGGTTGTCAATGGTCCAGTGTCTGGATGGAGACCAGTGATGAGTATCGCTCCCCAGGGCTTGCTGCTGGGACCTATACTCTTAATATCTTCATCGATGACGTTCTCAGTGGGATTGAGTGCACCTTCAGCAAGTTGACACCAAGCGGTGGGGTTCTGTTGATACAGGTGAGGGTTGAGATGCCATCCAGATGGATCTAGATGGCAGTGGGCCCAGGTGGACATCAAGAGGTTCAACAACTCCAAATGCAAGGTCTTGCATCTGGGTAGAGGCAACATCCACTGCCAATGCAAGCTGAGGGATGAAAGGATTGAGCACAGCCCTGCTGAAAATACCTGGGAGTACTGGTGGATGGCAAGTTGGACATGAGACAGTAATGTGCCCTCACAGCCCAAAAAAGTCAACCATATCCTTGGCTTCACCAAAAGAAGTGTGAGAAGTAGGTCAAGGGAAGCGATTCTGCCCCTCTATTCTGTATTGGTGAAGTCTCTCCTGGGGTACTGTGTCCAGATGTGGCGTCCTCAGTACAGGAGAAACAAAGACCTGTTGGAGAGTGTCATTGGTTTACGGGCTGGTTCAGCCCAGTTCTGTGACTAGCAGGGTGGAGGGATTTTGCAAAATCCGTGCCTCCGGAAAAAGGGAACAGGGGACCCCAGAATAATTGAAAACAGCAGCAACAATCTGAGGAGAAACAAACTAATTTACTAAATATATTTTTGGAATTCAAGATTGCCATGGTTTTATAATTTTTGGTCATCAGTATTCCACACCATAACATCATGTAATGCATTGGGGGTGGGGTTTGATATCTGCCGAATGTTCGTCCGTCGGAGAAGAGCTACATTTCCCCAGGAGATTTTGCGGTCAGCAAGGGGATATAACTCCAAGCAAGGTCACCTGATCCTTCTTCTTCGCCTGCTCTTCGCTGTCTGCGCTTCGCTATCTGCGCTTCGCCGCCTGCGCTTTGCCATCAGAAAGAATGTCCGAAATGCGGATAGGCCTCACCACAATGTTGTGGTGAGAAGCGCAGTCCAGTTGAGCAGCAGGGAAATGGGAGGAGAGCCAACAAAGAAGAGCGGACAAAGAAGAGCACATCAGGTGACCTTGCCAGGAGTTATATCTCCTCTCTGTGACTGCAAAGTTCCCTGGGGAATGTAGTTCTTCTTCTCTTCTGGGCAGGTACCCAGAACCTGAGCATTAACAGTTAAACTCCCAGTGCCCCACATGATGTTATGATGTGGAATACCAAAAAACAAAAATTAAAAAACCATGACAGAGAGCATCCAGAGAAAGAACACAAAGATGATCCAAGAAATCATGTCCTTTCCTACAAGGACAGGCTGAGGGACGTGGGGCTCTACAGCCTGGAAAAGAGGAGGCTCCAAAATGTTATATTGGTCTTTCAGTATCTAAAGTGGAACTACAGGGAAGAAGAGGACACACTCTTCAGCAGTGGTTTTTTTGTTTGTTTGCGATAAAACAAGAGGAAATGGTTTCAAGCTTAAAGAGGATAGATTTAGGTTAGATGCAAGGAAATAGTCTTTTACAGTGACAGTGGTGATGCTCTGGAACATGTTGCCCAGAGATGTGATTGGTGTCCCGTCCGTGAAGATTTTCAACATGAGACTGGATCAGATCCTGAGCAACCTGATCTAGGAATGAACAGGATGCCCCTGTTAATTGCAGAGGAGTTGGACTAGATGATCTTTAAGGGTCCCTTCCAATTCTATAGTTTCTATGATTCTATAATGGCCTCAGTTTTCTATGCAGGGAAGAAATTGGTTGGAAAGAAGAAAAATAAGGATGCCCTGGCATGTATATGCCATGATGTAGATTTGGACTGCAGCTTGCTCCACAACTATGATGCCTTTATTGTCTGTCCTTGGGGGTGTACTAGAATGAGCAGAAGACTCTTCCTTTCTCATGATTTTTTTCAAAGAAAAGCAGAGTGCATTAGTGAAGACAAAGATCTCATTAGGAATGACATGGCCCAATATTCAGTATGGCTATGCTATACACGACTCTGAGATTAAAAGAATCAAGAAGTGGAATGATCTGCCCTTCACAAAGGCATTCAAAAACAGGATGATAACATTATTTTCTGTTGTTCACTGGAACTGCGATATCTCATTTCCAGTTCCTCTTTACAGTTTTCTCCAATGGAAGCTGTTCCTTATTAGACAATACTGGGTGAGTTTTTTACTGCTATATTGTTAGCTTATTTGCTACCTCTTTAAAGAGCCCCCTTGTACAGTCTAATGCTTTCAAGTTGTAATTCAGCTTTTATTGCTATCACTGTAATAAGTCATCTGGGTTTCTAATGTAAAACTATCTCTGGCTTGCAACAGATCCCTACTGGTTGAGTGAGAAATTGAAAATTCACAACTGAACAAAAGTAATATCTCAGAGTTATTATGAATTCTGCCTGAAAATGGTGCCATTTAATTACCAAGACAAATATATTCTCTGATATAATTCTGTTTATCCTGCTAGATAATTGTATTGAGACCCAAGAATATAGGATATTTTTTCCCCACTAGTAGAATTGATTTGTTCTGTCCATGTTTTTGTTTCTAACATTGCTGTTTGCTAAACCCATTAGACAAATAAGCACAATACAGCCCCACACTCACTCTCCCCAGGAGGATGAAGAAGACAGTCAAAAGTAAGCAGTACAAGCCAGTAAAAGGAAGGCAGTTTTTTTTTTTCTTTCTCTCCCTTTAATGATGAGATACTAGTGATTCACTTTTTTTTATTAAGTATTTTGAGCATATGAAAACTTAGCAAGATTTTATCAGACCATATTCCAATAAATGGACCATATAAGCAACAGGCCAATTCAAGACAGAAATGTTTTATGTATGTTCTGAGAGAAATCAGTAATGAAGTTTGACTTAGTGTTTTTTATTTATTTTATTATTTAAAAAAAAAAAAAAAAACGAGTCAAATTTTCACAAGCCAGTGCTCATGGTCAAGTTAAAATGTAGTTTCTGATTTCATAAGAAGAGGGACATCTGCTACTATAATGAAACTAACTGGACGAATAGAGGATTAGAAAAGTTAAGGTACCTAAAATGAATGAATTCCTTTCGAATCATATGTAAAATATTAATTGCTATTCTCAGATGATTTCTTTTCAAATTCTTTTCTTCCCTTCATCAAGTTTTTAAAAGTTATCATTAGAAGTAAAGGTTCCTATGTCCTTAATGGGCTGGTTTTGTTTTATTCAACATAGCAGATGTCTGTGAAGGAGCAAGGATTTCAACCAAGCTTTTCAATTCTGGGGCTAATGCCCTCTAAACTTTCCTCCCAGTTAGATCTTGACAGAAAAAGCAAGAGGCTTGATTTACTGCAACTTTATTCAGAGCAGATGGAGGCAGATGAAACCATAAACAGCAAAGTAGCTGGGCATAGAAGTTAACTAAAACATTAAGTGAAGCTGTAAAATCTGACATGAGGACAAAAGATGCACTTCTGAAGACGTTGCTGCTGAATTAAGCACGGCCAGAAATGAGGAGTCGATTTCAGAAGACAGTGAAAGCAGTTTTTTAAAAAGATCAAACTTTTTTAGGATATTAAATAAACAGTGGTAACTTAATTTAGAAAAGCATCAGATTACTTGGTCTAATGAGCCTTAGAAATTGCCATTTAAATGTGTTCTTTACTTTGATCATAAAAGAAAATGTGTATAATTTGTCTATGGAAAAAAAAAGTACCTTTAATCATGAGACAGTTGTTTCCTTTTAGGTATCATAAACCTGCCTTTGATTTTAACTGCACAAAATTCTGAATTAAAAAGCCTGATTCTGGGGGGAAATCTTTTTAGAAATATTCCATAGTCATCATTAAGACACGTTATGTTCTAAAAAGTGTGGATACTTATTAGATGTAATGGTAACAATGGTTGCTACCTAAAATGGACCACAGTAGAAAATGTGTTAGGTACAGTTCATTTTGCTCCCAGAAAACAAATTAAAATTAAACAAGGATGCATTCTTCACAAACTCCCTCTCTCTTATTCTGATGGCCAGGTGGATGTCACACCTAGAAGTTGGTGAAGACTGAAATTGGTGAAAACAAATTTCTTACTAACCTACGAGTTAGTACTTCTAACCAATTTCTTACTAACCAACGAGTGCTTTGAATTCGTAATGATACTTTTAACAGCAATATTTGGACAGTAGAGTCCAATTTATTTCAATTATTTCTCATTCAAGACAGAGCATAAATAAAATCTGGGCCAACTCAATCAGTCTTTTTCTTGGTTTTTTTTCTTAAGTGATGGAAACTATATTTCTGATGTATTAATATTTGATTGTGATTTCTCTAAAGTAGAGTGTCCCCATAACCTTTGAAAATTATAATATAATTGTGATTTCCAAAGAAAAAGGAAGCTAAATAAAATTAAATTTTATGTGAACAAAAAGAGCATTCCAGATTTCAATGGTGCTCTTTGAAATACTGTAAATATATTACCACTGGGATGAGATCATTAAGAAATAAAGCTTCTTGGCTTAGGAATAAGTATATAGAACAGGAAGAAGTTAAACTGACTGCACCATATAGTTGTATCCTAGTAAGTTCTGTTACGAACAAATGAGTGTGATGGGGTGACAGTAATTAACATTACCACGTGGAGAAATGATGCCGTGTATGTTTTCATGTAGGGAATACAAGAATGGAGTGTTAATTGAAAAGCTGAGAGGCAGGTCAGGATATGGAAAAAATGGCACTCCTCATAGCTAAATTTTAATTCCCCAAAATCTCAAAAATAAAAGCCAGATGAATAGCAACTGCGGATTGTTTAGTCACAGGAACATATGGCATCATGCAAAATACTGAAACTGAATGATTAAACAGATAGACTGAACATTTATATGCAATGTACAGAGCTTGTAGTCTATTTAAAGTTGAAGATGATTACTAATTCTAAAAGCTAATGAAATCAGAAGATCATTCCTGGAAGCAATAGACACAATTTTATGATGCTAAGTATCTTGATTACCTCAATTAGTTATATAACACGGTTTCACCAGAATTTACTTCCCAGAGTCATTGGTGGCTTGCAAAATAGGCCAAGGTGTATATATGTGAGTGTGCTTTAATTTATGACCAGTAGTACATTTATATGTAAGTAAGAAAAAAAGCTTTTTATATTGTTTGTTCTTGATGACTGGTGTCTTATTAACAATGTTGCTGTTACATCATAATTACTGATTACATCAGAGCTACTACTTACTCTATACAGAAATTGCACTTTATTTAACTGTCATCATTGTACTGTCTGAATAAGCTATACAAAGACTAACACTGTTGATAATAATAATAAAAGTTAAAAATCACTGAAATACACCACATGGGACAAATGATGCTCTTTTTCATTTAGTCTGACAGTGAATGCTTTCCAGTGCTTATTAGAGAGCAAAATGAGCTCTTTGGTCAGATAATCACAATCTGTGCCTTATTTCCTATTCTTTTAGTTACTTTTATTTTTCTCAGTAAGTATGTGAAATAACAAGAAATAACAGGAGACAGTCTACTGCAAGGAAAAACACATGAAGTATTTACAAACAACTATTACTAATAGAAGTATAACTTTTTTCTTTTTTTTTTTTTTTTTTTTTCCTCCTAGATGAAGCCTTGGCACCTCTGAGGCCAAAGAAAAAAAAAAAAAGATTTTATTTATCTCAGTTTGGGTGATATGTTTGCTTAGGAATTTTCTAAGAATACTCCTGACTACTGCTATTTAGATACTTCTATCCTTTAACTGGCATGAAGATATAGCCATAGGCTGTTTCTTTGCAATTGTTTGCACATGTACCGTATGTTCTTTATTACATACAGTTCTATAATATTATAGGTTTTTGTTTGTTTTCTGTTTGATTTGCTGGTTTTAATCTAGTTTGATAATGCTTATAGTTTGTGTAATCTTGAATACAACACAGTGTTTTTACATCAGCACACGCAAGATAAGTTCTTAAGAGGCTTCCAAATAAATGCTTATAATAAAATCAAATGATTTTAAACTCTTTTATAGTTAATGTCTTTATGTTTTATATTCACTTTTTTAGCATTAACTGTAGTTTGTATGATCTTTTACTGGGTTATTTAGCCAACTGCAATTTTCTATCTATATGTTCTTTTTGATTTTCCTTCCCAAGTCCTCATACATTTGTCAATTAAAGCATACACAGAAGTTTTATGTTGCACAAGGTGGCAGATACTGCTCTCCAGTAGCATAACCATTTTCAAACAGTAATCACCTCAGATCGACGTGTTCCAATCAAACATTTTGCATAAACTGACGAGGAAATTTGTCAGAGATTATGCATTTTGCAAGAAAGATTTGAAAACACAAATTAAAATAAATATAAACTCATTAATGAATGAAAAAAAATCCATCTGCGTAAATGTGCTGAAAATAACATCAGTTATATATTATCAACTTTCTTGTTGAATTTCATTTTTTTTTTTTTTTGGATGGCACTCTTTCTTTAAGACAATGTAGGATAAACACATCACACCCTTAATTATAGCATTACAATTTAATAGACATCACACTTAAAGAAGGTTTTCTTTCTACGAGAAAGAGAAACTATGAGAAACATAATGCTTTCAAGCTGAGCAGATAAGAGGAAACATAGGTATCAGCTCATTTTCTGCAGCTGGCCTATTTTTGGTCTTTTTCCATTGATCTTTTTATTTGTTACCACTTTGATGTAAACAGCTGAGCTGAAAACTGTGGCTTGTAGAAGTTCTGCATAGACAACTTAGAAGCTCATGGATTAAGCTTCTTAAATTCTTATCTCTGCTTTCTTGAGCACTACTCAGAATGGATTATATGTAAATGTGCATTATAAACACACAATTTATTCATCTAGTGGATCACAATGATCAGGTAATAAAGATTCAGAAGTTACATTGGAAAATAAAGGTTAGTGGTTGTTGTAACATGAAGTTAAGAAGATGAAACTGACTCTTTCAGAAGAGAATGAAATTAATTTAGGCAAGCTCTGAATAACTAATGATCACATTTTGGCCTACAGTGCTAGTGGTTTTTCCAGAAAGCAGGTCTCTTATGAGACCTCCATTTGTCAGAATCAGAATGTGCTGAGCAGAATAACATACCTCATTTGCTTTCTGTGATTTTGGGTCAAAATGTGAGAAGAAAAGCTCTAATAATTTCCAAAATATTGATTCTTTCTATCAGTCTGAACTGTTCTCCTGATTCAGCTTCAAATGCTGAATGAAACCACAGTATAAGCACTCTCTATTTCTACTCAAATACTTCTGTCATTGTCTATTGTGATTAATATTCTCTGTAAACAGAAAGATCTTTTTTGAAAGTTTGGAAAAGATTTGCTTACAGAGTAGTTACATTAATACCAATTTCACTCTCAACACGTAGTGTTGTCAACACTTGAAATGCAATTCATATGGCTAATAAGTGCAAATCTATTTACCATTCCTTTACTACTCCCCAAACACCTTTTCTTTTCTGTCAGCAACTAAACTATTATATACATGACAATAGAGAAATGAATATTCTTTGTTCAAAATATATGATGCAATCTTCTAAGTAGCTGCATAGTGCCATGTAAAATTCAACAGGGAATTTTTTCTTCAAGTGATTGTCGCCAAATAACACACGGCAACCCCAATTAGCGTCCCGTTGTAAAGTGCTCTGACAGCCCCGGCCTCTTTTATGGCTCCAGGCTCTTTTAGCCCCCCCCAGCCCTGGCCCCGGGCTCTGGCCCCGGGCTCTGGCCGTTCTCATATATTCACCCCGGCTCAGGCCCTGGATCCCAGCCTAATGACCACTCACACACCTTCTTAACACCAATATGATGAGCGGTGAAATGGCGTTTAATGTGTGGCGCAGTTCACTTATATACATATCATGTCTTCATTAACACCCCTTAAGCACACACCATAAATCAATCACAGAGCAGAGGAGGGCCTATAGCGTCACATCCCGAATCCCCGCAGATTCGCCTAATTACAACAGTGATGAATTATATCTCACTATAAATGAATTTCTTTTGCCATTTAGACCCTGAATGCATAGTAATCATTTTGAAATAGTAGAAAATTTATACTTATTCTCCATTCCAGTTTGCTAAGCAGTGAAGTTCATAAGGAATCTGTCACTAATTACAGTTATGGACTGAACCCATGGAAACTAGGATTGAAAGTAAAAGGACAAGTAAAGAATTTCCCCTAACCTCTAATCAAAATTTCCCCTCTTCTAGTTGAAGGCCAATCTGCCATATCCTATCAGACCAGGTGAACAGTCAATCTTCCTTCTGTTTATAATCTTCATTTAAGTATTGGAAGGCAACAGTGAAGTTCTTCTGGAGTCTTTTCCAGGATGAACAAACCCAGATCCCTCAACCTTTCTTCACAAGAGAGGTGTTTCAGCCCACTGATATCTTCATTGGCCCTCCTGTGAACCTGCTTTAACTGCCCCAGTTCTGTGTACTGAGGACCCCAGGCCTGGATGCAGCACTCCAGATGGAGCATCATGAAGGCAGAGTAGAGGGGGACAATCATATCCCTCTCCTTGCTGGCCACCCCTTTTGATGCATCTCAGGATACTGTTAAACTTCTGGGCTGCAAGTACATGCTGCTGGCTCATGACCAGCTTTTCATCCACCAGGACTCCCAAGTCCTCCCTGTCAGGGCTGCTTTCAATGAGTGTCATGGTTTTATAATTTTGTCATGGGATTTTCTCTCTCACTTGCTGCCTGGCAGTGTGTGGCTGTGCTCACCAGCTGTGCACCTTCAGTTCAAAGTAAGGTTTTCAGTTTCGGACACTCTTTTCTCTCATTTGATTTGATTTATTATCTTCAATTTCAATTATATTGTATTATATTGTGTTATCTTGCATTCTGATACCATATATAGTAAAATTAAGTTTCCTGTTTAGATCATTGCCGTTCCTTTTTTTTTTTTTTTTTTTGGGGGGGGGGGGGGGGGGGTTCTAAAACTTAATCTAAAACCTAAATCTAAAACTTAAGCAGAAGCCTAATGCTCAATTGCCTAAAAGATACAGAAGAAGTCCAGAGGGGAGCTTTATGGGACATTTCTCTATTCTACCATGTTACTACGTTTTTCTTTCACAGACTAGTAATATGCTTAATAATCTCATTACGGGAGTACAGAAGAATATTTATATTTTATCAAAATGATTATTTAAATAACTGCAAAACAAAAACATAGTACTTGAAGAGACATTAATGGGGTATGATGACAATTAAGTATAAAACTTTTCAAGTTATTAAGCATTAAAAAAACGAAACAACAAAATAGACAGCTCCTCTTTAAAAAGAGTGGAGATCATGGTGTAGCAAATATTTTTGGGCAGGAACTAGTATAATTTTTAAAGGAGAGAGACAGTGAAACGTCAAGATACTGTGTCTTGGCTTCCCTGTATATCATAAGTGATACTGTCTGCCTAATCTGCAGCTCAGGAAGCTTTTCCCTGTCTACTGAGAAAAAATTTCCCCAAAGAGAGAAAAGAAGAGAGAAGACAGTACTAAATGCATTCACAATAATGTGTGTACTGCTTTTTTTTTTTTTTAAGTAGCCCTATACTTTTTTCATTTGCCATATAAAACTGCACCTTTCCTTGACAGTTCTTTCAGTAGCTCAGCTGATAAATCTGTGGAGTAAGACTGTCTTAAAGATGACATTCAGTCTCAGTAACTAAAAATCTTTGAGTTAGAATTAATTGTCAAGAATAGACTAAGCCCAGTTTTGTGAAAAAGTGTGTATAATAGCTGCTTTCTACTGTTTTTCTTAGTAGCGTTTATAGCAATTTTCTTGCAAAATCTATATATTGCCGCATTTTTTCTTTTATTCACTTATGAATAGATAATGGAAATTTTTTTTTATGAGTTCCTAAACATGTCATTGCATGATAGGCTTGTCTGTAAAATGAACTCTCCAACCTAAACATTATAGGGTTATCATCTGCTGTTATAAGACAGTACTGAAATGCATTTCAACCAATAATGCTAATTAAGTAACTTCAAATTATTGCATTGAAGTAGGGTTTTCTGTTGTTAGGTTTTTTGGTGTGTTGGCATATTTATTTATTTATTTTATCATAATCTATCCATAGCAGAATTCTGACTCCAGTAGGAAAAATATGCTGTATAAGAATTGTTATGCAGCTTACACTACATACCGTTTTCTGGTGATTTTACTGATATTACCATGTATTTTAAAAAGTGTGATAAATTGTAATTAATTTTTTTTTCAATGTAGGAAGGAAACTCAATTTAGGTAACAGCTTTTTTGGAATACTACACTTCTCTTAGAAAAACAAAATAAATTGACATTATGGGGTTCAAATAACTGTGGAGATACACTGGCCTAATGTGGGAGAGTTAAGCTTAAGGTCTGAGAGTTAGCTCTCACAAGGGGAGAGAAAACTGTGGTTTGGTCTTGAACAGAACAGAGAAAAAAGGACACTGGAATACACTGAATTAACTTTAGACAAAAAATGTTAGAATTTTCTAATCAAGTTAAATGACTCTGGAAAAACTTTAGAGGTAAGACAAACTCTGATAAGACACAAGCAATAGACTATTCATGATTCCATGAAAAGAGATGAGAGGCGGAAAGCTATGTAGAAGTAAACTCTATGGTAAGGACTACACAAAAGAAGACACAAAAATGAAAGGAAAACAGGGAAAACAGAAGACCAGAAAAAGAGTGACAGTAAATAATAATAATAATAATAATGGAGATGATAAGTAAGAATAGCAACACAGAGTATTGCTTTCCACTACAGAAATATGAATATTTCAATTTCAATCCAGTATGAATATTTCATTACTATTTTAACAGAACAAACATAAAAATATCATTCAATTTTCACTTTTATCAGTACATTAATTTAATCATGGAACACACCAAATTAAAAATCAAGACATGGACAAAAATATCCTTATTATTAGTAGAGAAAGAAATACTGGCAGACACTCAATAAAATAAATAAAGAAATTAATTTTGTGGCTGTGAGAACCTTGAACTTCCTAGATATGGATAGTACAAAATGTATTGTTAATAGAGCCCAAATATTCTTATTTGGTTTCATGACTTCAAGCTTAACAGCCAAGAAAATATAATGTCTGGTGCCAAAGATTCACAGTAATTTAGTTTAGGTTTTTCGTAGATACATTTTACTTTTATTATATCTGTAGAGTTCAGTTTTGTTTCTAATGTCAAAGGAAAAATGGAGTTGCACCTTCATTTTCTCTTCTGTCTTCATTTTTCATATTTATTTGCATTAGTAAGATGTCTTATAACAAAACAGCAATAGCAACAACAAAAAAACTGTGTAAAAGAGTATCTTACTATAGGTCTAGTAACATTTTCTGCTTTCATAGAAAAAACAGCAGGTTAGATAAATTTATTAAAGCAATGGCTCTTTATCCTGGGTGTGATCAGGAAAAAGGCTTTGTGAAATGCTGTCGTGGTTTTATGATTTTTGGTCATCAGTATTCCACACCATAGCATCATGTGGTGCATTGGGGGTGGGGTTTGGTGTCTGCC
>JAPSGF010000004.1:31518840-31609497 GCA_035772895.1 Perdix hodgsoniae
GTCAGCAAGAGGATATAACTCCAAGCAAGGTCACCTGATTCCTTCTTCTTCGCCTGCTCTTCGCTGTCTGCGCTTCGCTATCTGCGCTCCGCCGCCTGCGCTTCGCTATCTGCGCTTCGCCGCCTGCGCTTCACCATCTGCACTTCGCCGTCTGTACTTCAGTCACTCAACTGGACTGCACTTCTCACCCCAGCATTGTGGTGAGGTCTATACAATTCAAACAGACTCTCTCTCTCTCTCTCTCTCATTATATTTTACTAATACTATATTTAGGAAAATCATTTGTTCCACCTCAGATCAGTGCTGTTGTTTTCAAGTATTTTGGGGTCCCCTGCTTCCCCTTTCCCAGAGGCGCGGATCCTCAGATCCCTCCGCCCTGCTGGTCACGGAACTGGGCCAGACCAGCCCATAAACCGTTGACAAATGCTTCTTCCCATATAGGTGATTTAACTGCTTTCTGATAATGCAGCTATGTCAAGTTCATTTATTTCCAGGTGTTAGTTTTTAGGATCCTACTATCTACAGAATAAGCAAAAGGGAAAGAATATTTTAGTCTGCACCCCAAAGCATCAAAATAATACTCTGACAAAGCTGTGAATGTGCAGTGGAGACTGACTGGTAAATTTAAGTTGGTAAATGTGGAAGGAGTAGAGGAAGTTTGAGACCACCTCATGAGGCTAAATGTATTCAAGTCTGTAAGGCTTAATGACATGCGTCCCATTCTGAACGAACTAACTGATGTGGTTGCCAAGCCACTCTCCGTAGTATTTGCAAAATCATGGCTGTCAGGCAAAGTCCCCAGTGATTGGAAAAAGGGGAACATCACTCCTATATTCAAGAAAGGGAACTACAATCTGGTGAGTCTCACCTTTGTGCCTGGGAAGATCATGGAGTGGTTCATTCTGGAAGAAATGGTAAGGCACATGTGAGACAAGGAAGTGATCCAAGACAGCATAGATTCAAGGACAGATCATGCCTGACCTATCTGGTGGCCTTCTGTGATGGAGTGACAGAGTCAGTAGACAAAGGAAGGACAGCAGATTTCGTCTGCCTGCTCTTGTGCAAGGCCCTTGACATGGTACCATATGATATCCTTATCTCTAAATTGAAGCAATATGGATTTGAAGGCAGGACTATCAGGTCCATACAAGTTGTACTGTTATATCCAGAGGGTTGTTGTCAGTGCCCCTAGATCCAGACAAGGGCCAGTCACAAATGGTATACACCGGGGGTCTGTCTCAGGCCTGGTGCTCTTTGACACCTTTAACAAAGACAGTAGAATTGAATATACTCTCAGCAAGTTTGCTGGTAACACAAGCTGAATGGTGCATTTGACACAACAGAATGTATGGATGCCATCAAGAGAGACCAGGACATGCTTAAAAACGGGTACATGAGAATTAAAGGAGATATAACAAGGCCAAATGTGAAACATTGCACTATGGTCAAGACAATCCTGGATTGTCCTTCTCCTAAAGTGGAAGAACTCATGGAGAGCAGCCCTGTGGAAAAGGACCTGGGGGTCCTGATGGACGAAAATCTGGACATGAGCTCTAACAGCACAGAAGGTCAACAGTACCCTGGGCTGCATCAAAATAGAGGAGGCCAGCAGAGAGAGGAAAGTAATTGTCCCTCTTTACTCTGTCTTCATGAGGATCCATTCGGAGTACTGTATCCAGGCCTGGGGCACCCAGTAAAAGAAGGATTTGGAGCTGTTGGAACAGATACAGAGCAGGGCCATGAAGATAATCAATGGGCTAGAGTACCTGAAAGAAGAAAGGCTGAGGGCTTGTTTAGCTTTGAGAAGAGAAGGCTCTAGAGAGACCTCATTTTGACTTTCCAGTACTAGAAGGGAGCTTATAAGCAGGAGAGGGACCTACTTTTTACACAGTCTGACAGTGAAAGAACAAGAGTGAATGACTTTAAACTAAGAGAGGGGAGAGATTTAATGTATATGCTAGGAAGATATTTTTTATTCAGAGGGTGGTGAGGCGCTGGAACAAGTTGCCAGAGAGGTTGTGGACATCTTATCTCAGGAAGCATTCAAGGCCAGGTTGGATGAGACCTGGGCAACCTTATCTAGGGTGTGGCTATCCTACCCATAGCAGTGGGCTTGGAACTAGATGATCTTTAAGGATCCTTCCAAGTTAAGCCATTCTATGATTCTATTAGTAATAATAAGGATATTAATAATTTTTACCCCTTTCAGTAAGAGTAGGAGATAGCAGAGATAGTTTGGCTAATGGCAATGACAGAATAGAAATGGAAATTGCCTTATTTGTGGAGGAAACAGAATACAGTTTAATGTGCTTAGATCAAGATAGTTAATGATTATTATTGCAGGATAATAAAAATCTGCCACACATTTAAATTTTGATTAGAGAAGCTGGTGTATCAAGTTGGGAGAATAATTTTATAGTTGTAAAATTATAAATATCCTACTGTCATTAATAAACAAACAAACAAAAAAAAAAACCAACCACCATGATCCATATAAATAGGAGCCTATCTCCTGATTTCAATAGAATAGAAACCTTTCAAATATATTATGAATAAATTGGTTATGAAATTGAATGAAAAATATCAGTTAAAATTCAACATGACTTTTCTAAATGATAGGTGATACTAAGCTACACTGATATCTTCGACAAAATAACAGATTTTCTAGATATATGAGAACTAGGAGGTC
Source organism: Perdix hodgsoniae (assembly GCA_035772895.1). NCBI lineage: Eukaryota > Metazoa > Chordata > Aves > Galliformes > Phasianidae > Perdix > Perdix hodgsoniae. Next base: position 31,521,530 of record JAPSGF010000004.1, read on the forward strand.
TAACTTATCTTTCAAGAAAGCAATTAAAGTGGCTTCCTATGGGAAAATACTAAACTGCTGAAGACAGAATTAGTCAAATAATTTAGATATGAATAAAATCTAGCAACAGGGAAAATGTCCTAATTCTGTTATCATTTATATAACATTTTTGTATTGTGTGATAACTGTGCTGTATTGTGTGAAAATGCACTGATTCACAGCATCTGAAGCCTGCCCAGTAAAAACTCTGTTCTCTCATAACAAATACAGTTCACATGGACAGAACTCTTCAAAAGTTAACAAGATTCTTTCTGCTCACAAAAAATAACGAGTTTGGAATGACAACTAGGTCATATGTTCTATAAAAGACTTGTACAATCAATCATATAACTGGAGCAAATCTTACTGATGAGTAAGAAAAACTGATTTTGATGTGAATTATTCTTTCATGAAGAGCAAGTAAGATATTTCCTTAGAGACCACTCATGCTTTTCTTTGCCAAAACATGAATGGACAATTTTTCTCTCACTTCTCTTAACTTACAAGTGCGGATCATAAAATCATAGAATCACAGAATCATAAGGTTGGAAATGAGCTGCAAGATCATCTAGTCCAACTGCCTTCCCATTCCTATTAGTACCACAAGCACTAAACCATATATTGTAGCTCCTCATCCAGGTGCCTCTTGAACACTGCCAGGGGCAGCAACTCCATCACCTCTCTGGGCAGGCCATTCCAGCGCCTGACCACCCTCTGAGAGAAAAAGTTTCTCCTAATGTCCAACCTAAACCTCCTCTGGTACAACTTCTGGCCACTTCCTCAGGTCCTACTGTTTGCCTGGGAGAAGAGGCCAGACCCTTTTTCATCAGAACCTCCCTTCAGGAAGTTGTAGAGTACAATGAGGTCTCCCCTGAGCCTCCTCTTCTCCAGACTAAACAATCCCAGCTCTCTAAGCCATTCCTCATAAGACTTGTGCTCCAGACCCCTCACCAGTTTCGTTGCCCTTCTCTGGACTCGTTCCAGGGCCTCAATGTCTTTCTTGCAGTGGGGGGCCCAAAACTGAACACAGTACTTGAGGTGCAGCCTCGCCAGTACTGAGTACAAGGGGACAATTACCTCCCCGCTCCTGCTGACCACACTATTTCTAATGCCAGCCAGGATTCTGTTGGCCCTCTTGGACACCTGGGCATACTGTTGGCTCATGTTCAGCCAAGCATCAACCAACACCCCCAGGTCCCTTTCGTCTTCACAATCATCCAACCCAAGCCTGTAGTGCTGCATGGGATTGTTGTGGCCAAAGTGCAGGACCTGGCATTTGGCCTTGTTAAACCTCATCTGATTCACCTCAGCCCAGCCATCCAGCTTATCTAAATCCCTCTGAAGGACCTCCCTAATGTCAGGCAGATCAACACCCCCTCCCAACTTGGTGTTATCTGCAAACTTATTGAGGGTACACTCTATCCCCTCGCCTAGGTCATCAATAAAGATATTAAACAAGATAGGCCCCAGTTCCTACCCCTGGGGGACACAACTTGAAACAGGTCACAAGCTGGACTTAACTCCATTAACCACCACCCGTTGGGCATGGCCATCTAGCCAGTTTCTTACCCAAAGGAATGTGTACCTGTCCAGGCCACGGACAGCCGGTTTCCCCAGAAGCAGCCTGTGAGAGACCATGTGAAAGGCTTTGCTGAAGTCTAGGTAGACTACATCAACAGCCCTTCCCTCATCTACTAGTCTGGTCACCCAGCCGTAGAAGGAGATGAGGTTGGTCAAGCACAACCTGCCCTTCATGAACCCGTGCTGGCTGGGCCTGATCCCCTGGGCACCACACACATGCTGTGCAATCTCACCCAAGATGATTTGCTCCATTACTTTCCCCGGTACTGAGGTCAGGCTAACAGGCCTATAGTTCCCTGGATCCTCCTTGTGGCCCTTCTTGAAGATGGGAGTCACATCAGCAAGCCTCCAATCCCTGGGACCTCTCCAGTTAACCAGGAGTGCTGATAGATGGCCAAGAGTGGCTTGACAATCACCGCTCCAGTTCCCTCAGCACCCAAGTGTGTAGGCTATCTGGTCCCATGGATTTGTGACAATGCAGATGGAGAAGGAGCTCTCTAACTGTCTCCACCTGAATCATTCGGGGTATATTCTGAGTAGCGTCCCAGACTTCCAGATCAGGGCATAGAATGCCCAGAGGATAACTGGTCTGGCTATTAAAGAAGGCATTGAGGGCCTCAACCTTCTTGTCCTCAGTGGCCACATTCCCTGCTGCATCAAGTATAGGATGAAAATTATCCTTGGTTCTTCTTTTGCCGTTGATATATTCATAAAAGTATTTTTTATTCTCTTTCACTGCAGTGACCAATCTGAATTCAAGTTGGGCTTTTGCCTTCCTAACTTCCTCCCTGCATACCTTAGCTACTCCCTTGTAATCTCCCCAAGTAGCCTGTCCCTTCTTCCAGAGGACATAGACTCTCCTTTTCTCCCTGAGTCTCAACAGTATTTCCCGGCTCATCCATACCAGTTGTCTACCCCTGCAGCTCGCCTTATGGCACTCAGGGACAGCTTGCCCTTGCACCTTTAAGATTTCCCTCTTGAGGAGCGTCCAGGATTCCTGGAACCCTTTACCCTTAGGAAGCGACTCCCAAGGGACCTGTGCTACAAGCGCCCTGAGCAGATCACAGCCCGCCCTCTGGAAGTTCAAGAAAGTAGTTTTGCTGGTCACTCTTTTGACAACTCCAATAATAGAGAATTCTACAATTCCATGGTTGCTCTGCCCAAGATGGTCCCCAACCTTTACTTCACACAAACACTGTTGTTTCAGTGTTAAACTGTGTGCGGTAACAAGACACACGTCATACCAGTCAGCTCACCTAGTGAGCTGATAACAAACCAAACAGGCTCAGCTTGGGCCTGTGGAGTTAACAGGAAGCATAGTTAGCATAAGCCTTCTGACCTGTAGTTAGTGATGACAGTACTATTTCTCTGAGTAACTGAGTATAAAAATCCTGTTAGAGGAATGGCACCTTAGTGTGCTGTTTCTTTTGAGTGCAGCAGACTTCTGCTGTGGCTAAATGTCCAGGATACTTTTTTCACTGCTTGTCTTGTCTTTCAGAACATCAGAAAAAAAAAAACAAAAACAGCTAATGTATTGCAATATTGGTTTTAGAGTTTCTTGAAGCTGAAAGCTTTTTACTATCAAAATTATATCTAGGTTATTATTATTTTTTAATTATTATTTTTTTTACCACAGATTGCTTGAAGATCTAATGTAAGAATTTTGTAAGATGCAGGATTGTCATGAAAACTCCCCTAGCACAATGAGGAAGGAAATTGCTTATCCAGCTCTGGATAAAATACAGTAAAATTGTTTCCTGGAACTGAAACTATCCTGAATCCTGAATTGGCTTTGGCTCTATTTTTACACACAATATTTGCTTTTCCATTTTCATTATCACTGGCTGTGTTTTTTTAAATACTGCTGTGTGGCATATAAAGAAATAGGTTCCACAAAAGAATTCTTCTGTCACATGTATGTGTCTTTTTCTGATCTTGAATAAATAAAAGCTATCAAATAACTACATTTTCTTCCTTTCTCGCAAAGGAATTCTCTACTAACGAAGTATTTATCTTTCCTTTTTCATTGTATTTCTAGCTTCAAGTCATGTAGCTATTTCATTCAACCCTGATAGACTTCAAACAATTCACTTACAGTTGATTTAGCCATACACATCTTTAACTGTATCTAAAGGTTGTGAAGTCACAGTTGTTTTAAGTCTCTTACTGAAATATGACTGTAATATTGTAGAGAAATAACTATTTTTCATTAGTTAATGCATTTTATGGATGAATAACAGTTTGTCATTCAAAATTGATTTTTTTCAGTTAGAATGCTAAACTGCTGAGGTAGATTGTTTTTTTTTTTTACACCATTAGTGACTGCAAACAATAAACTTTTATAAAAGCTTTTAAATAAAAAACGGTTAAATGTTACAGAAGTGTAATCATTGCTTTATATAAAAAGGAGATCAAAGCCTGATGACTGTTTTTGAGAATTACTGCAAATCAGGGTAATGTGATTTTTTTTTTCTTTCCACAAAGCTTATCATTTAAAGAAAGGACAATAATTTATTATAGGATTGTTTTTTAACAATTATAGGCAGCTTTGTTTTAGACACATAGAAATAACAGTTTTATGAATTAAATATATATTTGTTAGTTATAAGTGAAGAGAAAGCATGCTGTGAAAACTCATACAAATGCTGATTTTATTTTTTTTTTAAGAAATGTTTAATTAAAATTCTTGACATAAATTAAAATACATTGATATATACAATTCTTTAGAGATAATTGTTGTTAATTAAGGAAAATGATGTTAAATACAGTCATATAGATCTTCTCAGAGCTTGTACCACAGAGGCAAAACACTGAGATATTTTGTTGTCACATCTGCCATATAAAGTTCTATAGGGACTGAGGAAAAATAAAATGGTTGGAGTAAATAATAGTGTCAAAACTAACAGTAGTAGTACTGATATTTATTGAAAATTGTGTCTAAAAGTACATGTACAGAGAAATCCATGATGAAAAATTGCTATAGAACAAAAGTTGATGACTGAGACTTTCGAAACTTTTCTGCACGTTCATATAATTCCTTCTTTTTCTGCTATGTGAAAATTATCAATTTAGAAGTCTTTTATCTTTGAACAGTTACTAGATAATCCAGAAAGAAATAAAAATCCTTGAATTCTAACTTTATTTCGGATATTACAGTCATGCAAATATTTACTTCACAGAAAAATCCATGATTGTCTTCGTCCTAGTCATCTATCTGAAGGATCAAGGTAATGAAGCAAGCCCTGTGGCCAGTAATTCCAGAGAATGAGCTAAAGCATGTCAAAAGAATACATCAAAAATATCTTTAGTCACAGGGACTAAAAGAAAGTATAACATGACCTGGTCAGAGCAGCTATAATGGGGATATAAATGAATGAGAGAGAACGAGAGAGAGAGAACAAATGAGAGAGAATAAGAGTTTTCAAAAGATACATAGTTTATTTTACCACTCTTTTTCTAGACTGGATATTCTACGTCAAATTATTTATTTTTTATTTTATGGAAATAACTATCTCCTTAAGTAGGCAAGCTCTTAGAACCATAGAATGGCTTGGGTTGGAAGAGACCTCAAGCATCATCAAGTTCCAACCCCCCTGTCGCATGCAGGGCCGCCAGCCTCTATGTATAATACTAGACCAGGCTGCCCACCCAACATGGCCTTGAACACCTCCACCAATAGGAGCATCCGCAGCCTCTCTGGGCAGCCTGTTCCAGCATCTTACCTGTCTCTTGGTAAAGAACATCCCCCTGATATCCAACCTAAATCTTCCCTTCCTCAACTGACTGCACTACTAAAAGCTTGTAATAGATCTGTTTCTTCACTAGTTAAGCTGGAAATGCATTTTATGTATCTTGAGACTCCTACTCCTAGGCAGGAAAATGTGAGTTTCTCCTTTACCTTAACAGTTAGTAAAGATAGTCTTTGAAATAATGTAGATTTTTCTTTCTTCTTTTCTTCCATTTTACTTTCCTGTTGAACCTTGTGATTAGGTTGAGGTCTGAATGTATTTATATGTATACCTTGGCTACGAAAAGTGTAAATACAAACATTTTGATTTCAGCAGAGTAGTCGATGATGGGAACAACTTTGTGATGATGTATACTGTTCTGCTGGTAATTTTAAAGGGTAGACACCTGTGTGTTGGGGAATCTTGATATTTTTATTGGACTTGATTGTTTTATTTGACAGTTGTATGGATAGCTATGGATATAGTCAGAAGTCTGACTTTCAGAACTCAGATCAGAGGTGAGAAATGCAAGTGTTTTATTAACTTCTTTTCTTACAAGCATTCATTTCCAAGAAATGTTGAATAATCTCTGTGGTAATCTGGATTTTAGGGATTGAGGAAAGTTTTAACTCTATATTCTGAGATTTGACATTATTTTGCTAAAAAGGGATTAGATAGAGGAAAGGAATTAAATGTGGTATGACAGAGAAAGGTGGGAAGGAAGAGCTGAGATGAAGAACTCTGGAGATCAGTGGAGCTTCCCTGAAAAGTTGTTCTTTTTGTCACTTAGACCTTTCCTGGCTGAGATTGCTGTTTTTCTCAAGTGGTTATCTCTATCAGACCCTGACTCCTGTGTGAAAACATTGATTCCACCTGCTGAAGAAAGGATGTAAAGCTGAGTATCATCATATTTACTTTAACTGGGGAATAACTAGTCAAGGTACTATCTTCTAATATATTTTGAAGTGTTGGTAGACATAATGGGGTCATAAACTCACATCTGGCTCTAAAACACAACTCTTGTTAAAGAGCTTTTGTTCTTTTTCAGTGGTAGCAGTTTACATTTAAGTGAATGACATGTTTATTGTCATAAGAAATGGGATATAAAAATGAGATGTGTTTTAAAACATGCATTTTCAGTGATTATAATTATAATTATTATTATTATTTTTCTGTCATGTATGAGAAGAAGGAAAAGGAACATGTTTTATATTCTATCGATTTTCTAGTGAAGTAGAAGGTGAGTCAACTTTAGGAGATTTTATTCCTTTTGCTCATTGCTTGGTACATTTTTGCCCATGGAGATCCACTGCAAGAATTTTTAAATATTTTTGTTTCACCAAAAATCTAAGGTGTTTACTTACCTTATGTTGGAAAATCTAGATCTCAGAATGACATTAAGGATGCAGGTATCTAAATCATTTATGAAAGTGGAGCTTAGGCCTTTTTGAAAGTGTCAGACAGATGTACAGGACCAAATTTCTTGAAATAAGGATAATTTGAAAGGTTTAATTTTTTAAAAAGTGACACTTAAAAAAAAAACACAGAACATTCATTCAAGGATCTTGTCCCTGTTAGCACACGATGAGTATGACTAGGAAAGACCTTTTAAAATGCATTCCAGCTTATCATCTATTGATACAGAAATTCGTAATTCAGCTTCAATTCAGCTACCTGTTTTAACAGATATTTTCTTCTTTTCTGATTTTACTTGCCTTTCTCTCCTCCTATCTCTTGGTAATCTGGAACTGCTAAGGAGGTGATGTAGCACTGCTCTCTGTTCTTTTTCTAAGACTTATTTTCTTGGCTCTATAAAAAGAAAAAAAGCTGATATATACTCACACTATATTATTCTCCTACTTGCAAAACATTTTAACATTTTAACATTTTAACAGATGAATTCTTTGTTGCTGTTCTTGTATGTGTGTTTGAAGTCATTATCATAGAATAGTTGGATGGACCCATAAAGGTTATCTAGTTCCAAACACCTGCCATGGGATCCCTTACAGTAGACTATGCTGCTCAGAGCCCATCTTAGATTTGAACACTTCCAAAGACAGGGTATCAAATGTTTCTCTGTGCAGTCTGTTCCAGTGCCTCACCACCCACTGAGTAATGAACTCATTCTTAGTATCTAATCTAAATCTGCACTCTTTTAGTTAAAAGCCCTTACCTCTCATTCTATCACTACACCCCATGATACAGAGACTCTTCACATCATTCTTGGGCCCCTCACTGCAAGAAAGATATCAAGGTGCTGGAGAGTGTCCAGAGAAGGGCAACAAAACTGGTGAGGGGTCTGGAGCACAAGTCTTATGAGGAGTGGCTGAGTAAAATGGGATTATTCAGTCTGAAGAAGAGGAGGCTCATGGGAGACCTTTTTGCTCTCCGTAATTACCTGAAGGGAGGTTGTAGTGAACTGGGGGTTGGCCTCTTCTCTGTGTGTGACTAGTGATAGAAGTAGAGGGAATGGCCTCAAGTTGTGCCAGGTGGGATTCAGGCTGGACATTAGCAAATATTACTTTTCCAAAAGAGTGTTCAGGCACTGGAATTGGCTGCACAGGAAAGTGGTGGAGTCACCACTAAGAATTTAATGGTAACCTTGGTTAGGGGAACAAATTCTTAGCAGTTTGCAATAATTTTCTATGAGCCATCACATCAATATGGAAAATCCAGCACCTTGATTATATGCTTTTTTACTCCTATATTAGGAAGGATGGAGAAGAGTTGGAGCTACTACTTTGTTAATGAACACAGTCAACACAAAGACAGAATGTAACCACTTGTATGCCATAGGAAGAACTGTATGACTTCTCATAGGAAAGAGATTGAGTAATATATTTGTAGAAACTCACAAAAAAATTCTGGTTGACAGATTAAAAAGTTGTGAACTAGAGTTTGATTTACTAATGTCTTCAGTTTGATTCTTCACAGTTACCTTGAGCGACTGCAACAAGACCACCACTTTTGTGTGACCACTGAACACTGGCCTCATTAAACCTCTTTGGACTGTGATGAAGCCTTACTTCAGTGGTGTTTCAAAGGACAGTGTGTACATAGTGAATTACCAAATCCTTAGTGTAATGATCAGATAATGATTTCCTTTGCCACTTTGATACAGGAAAAGCAAAACAGAAATAAAATATATATATATACGTTACATTAAGTATCTCTGATGCTTTTAGCAGAAGGATAGTGTGATAGGACATAGCCATTATGATGTTTTGTCTTGGCTATCAGATCCTCTAGATAGGGAGCATATCTGGCATGGTGTAAAATACGTAAAAACAGATAGGGTAGTGTTCAACACTGGCAGTATGCAGTGACAAGACATTAACATTACAGAAACTGTTTGTTTGCTTGTTTGCTTGTTTTATGGTATATCCAGATTCTTAACAATGAAGTAATAATATTCATGGTAATTCACAGTGATGCCAATTTTTATAGAGATAAGGCTCAACATGTACAGTAGAAAGTGTATCCTTGAATTTATTTTAGAGTTACTGATTCCACCTGTTTATTTACCTACTTTTAAGCATTTCTTAGCAATTTACACTGTAACATCTGCCACATAGAAGGGCATCATGATTTATCTGCAGCTCTGAATACATTACTTGTTAACCTTTACAAACACCTAGTGACTCATTCCATCTTATCATAGCAGACGTCAGTGGGAGTAAGCATCACTCAACAGGACAACCAGTTTGTACAAGATATAGGCACATGTACCAAGTGTACCAAGATAAAAGAGTTGGTTAATTTTTAAAGTGTTAAATAGGAACACGAACACAACAATACAGTCTGTGATGGGATTTGTGGCATATGTGTTGGCAGTCACACTGAGGGGATCAAGTACTAAATCATAGCGTAAGTAACGAATGAGAAAAAGATCTCATAATCACCTCCTCTAAGTATTTCTCCTTAAAAAAGTTTCTAACTTGAGCCCTTAATTTCTTCTTTTCTTTCAGCTGTTTCAATGTTGTTTAACCAGTTGCTGCAATTCCCCTGATTAGGATTTTGTTTGCTGCATTTTGCCACATTTTTCTACCTAATGCTACTTTACAGAGGTTTGAGAAGCATGGCGCTTACACAGCTTATCTTTCAAGGTGTTTGGCCATACTACAATTTATAAATTTGTGCTTATGGAGAGCAGAAATTTCCTGAAACATATGTATATCTATGTGGCCTGTGCTTTTGATTGATTTTATTGTTAGATTGATACCCATTTTAAGACCAAATAAAATTGATGTCAATTTGCACTAACATGGTTAAAATACCAAATTAGAAGAAAAGTATGTATCGGTTGAACATCCAGAAACAAAGAAAAAAAATGGAATATTTGGGAAAAAGATTCTTTTTGTTTCTCCCTCAAGTTAAATTTTGTTCATTAGGACAGTTTTCAATTTCAAAAACAAAAACAAACAACAACAATGAAAATTCATAAGAGCCTTTGGGAAACTTTTCCATGTTTTTTTTCTGAAATGTCTGGAATTACTAGAACTGTCCCAGTCAAGTTGTTAAAATGAATGATCAGATATGGTCACCCACTCAGATTTTGTTAAAAAGTCAAGCTGGAGCCCTCTAAGAAGAAATGATCTTTTGTAATGAACTCAGCACTCACTGCCTGTTAGTAAGTCATACATATATAATATACATATATATATATATATATACATGTTTGAAGCATGCCAAATGACAATTTTTTTGAATATAATTATTTCAATACAGAAGTGTTTGAATCACAAGAGACCTTTAAAGGTCATCTAGTTCCAATCCCCTTGCTATAGCCAGGGACACCCACAGCTAGATCAGATTACTCAGAACCCCATCCAGCCTGATCTTGAATGTCTCCAAAAATGGAACATCTACCACGTCATTGGATAACCTTCTCTTTCCAAGGAGGCTGAACAGCCTCAGCTCTCTCAGCGCGTCCTCATAGAGGAGGTTTTTCTTTTATATACTACATTATATCATCTTTGTAAAGTCTAATAATTTTCTTATTAAAAAAACAAGAAACATCTTTCTTCAGGACCAGCAAATCATCAAAAGAAATATTGAGAGGTGCTTAAACTTAGATCTAGATGCTTGAATTAGAGATTTTTGTTTTCTGTAAAGAATTTAATGTCAAAGAAAGGCTATAAGGTATCATAATTTTAGATATCCAATAAATTTTAGAAGCTGTAGAGACTCTATAAATGGATTTTAGGTAACAAAATAGGATCCTAAATTAAATGCTCCAATCAAACTTGTATGAATATTTTCTTGTATTATCAAGGCCAAACAATATTACACTACACAGAACTCCTAAGTTTTTTTTCTTACTTACCTCTTTCCTAGTCACACATTGCTGATTGTGAGGATTTGACAGATATGATGATATATCAGCTTTATATTTTATTACTTTGTTGCATTTAATTTATTTGTATACAGAAAATTATAGGTATTATATGTGATACACAACAGTTTTTTCCTCACAGTTCCATAAAGGAGTACTTTTGAGCTTAGCATGTAAATCCTTTGTAATATTGCATTAAAAGAAGAGTCTTTAAGACTAGAGAAGACCTTTGCAATCCCTAACTAATGCAGTTTTTCTGCACTGAAAATTTTAGATAATGAAGTTATCATAGATGATCTTGATAATGATGTATTAGATTCTGATATAAAATGTCAGGTTGCAGCATTTTCATAAAGTTTCTTTGTGCATTGTATTCTGGCATGGTATGACTCACATAGTTTGACTTGATATGTCTTACAGTGACACTTTGCCATAGATATGCAAATGCTCCCATTTTCTGAAAAGAACGATAACAATACTCCTGATAAATCAATCAGAAAACACTTATATTTTCCACATTTTCAGGATATAAATAGTATTGCACAGAATTCACTGGGTCATGTTAGCATTTATTCATGTTCATAGAGGTACATATACAACACCAACCAAGTGACAGTGCTTTGAAAATATTCTGTATAAAGACATAAACACCTTTGTAAGAAGTAATGCTTCTTGTTTATATACTTTATACTTATTTTTGAAAATTCAGCACACATGCATATAAGAAAACAAGGCTATTATAAATTCAGCATGCTATATTTACTTCTCAGTGTTCACATGTTTTGTGGTTTCTAACAAGCTCTTCTTTTGCAGATAAAGAACAAGGGCAGTTATGCTCTGTTGAAACTCTTCTGTGGGTGCCCCAGACAGCTCAGACAGTAGAAAAAGAAACCTTTGGTAGGTAAAGGTGCAATGCATATTATTCACCTGCCTGGAACAAGGAGAAACTAAGAATTAACTTATGACTTTCTGAACTGAAAAGCAGTTTCTGGTCAGCTAAAGTCAGAATACAATATCTTTAGCCTTTAAATTATCTTCTTTTTTATTATTTTCTTTAATCAAGAAAATTTATTATTTTGCATTCTTAACAGAGAAAACAATAAGTCAGTTTTCAATAGAGAATATGTTTGTCTGTATTGCTAAGAAATTCAAATCCCACTTCAGATATTTTGGATGAAAATAAAACAAAATGACAATAGCAAAGAGAGAAATATAGCTAAATATTCCATGAATCTATGAGCTGTCTTCAGAAACTGAAACCAAGCAGCCAAGCAACAAACCAACCAAATAAATAAAATATAAAATATTCTCCAGGAAGGTAAGATAGTACCTGAACCAAGAATAATGGTTTCAAGCTTTACTTTCTTGAGGAACTATACTGAAGAATTAATTAAAAAAAGTGTTCTATCTAAATCTAGTGAATAGCGATGTTTCTGCTGTGTTCTCAAGCATAATATCAACTGTTGCTGTTTGAGCCTTGTTATCACCTACTACAAGAATCAGCTAATATAAAACAACAACAACAACAACAACAAAACAGGTAGTTTAACAGGCAGTAATTTAATATAAATTTGAATTTGCTCATTATTAAGTGGAAACTGCACTGAGGTATGTTGAGTTAGCATAAGGATTAGAATAATTTTATATGTGTTTTTCTAAAAATAAATTTGAAAAAATAGAGGAGAGTTTGTTAAGCTTGCTATATACTGATATTTCAGGAAAAGAAAGAAAAAGAAATATAATTTTCCAAATTTCATGTACAGCAATTTAAAAAAAAAGCAACAAGTGAAAGGAATTTAACTTTTTTTTTCTTTCTTTTTCTTTTTTTTTCTTTTTTTTTTTTCCTTTTTTCCCCTTTTGTGTGTGTGTGTGCAGCAGATATGAACCGAACATTTCAAAATTAAAACTGGATATACAATACAATTCATATATTAAAAGAGAAAAGAAAAAGATAAATGAAATAAAAAAAAATAAAGTCATTAAAAACAAGAGTTTTACTACCAGACTAGATAGTGAGGAATCCAAAAACCTTTCTTGAGACTAAGATAAAAGCTACTTTCATAAAATCCTCACATAACATGTATTCCTCCAAAATACACTCCAAGATACATGAGTTTAGACGAAATATGCCCATACAACCCCCATCGGCCTACTATATTCATGTCAGTGTAAAAGTTATTTGGAATGGGATAACAGTAGAGTCATGTCTCATGTAATATAGCAGGTAATATAGCGGTAGTATAGCAGGCTACAGCTCTATTCTCTGGGCAGCCATGTGTTATGTGTCTTTAAGTATTCAAATATTTGTTACAATATTAGATTGTAAGTTATTATAAATAAATTAATTAAAATACGTAGTGTGAAATATAAAGCAAATGTGAATAAAGGGGTGTAGTAGTTGGTTCTTACATGAAATTATCTCTGTAAACAGGATTTCATTAAAGAAATACCACATTTTAACAACGAGAGACTCTAACACGAGCTTCAAGTAGGACAAACTGTTCTTAGGCTAGAAATAATCCGTAACAGATTGAATATTCAAAAAAAAAAAATTAAAGTGTACACCAAATATATTTCAGATATAATATGAAAATCTTTAAGATACGTGTTAAAAAAGAGGAGATGTTTATAGGATTGCTCAGGTTGGAAAAGACATTCAAGATCACAAAGTCCAATCACAACCACACCGTGCTACCCTAAAAACCCTCTGCTAAACCATATTCCTGAGCACCATATCCAAACAGTCCAAACAGTTTATAAACATTCAGGGATGGTGACTCAACCACCTCCCTGGGGAGCCTGTGCCTGTGCTTAACAACTCTTTTTGTAAAGAAGATTTTCCTGATATCCAACCTAAACCTCCCCTGGCGCAACTTGAGGCCATTTCCCCTCATCCTGTCACCAGTGAGAAGAGACCCTCTATTTGAAGGGAGCAGTAAGGTCTCCCCTCAGCCTTCTTTTATCCAGACTAAACAGCCCTGGTTCCTTCAGTCACTCCTCATAGTGCGTATTCTCCAAGCCCTTCACAAGCCTTGTCTTGCCTTTCTTTTTTGCCCTATTGAAATAGATCCAACAAAAAAAAGGGCCAGATTATGAGTTATTCAAAAGCATCTGGAGAGCTGTTTACTGCTTTTCTTCAGATACATTTCTCTCTGAGCCCAATAGTTTGCAATGTACTTCTGGAGCAGACCTACTGGATTGCAAAGTTACTTATCTAGATGCTTCCTATACCTGCAATGCTAGAGATATTGCAAAATGCTCTCTGTACCCAGGAAATATTATAAGCTCTTTTAAATGTACTTAAGTTTTAGTAAGGCATTCACAGATAATTGTCAAAAAGATTAGTGTTCTTTACTTGAAAAATACCAAGCTTCGGGAGAAATGTGTGTAATTTTTTTTTCCTACTGAGATTGAAATGAGAAATAAGATTATACTTGGGATCATCCATGTTTTCCTGAGGGAAACAATAGAAAATAAATTGAGTGTGAATATCAGTATTGAGTGTGAATATCAGTGAATATAAAGTATCTTTAGTAGGACTTAAAGGAGTATGTTTCAAATGGAAAGAAATAAAAAAGAAAAAAATGTTTATTGTTATTTTGATTAAGTTTACAGTGTTTTGTCTATTTCTGCAAAGCTTGTCATGCATATTGCATTTTAACTCTAAAATACAGAAATATTTATAGATTAATTTAAATAAAGGCTAAATGAGTTCTGTAAGGAAAAGCAAACACAAGATCATAGAGGGACATCTTTTTAAATATTAGACTTAAAAAGACAAACACCTACTTGCATATGATTTTTGTTAGAATAAATGTGAATTGTAAAATGAAAAGGAAAAAAATGGATGAGCATAGTAAGAATACAATTTAAAGTAGGATCTTTATTCTTATTATGGAGTGTTTTTTTTCTTTATGAAGAGGACATCTTAAACCCATAGTCAAGGTTTCCTTTGAGTTTTTATTTAAAGCTTGGGTTGTTTTTTATTTTTTACTTTTTATTTTTTATTTTTTATTTTTTATGTTTTATTTTTTATTTTTTACTTTTTATTTTTTATTTTTTACTTTTTATTTTTTATTTTTTATTTATTTTTCTTCTATATTTTCCTCCAAATTCACAAACCCAGTGGTGTCAAGATGCCTATGGGTTAAAAATGATGCAAGTACTCCAAAAGTTTATAATGTTTACTTTCAAATTTTATTTTTAGTAGAAGAGCTAAAGGACAAGATCTTCGATTTAAAGAGTAACACAACAGGGATAGTTGTCAGAAAGTAATATAGCTCATGGTATTTAACATGTATTAGTCCACTATAGATGCATACAATAGAGTTAAGTGAGACAAAACAGTAGCTATATACCCTTTCTCAGATATAGAAGTCAACTCAAGGACCTAAGCTGGTTCCTTACATTTGTAAACATAAATAAATAACATACTTTTCAACCAGTTCTTGCACTACATATGAGAGCTCTTTGCCTTATTACTTGAAATGGAGTGGAGAAACTATTATAATTTAATCTGAAGAGACCTTGTTTATAGGTGATCTGGAAGAAATTAATCACCAAACATTGCATAAAATAGAAATGTGAAGTTTAAGAAACTTGAAAACTTAGATGTATACTGATGTGGGGGAAGGATAATTAGAAACCAAATGGTGCATCAGGACCTCTTAATCTCTTAATGATTTGTATATAAAAAGTGATTGAACATAAAAAGAGAAAGATTAGTAAAAAAGAGTAACAGCAATATGAAGAAAATACACTAACGAGACTAAGACATAAAAAGAGTTGCAAAAGCTAGAAACGTAAGAACTGTAAAAGAGAAAAATGCACAGTAAAAAATAAAAAGTGAGGACTAAGTGAGACGCAGCATTGTGGCAGAAAAAGACACAATGGATTGCGAACTTACTGAAAATAAATCTTCTAAATAAATCAGAATGAACCTTTTTACAGGAGAAAAATCTGCATTGTTTTAACAAAATGCAAAATGATACTACAGCAGATGTGATAATCTAAATTATATTCATTTGGCTAGGAATGCATCCTTTCTCTCCCTACAACCTCTGCTTCATTAAGCAAAATAATGCATGCAAGACATAGACTGTAATTATGATACTTTGCTTGGAATGGAAGACACCTGGCATAATGCCTCTAGGACTGGGCACTGGGCTTCAAAATAAATAAATAAATAAAAATACACTAACAGGAGAGAATTTAGAGGATAGAAATAGAAACAGTTAAGATCGTGAAAGAAAATCATAAAGGGAAAGAAGAAACTGAGGCACCATGGTGATACTGGCCTGGAAATCTTAAATGAAGTGTTAGGGAAAGAGAGCTGATTCAATATGCTTCGTGTTTACTAGTAGAGCAAGATGTACTGCATTCCATTTGCAACAAAATGATAATGTTTATATCTTTGCAGGGAAAAAAAAAAAAAGTACTTTGATGACTACATAGGTATGTTGTAGAGTTTAATTGCTGGCAGGCTATTCAAATGTTGTGATTTAACTTGCCCTTTGCTCACTCTTCCTCACCCTCCTGCCCCCTACCCCCAGTGGGACAGGGAAGGGAATTTGGAAAAAAAGTTAGAATTCATAGGTTAAGAACAATTTACTAAGACAATAAAAGGAAGTGAGAAATAAAAATAATGATAATAATACATATATATATGGTGCATTAAAAAGAGCACAGCCTGCAGGCCGAAGGAGGTGATCCTCCCTCTCTACTCTGCCCTGGTTAGGCCACATTTAGAATATCATGTCCAGTTCTGGACTCCCCAGTTCAAAAAAGACAGGGATCTCCTACAAGCAGCAGAGGCCCACAAAAATGATAAAGGGCCTGGAGCATCTTCGGCACGAGGAAAGACTGAGTAACATGGGTCTGTTCAGCCTGGGGAAAAGAAGGCTGAGAGGGGATCTGATTAATGTTTATAAATATCTAAAGAGAAATGAGAGACAAATGGATGAAGCCAGGCTCTTGGTGGTGCATAGCGATAGGACAAGAAGCAATGGCCTAAAACTTGAACATAGGAAGTTCCATACAAGCGTGAAAGATTTTCTTTGTGGTAAAGGTGACAGAGCACTGGAACAGGTTGCCTGGGTTGACTGTGGAGTCTCCTTCAATTGAGATATTCAAAACCTGTCTGGATGCCTACCTACGTGACCTATTGTGGTATACCTGCTTTAGCAGGGGTGTTGGACTTGATTATCTCTTGAGGTCTCTTCCAACCCCTGAAATTCTGTGATTCTGTGATATGTATGTATACAAAGAAAATAATGCTCAATCAATTTCTCACCACTCGATGACTGATACCCAGCCAGTCCCTGAGCATCAGCAGCACCCCCTAGGCAACTCTTTTCAGTTCTATAGTTCTTTCATACGATGTCATATAGAATGGAATACCCTTCTGGCCAGTTTAGGCCAGCTGTCCTGGTTCTATCATCTCCCAACAACTTTGGATCCCCATCTTATTGGGAACAGTAACAGAAGCTAAAATGTCCTTGGCTCTGTACAGCACTGCTCAGCAACTAAAATATTCATGTGTTATCAATATTGGTTTTCTCCCAAAGAATAGAATCATACCAGACACTGTGAAGAAAATCAACTCTGTCCCAGCTGAAACGAAGACATCAGGATAGATGTCAGATGTGAGTAATGAATCTTTAAATCAGAATGAGAACTCACTCATCACAGAAAATACTCCAAGCATGATTGTCCATTAAATGTTTTCTGTGTATGTGCCATGCTGCTGCCAACACAACATAATTCCACAGTGTTCCTGTGATCACCACAATGACAGCCATCTGACTTATCATCTGTGTCAGTTGTTCGCCGTTTTTGCTGGCTGTGTAGTTCTGATGGGTTAACCTTGGCTGGCTTCCAGAACCCCACCAAGCTTCTCACTCACTCATATTCCTCAACAAGACAAGGGGAGAAAACAGGGTAAAAAAGGCCATGGCTTGAGACAGGGAGATAGCTTTTTCTATCTGCCATTGTGGGCAAAATAGGCAGAATTTAGGGAAGATTATTTTTATTTCCTGCCAATTAAAAATAAGAGTGAAATAGTGAAAAAAAAAAGACAAAACTAGAAATACCTTTCCCATCGACACTAGCTGAAAATCACACCTTCATCTCCAGCTTTCTACCTCTGTCTCTTCAAGCAGCGCAGAAGATCGGGGGTTGCAAATAGAACGTAACAATTCCTCTCTGCCTCAACTTCCTCCTCACACTTTTGATCTGCTCCAGCATGGGATCCCGTGCGATAAAATCCTTCAAAAATTGCTCTAGTTATTCCTCCTCTACTCAAGGCTGCACATCTTCCCAGACAACATGTTCCCGTGTGGGCTTCTCTCCACAGGCTGCACCTCTTGCCAAAAAGCAGATGCTTTCTACCCCTCCAAAAGTGTATCTTCCAGAGGCATGGCAACTTTGGCTGGTATGCCTACCCCCACATTGACACTGCTGAAGCCAGCTGGAACCTACCATGTATGGCACAGGGTAGCACTGGACATCTCCACATCTCACAGAGGACTCCTGTAGCTCCTGCTGCCAAAACCTGCCCAGGAACAATAGCCAATATAATAGCCAAGACAGTCCTGGACTATAAGTGCCAGTTTGGAAACAGTGTATCTACATATCAAGAGTAATGTCTGTTATCTTCCAATAATTAAAGATAAACTGGCATGCCAGTTCCTCCCAGAAAGGACCAGGAGTTGATTGATTGTTGTAGGAGGGTAAAGACTGTGACTTACAACTCTATGCATAACAATCTGTAAGTTTTGTTGTAGTGTCTCTAAATAGTTAATACCACTAAATCCTTTTGTGTCGTTAGTCTGTTAACATATCCATCCATCCATCCAAGTCTCCAAGGGCTGTTCAGCAAATCTGTGTCCTTCATCAGAAAAGCCAATCTCAGTCAGATAAAATCAGATAATCCAGACATGATTTAAACCTTTAAACTTAAATCATTGACACAATCTTAGGCAATGAAATCAAGGGTTATGTTCTGTTGAGAAGGTATTGAAAATTAAAAAGATGTATCAGATATCTAGAAAAACAAACCTGCTTTTTTTTAATTTTTTTTTTTTTTATTGATACAAGATCTGCATCAGATTTTCAAGGAAAGAATATTATTTTCTGAATATTTAGATGTTATATTTTAGTATATTTAGTGTTCTTATAAGCAAGTATATTGTCTGTCCATAAATCATGAATAATTTTTCTGTTAGCTGAATTCCTTTACAATTATATTAAAGTTACTTTTCAGAAAAAGTTGAGGTCGTCATTGAAATGCAAAGAGGTGTAGGATTGTTTTGGTTTGTTTTGTTTTGTTTTGTTTTTTTTTCTGTGTTAAAATCTTAGCATGTTGTGAATTTATTCTTTTTACATTTAAAGATCCTGGATCAAATTTTCTGTATGTCTCTGTCACCCATGGAGGGGAGAAAAAGAAAGGTAAGAAGGTGAGAATTCATTTTTTGATGTTAAGACAGTTTACTAGGTAAAGCAAAAGCTGTGCATACAAGCAAGTAAAACAAAGAATTCATTCACTGCTTCCCGTAGGAAAGCAGACATTCATCCACTTTTGGGAAAGGAGGGTTCCTCACATGTAATGGTTTACTGGGAAGACAGACCTCCTTCATTCCCAACAGTCTTATTGTGGAACATGACACTATATGGTATGAAATATCCCCTTGGACGGTCTCAATCAGCTATCCTGTGTCCCCTCCAAACTTCTTTTGCACTCCAGCCTGCTTGCTGACAGGGCAGCACTAGAAGCAGCAGAAGAGACCTTGATTCTGTGTAAGGACTACTCTGCAACAACAAAAATATTTACCTATTTTCATCACTATTTTCATCACAGATTCAAAACACACCACCATATGATCCTTCACAAAGAAAATTATCCTATACAAAAAACGTGACACCGCATTGTGGCAAGGATTCGTAACTTGGTCACCATTCCCAAAAACCTACTATATTGCATTTTATGGGTGAATATCATTTTGAGAAAAATTTCTGTGCTATCTGCTGGTAAATATTCCTCTATGCAAGACTTTCCTGGAAGAAAGAGTGGTGAAATTAATGATGATATTACATGAAGAGCATATGAGAACAAAGTAAAATATACAGGTAAGAATAAATAAGAAAATCTGGGAAAGGCAACAACTTGAAATAATGAAATAATTTTTGAAGATGGAATGTGTAATGTGAAAAGAAGAATTTTTATGATATTTACAATCTTATAATATCATACTTGTGTTACATAGAGAATATATAAATACAGAGATAAAACATTGGAGTAATGCCTCTATTCTGGCAAAGGAAGATGAACAGTAGTGAGAGAAAATGATGAAGTATTAATCAACACTTTTAAATAAGAGGGATCATATGTTTATATTTTTGACAATCAAAATAAGATTTTTTCAGTGTTTCCTTGCAGTGCATATTATTTTTTTTCTCTATGAGCATGTAATTCTTGCAAACAAAGGAGAAATTAAAAATTCAACTTAAAATTAATCTTCCCTTTTGGTTCATTTGTTGTTTTCTTCAAATGGACACTCCGTATAAGATGATTTAATGCCTATTTATTTTAAACAAGCGATTAGGATTAAGCCTTGTTACTGCCTTACCTTTCTGTACATTCTTTCTTTTTCCTTTTGTAGGCAATGCTTTTCAATAAATGCTTGAATAGACTTGATCTCTTTAATTTTTAGGGTATTCAGTAAATTCATTTTACGTGCAGAATTTGGGATGTGAAAATTTTGGCTGTTTAAAATATTGTTTATAAAAATGTTTTCTATGTATTGACACTGCAGGGGAAATTGCTTTGGATCACAGTAACCAGCTACTCATTCTTACATTCTATTAAACTGTGATAGTTTAAGGTGAAGGGCTCAATTCTCTGCTGCACTGAGTCACTTAGTAGGTTAAACAAACAAATCTTTATGGTAAACAGCTTCTCAGCTTCAGAAAGAAGAAAAACTTTTCTTCCTTTTTTCTCTATACCAATGCTTTAATTTCTCATTCTCAGTGTTCATCTGCTGAGCATTTTACTTCATTAGTCAGTTCTATTCTTACAGAGCTTGATTTCACAAGTCCTTTTCTGAAGAAGCATGAACAGAGGAAGTTGCTAGGAAAGGAGTGAGAGTAGCGTCTATATTTAGTCTAAAAATCTCACAGCACTATTCTAAACAAGTGATTTTAGTGTACATCATAATTGGTAATTTTTATCCATATTTGGGCCACATTTTCTGTGTTCTCCCTTCTTCTCGGATATGCCTGTTGAAGAGTCAGAAGCAAGTCTGTGGTGGAGAATGCATCTTGCATGAGCAATAAAGCTCTGGCTTGGAAAAAGCAGTTTTTTCTCATTGATATGGCAGAAATAACAGACTTGTGAGCAGTCTCTTTGACTGGGTGGCTCCTTACTTCATAAACTTTTCTAATTTTACCTCTTATTCTACACTGTACCTATATGGTTATCCATCTTCAACTCTGAAAATATTTTTGAAAGGTGAGTTAAGAAGTTAAAATACAGCTGTTGATATTTCTCTTGTAGTCTGATATTCTTCCCTTGTGATAACAGAAGGTGAATAGTCACTTATCAGTTGCATGTCAGAAGGGAAATGGAAATGTTTATTTTTAACTAAAAATCAGAACTTCCTGAGATTGTTATTGTCTCCCAGCCTATAATGCAATTCTACACTTACTATCCTGTTTTCTAATGTTGCACAAGGGTGCAGAATTATGGCCCTATTAGACAAGACTCAGAAAAGCTATTCTAAAGCCAGGGGAACCTGAATTAAATTAACGTCTCTGAAATAATATTTATTTCTTTTATACAGTCTAGATTATATTTTATATTATTATTTTTATTATTGTTGTAGAAGGACAACCTTTTCAAAGTACTTTGTCAGTCATCTGACATGTATGATGCCTGGTGATAGTGTATTGGATAATAGTGTAAGTGTATAGTGTATTTGATATATAGAGTATATTAACAAGTTCTATTTTTTATTTCTTTTGTTTCCTCCATCTTTTTTTTCTTTCTTTTTTTTTTTTTTTCTTGTTTTTGAAGGTTCTGGAGAGCCTAAACAGCTGAAAATGTGTATATTATGAGGTAAGTTCCACTTCTTTGATTAAGCAAATAGTTATATCCATTTCACTAGCTCAGTTCCTGAAGTATAAGACAGTGGAAAATTAACACAAAATTTGCACTGATTTTTGCTATATCTGTGCTTCCTATTTTATTATTTTCTGTTACTACCAGGAGATATTACAGGATGTATAAATTCCAAATTAATCACTCAGTTTATAAAAAAGTGTCAGTCTGCCATCTTTATATACTATTTTCTTGCTTCCTGGACTTCTTTTTCATTGCTATGATAAATAACTCATCTTCCATCCCATTACAGATTTACATAATTTAATGGCAAATTCATTAGGAATGACAAACTCTTTCATCTGAAATTTGTATTGTTCAATATTCAGGACACATTTAGCTGTTATTGGGAGTAAGAAATCAAATCTATGCAAATTCTGCCTCAGTGATGAAGAGTTTAATGTCAGTCGACAAGCGTCTGTCTTTGAGATGCTTGGTGAAGTTTCAGCTCTGAGAGTAATTAACAGACGAGCATCTTTAGAAATAGATTAAATCAACAAATGTTTCTATGTTTAAGGGATTGATCAATATTTTACTAATTTTAGTTAGACAGGAGATCTTTACTATAAAATGTCCCTGGAGAGAATCTCAGTTTTTTTTGTTTTAATAAAATAATAATTTCATGAGCAGCAGAAACATTGTTGTGATTAAAAAAGGAAACATAATAATAAATTAATGTAATAAAGCCAGATTTTGTTTTAAGCTGACCTTGACTTGAAGGGCCAGAACCTGTGTCTTGGTATATTTTAAAACATTTTATATTTTGTATGTTTGTATTTTTTGGATGTTGTGTATTTTGTATGTGTATATTTTAAAACATTTATGAAGAAAAACAAAATGTTATATTGCTTGCTACTTACTATTTCATCTGCTAATCTGGGCCCTGATAGGCATGATAAAGAAAAAAAGAAAAAGAATACAATTGGTACTAGTAGGAGAAAACAAACATAGATATTTGCATAAGAACAAACCACAGTGAATAACATCCTAATGAACAGAAGAAAGGAGTATCATGCTGTAGAAGGAATGATTAAATGTGAATGTAAACAAGGCTTATTAGAGGCAAGTGTTATTAGTCATATAATACCTGCAGAACTTTTTCAGTTAGCTTTTGATGAAATTGAATTTAAGTATTTCCACTTTAATAGACTACAGTATGTGCAGGCTATTTTCAGTGATAATATAAAATTTATAAATTAGTTATATTTTCTACATTTTATTTTCTAGAATTTTCTTAATCTCAGTTCAAAACTGTTGTGCTTTAAGCGCAATGCTTCTAACTACTATTAACATACCCAAGAAAGCTAGAAACTGTGAGTGATGAACAAACTTCATGAGAACATGCATGCATATATCTGTATAAAAGACGGAACAGACACAGAGGCTAAGCAATGAAAATGATATGTCAGAAAGTGTTTCTTTATAGGTAAATAATATCTAAAAATTGTAGCTGAATGCCAAATTTGGCACATAATTCCTTGTTGTAAAAGTCCAGGCTGCATAACATTTCTTAATCATTAATTGCAAGAGATTTAAGGTGTTACAAATAAATAAATTACAAGAATTAAAACATATTTATAGGATACTTTCCTTACTATAGAACAACATCCACAATCATTAAAATGTTTATATTACTCTCTTCTTTAATTTGTCATGATGAAAAACAAATTTTTCACCTACAAGATATTTCTGCTACTTCTTTTCATCTTGTCTTCCCTCTTCTTTTTTTTTTTAAAGTTGCATACAAGTGTTAAGATCAAACTTCTTCTGCAAGAGCAATATATTAAAAAGCATGAATTGCTTTTTGTAGAGTCAAAAAATCTGAGAACACTCAACATTCAAAAACTTTTCCACAGAGGAAAAAGTAAAGCTCTTCACCTTATTTTATAAACTACTGAGTTAGATGCACTATAAAACATATTATCTGGTATTTTGGCTTCTTCCAAAGCTAGAATGCTTGTAATTATTCTTTCTGTTGTTGTTGATGATTAAAATAATAATAAAAAAAAAAAAAAAAAAAGTCAAAGAAGGAAATTGCTGTCTAGAAAATTGAAATAGAAAGATTTTTGTTGAAATTTTTATCTTGAAGAGGAAATTAAAAGAAATCAAGAGGATAAGAAACCAAGAGAAAAAGAATGACTTTTAGAAGAACTACATGGGAGGCAATATCTCTTTAAGCAACTGAGTGAAGAATTCTAGTTCCCTTGACTTTTCAGTTTCTTCAATACATAATTTGTTAATCATTTGCTTTTCAGAAACATCCTTTCCATTTACCAGAGATTTGATTCCCTTAACAAACCAGTACAAAATGTGCCATGCCCAAAGGCAGTATTTTCTAAGAGATTTAGAATTTAACTCCTTGAAGTGTCTGCAATTCACTTTGCTTTGTTATCTCTTTCATGAAAAGGCTGCTTGAACTCAGCTAATCTTCCAAGCAGCAGATTTAGGACCTGATTAGATTCCTATTACTTGTCAGTAGAATGTTGATACTTATTTCAGATGAGAGCAGAACCAGGTCTGCGTTTTTGTGGTAAGTGTGACTTGAGTCTTATAAGCTATCTTTATATTTAGAGCTGTGGCCACCAGTGTTTTGGAATTACCATTTTGTAATTAGCTGCTTCATTTTTTAACAGCCAGGCTTTGTGATATAAGTTGCTTTTTTTGCAGAGCAAATAACCCTTGAATATAAAGCTTTTTCCATCCAGTCTTGCTAAAATAATTAAAAACTGAAACAGCAATTAGATCCCAAAACATCTAGAATAGACTAGGGAGTCCAAATCCCATAGGATTTTGAATTTTAGTATTTGTGTATAGTTATGTGCCATCTTCTCAATGTAAACAGATTTTATTTTATTTTATTTTTGTAATTCTGAGTGCTCCCTACATGTATTTTTATAAATATCTTGAATAGAAAACCCCTAATTCACTTCGGCAGCTGGCACTGTTTACCTATACATGTCTTGAGTATGATAGGGGTGTTGGCTCCTGAGCACAAAAGTGCATGGAAAGTATTACTAGCATACATCTCTATGATAAAATCATACTCTGCTATCATACAGAGGCACCTTTACAAAAATGTCTTTAAAATAAGCAACTACTTACTTGCTAATACTTGCTAATAATACAAACAGTGAGAAAACTACACTTCATTTAGTGGGTGCAGATTTCATGTAGTAGCTAGGCTACAAAGCTCTTTGAGCATAACCTATCCATTTTAGCCAAATTTATTATTTTGGTATTAAATCACATCTTCACAAACCAAATCACTGTGGCTCCTTGAGATTTAAAAGCAGAAAAACAGTAGCAGCAAATTAAATACAGTTTCAATTACTATAATTAGTCAAGTATGTGGGGTCTTTTTGTAGTGCTGTTATAATTGTTTTTGTCAAAGTAATCTTTGTTATTTCTTGTTATCAGAGGATTATAACTACAGTGAACACTCAGTAATTTCTGAAAAAGCTTTCTTTTGAATTATAGTTTTCCCCTTAAGTAAACAAACATAACTGTAATCACTCAGTTGTTTAATGTACAAATATCTTGGAAAGTGAAGCTTGAGACTTTTTTTTTCTCTGAAAACATTGTGTTTTCCTTAAAGCAATGTGAGATATAATTTAACATTATGCCTCTTGTCTGCACCATTATATTTTTCTAAATGGACTCCGTCCGTGAGAGCTGGAGCTAATGTTATATGGTGTAATGGAATTTGTACAGCTCATACCATCTCTGGATCATGAACTGACAGACAAAAGCCTCTAGGAGGCCAGTTTTCCAGTCTGTAAGAATCCTGTGATGGAGTGCCAGTTTCTTCAGTGTTCTGACTAGTATACATTAAAATGTTGTTTGAGCTGATGGGTTAAGAAAAGAGGATGCAATCATTAGTGCAATATAGCTATTGCACACACAAAGTTGTGTGTAGCTGCCGAGGACTTACACTGATATCTCTGAAAGCCTTGTCATATTGAATTCATTTTATATGCATTGCAAAAAAAAAAGAAGAATCTGACTAAGCTAATTTTGTATTAACGCTTCTCTCACATGTGTCTCTTTAGTTGTTCTGCTTTAACCAAATATTAATTGGGACTTAGTAGACTTTATTATTATTATTATTATTTTAATAATGCCATTTCATGATTTAAAACTGTGGTCATCTTTGGGTCACTTTGGTCCATATTTATGGCTTCGCACTTAGAGCTCTACCAGAGATAAATGGAACTCATTAACTATTATGATAGTATCTTTTATTATGGTAAAGATTGTATAAACAGGAGATTTTATATTTTAAGTAGTTTGGACAGACAGATAATGAAAGCTGGAGGAGAGCTAGAGGTACCTACGTGGTACAAAGATGGTTTCTAAGTCCAAGATTTAGAGCTTTAAAATTATCACTGCTGTCTAGACTTGTCTGTAGACAGTACGCTATTCTCTTTTCCCTGTAAAGGAGAGTTGAAGAGTTTTTAAGGCACTGAACTGTATGTTCCTAAGCATGTACCAAACTGAACAGCAGAATGCTAACTTTTGAGTGCTGAGTTGTTTACCTTTACCTTGTTCACAAAGTAGAATTCCTACTTCCTAACCTGCCTCTGAGACATGGGCTGGGAAACATGCCTCTCTCTGCAAACAATTATTCACTTGCTTTCTTTATGTAACTGAAAGATTATTTAATTACTTCATGCAAAGTGGAGTACATTCAGTGGTCATGATTAAAAGTATATTGATGATCTAGTTAAATGCGTGACTGAATCTCATACAAATGTATATTGAGTTAGCTTTTTATTTGTTTAGGTACCAAATATAGTCTTACTCATTGTGACCTTCCAATATTTGAAAGAAGCATGTACACAGGAGGGGGAATGACTGCTCATGAGGATGGATAGCGACAGGAAAAGGAGGAATAGTTTTAAACTAAGACAGTGGAGGTTTAGGGGGATATTAGGAGGAAGTTTTTCACTCAGAGGGTGGTGACTAACTGGAACAGGTTGCCCAGAGAAGTTGTGGATGCCCCATCCCTGGAGGCATTCAAGGTCAGGCTGGATGTGGCTCTGGGCAGCCTGGTTAGCGGTTGGCAACCCTGCACATAGCAGGGGGTTGAAACTAGATGATCATTGTGGTCCTTTCCAACCCTGGCCATTCTATGATTCTATGATTCTAATAGAAAAAAAAAATAATCATGACACTTTTACCTTACTGGAACCCACCTCATAAATAAACGGCTTAGAAGCTGGTGCATACGCAGGAATTTTGTTTTTTTTTGACCACGGGGCAATTTATTCGACACCTGGCATGATGGCTACAGATGGAATTAGCCTGTCCCCGAAGGGTAAGAGGATCTCAGCCAAGAAACAGGCAGGACTCATTGAAAGGTCTTTAAACTGGGAATGAAGAGGGAAGGGGACAAAATGAGGGCCGTTGGGGTTGAGCAGGTCGTTTGAGGTAACGTACCAAACTTGATAGGTGAAGAGGACTCCAAAGCAAGCAATTATTCACTTGCTTTCTTTATGTGACTGAAAGATTATTTAATTAGTTCATGCAAAGTGGAGTACATTGAGGAAAAAGAAAGATGCATACAGGCTCTGGAAAGGAGGAGGAAAGGAGAACTGTCTTCAACAGATGAAGAGAAGGCTGAGGTACTGAATGAGTTCTTTGCCTCAGTCTTTACTGGCAGCCACGATTCTGGTATTTCTCACATCCCCGAGACCTGCATTCCTAAACCTCTGGGTAGGACTGGGGTAGTAAATACCCCCCTTCCCCCCCATGTAGGCATAGCAAGTTTGTGACCACCTTGTGAGACTGAATGTGTACAAGTCTAGGGGGGCGGATGCCATGTATCCCAGGGTTCTGAAGAGGCTGACTGAGGTGGTTGCTGAGCTACTCTCCATCATATTTGAAAAGTTATGGCTGTCAGGCGAGGTCCCAGATGACTGGAGGAAGGGTAACATCGCTCACATTTACAAGAAAGGGAGCAAGGAGAACTATAGGCTGATGAATCTTACCTCTGTGCCTGGGAAGATCATGGAACAGATCATCCTGGATGACATGCTTGATCACATGAGGAAGGAGCATGTGATCTGAGACAGTCAGCATGGCTTCAGCAGGGGAAGGTCAGGCTTGAACAATCTGGTGGCCTTCTGTGATGGAGTAATGGCATTGTACTGTTCTCACATATGGAGATAAAAAGGCCTGTAGTCTCAGGAAAAAAAAAGTTCATTTTGTCTAAGCTGTGTGTTTTAAGATTGAATATAAAGAAAAATTAACTATAACGAATGCAAATGTTTTCTTACATTGTCAGTAGTGTTTTTGTGTGCACCTGTATTTGCATGCATAATTAATGTTATTTTCCAGAACCTTGCTGAATCAGGACTCCCCGTGATTTCTCAAGCTGGCTGTCAGGAGGCACCTAAAATTCAAAAAATTTAAATTGTCATAGGTATTATGATTTGATATTCTTCATATACTGTTTGAGAATGAGCACTATAATGTTATATTAATAAGCAGGTTCTCTATGACAACAGTTTTTCCATAAAATTTACAAAACATATAGCTTCAATTTTATTATATTTCCCTGTGGTATTAGCAGTGAAAACATTTCAAAAAATTTTATTGTATGAGAGGCAGAACTGGAAGATTTTTAGAAATAAACTAGTCTGATTTACCTGTCTAAATAAGATGAAATGGAAAAAATAAACAGTGTACTTTGTGAGAAGCAATACAGATTAAAAGAAAATATTTCACACATAAAATGCCATTTAAAGCATAGATGAAGGATGATTTTTAAAAACTTGCAGAACCAAGCTAGTGCGAATTGGCAGCTCTCCATTGATTGCATTGGAACTTTGCCGATTACATTAGCTGATGATCTGACTTTATATGAGTTAACTTCACAGCATCCCTTAAATCAGCAGGAATAAGATCCCTTAGTGACTCAGTAAATCAAGGCAAGATCAAATAATTATTAAAACATAAATAAGAACAGCACTTTAGTGCAATACAGTTTTATTCTCAGTGGCATTTCATACAAATGCATCCCAAGATACTTTACCAAAAAAAAAAGGTATAAATAATACAATTATGGGTTTTAATAATAAAAAATGCATTAATATCTGTTAGTTAAGGGTATTTGGAGAAAAAGTTTTATGTTTGGTTTAGAATGGAATGACGAATTTGTGGTATGAAACAGGGAAATAGGTTAAATCGTAAAGAAGAAAATACCTAACCCAAAATCTGAATGAAAGTATTGGAAAAAAAAAGAATTTTCCTTGCTTAAGCCTTTTTCGGGCATGATAATTTTTGTTTGTTAACCAACTGGATAGTAGTCCAACTACTAGATTGCAGACTGCATAGCCAATGGGAACATCTTCCGGTCTTCGAGTCAAAGATGGTTCACCCGGCAGAAAATAATGCAACAAGGGAGTACAGCATGGACAAGTTTTATCACAGTGAGCCTTGCTCACAGCTTTATGTGGAGAGGAAAGCTAGTGACCTTGGTCCTCAGTCTCCCCAAATTTTTTGTAAGTATGGGCCTAGCAACACATTTGGTTCTCTGCTAGGAAAAAGGGGGGAAGAAGATACCACTGTGAGGAATAGGAGAAAATGAGGCCTCTGTGGCATAAACAGACTTTCCCTTTTCCTTTATGCTGGTTTTCAAAGCAGTATTTTCTTTCAGGTGGTTTCTGTGTGTCCATACCTGACTCAAAGCTGGTGATTCAGATATTGAGAAAAGGTCCTAGAAGTCAGGCGTTGCATTTTCCAAGTCACTTATACATATTGTATTGAGTTAAATATTTTGTTTTTTATTACTCATATTTTTATTCTT
Organism: Perdix hodgsoniae; assembly: GCA_035772895.1. Classification (NCBI taxonomy): domain Eukaryota; kingdom Metazoa; phylum Chordata; class Aves; order Galliformes; family Phasianidae; genus Perdix; species Perdix hodgsoniae. The sequence continues at coordinate 31,551,157 of JAPSGF010000004.1, forward strand.
TGTAGTTTGTATTTCTGTGTGTTTTAACAGATAGGTTTTCTTTGTACATATCTTCGAAGGCAGAGGTTTTTAAACATACCGCTCAACTCTCAAGATTGGAGAAGACAAGTCATTAATTGTGCAAAGATTGTGAAGTGCCAGAAAGCTTGGGGAAAGCAACTGGGAGATGCAAAGATGAATATGTGGGTAGGGCATGACAAAGAAAAGGCAGTGAAGAGGAATTCAGAAGGGAGAAGGGAAAACATAATAAAAGGAAAATACCACAGTCACAGTAATGGGAGACAACCATAGCACTAGGAGATACATAACAGTCTCTGGATGAGACAAAGCCTCCTGTTCTTTTGGTTTTATACTTTGATACCATAGTAACATGTCTATAACCAGAAGATCTGATAATCCATTCTGAGGAATTTTTTGATGAGAGATCCTTCCCCTTTCTCTTTCATTCCCAAACCAACTTTATTTTCTCTATAGATGGGAAATGCGGTCAGAAGTACAGAATAGTTCGTGACCTGTTACTATAAAGTATTAACAAACTACTGTAAATTAAGGAACCAAATGGTTGCAGGAAAAATGCAGAACATTTGATTTCTGACAGTAGCTACTCTTCAGTTGTCATACTAAGCCTGTTCATTATACATTTATCTTTAGTAACAAATGATTACAGATATATTAATTCAAAATAGTTAGGTACTAGGTGTTTTCATGAAAAAGGGAGTTGTGATCATATTTTTATCTAAAAGCATTCACCTTTTAAGTGAGGTAAGTTGATAACGGAGAGAATTTTAGAAATATAAAATTGTTCTCACTATAAACTGGCTGTCTCCAGTTTTACTTCATTGTTCACAAAGATTATTGTTCAAAGGATGGCATGAATTAGAGCATATTGATGCACTCAGAGGCTGAAGGATGAAGCCCTGTGCTGAACAACTTCCACAACTACTTTATTCATTGCAGTCTTCTATTCCCCTTGAGAGCTCTCTTCCCTCCCCTTTAAAATGATTTTCATGAGACTTCCTGTCTTCTTTATATATATACCTCTATTTAAATTCAAATTTACTTTTGAAATTAATTTATACTGATTTATCATTGAACAGAGTACTTTGGAAGATATGACAAAGGATTTTCTTAATGCTTATATTCTCTACTGCAAAATTTGTAATATCAATGCCTTTTTGTTACTTGGAATCATTTCTCCTTTTTAAAGTGCCACAGGCAAAACAAAAACAAAAACAAAAAAGCCTATACTTCTAGTACTAAAATACTGTACAAAAGGGTTTTGGATTTAACTATAGTAAGAAAGACTCTTTTCCCCATGGGAAAGACCTGACAAACACCTCTTCCATACACCTTTTATTCCTGTACGTTTTGGTGATTAGTTGGGAGACTGAGAGTTATTTGCATCTTTCTTCCTTGCTACAACATTGTTGCCTTGGGATACTTGGAAACCTTGGTTAATATTAAAGAAATAATTTGGAACATAAAGCAGCATACTAACTCCTTCTGCCTGGGCAGTAACATTACTCCTCATTAAAGCTTGTGGAAGTTCATCTCACATTCAATTACAGATGCGTAAAAACTGTTTTCCAGTCAATCTATTCTCCTTAGACAAGAGAAAAGGGAGAAAAGGATCTGCTTTCCCCCTGGGATTTTCTGCTTATGATGCTTCCAGCCAGCTGGGAGAATTTGCTAAGTGACTTGTTGGTCATAGAGATGTCATACTGAGAGATGATGAATGACTCTGAGCTTCTGCTGTAAGATCTACAAGAAATAATGCAGTAGTCTCAAAGGAATATTGGAAGTTTTATCTTAAATCTTAACAGCTTCAGAAAAACAGCAACATCTATAACATTGTTCTAAATTCTACACAAATAAAAGCACAAGTTGTTTTTTTGGTTTTTTTTTTTGTTTTTGGTTTTTTTTTTTCCCTGAGGGCATAACATTTTGTATCTTTTTAACCCTTTTGAGTATGAATCTTATATGTTTGCCTTTGTTTAGGCTGCAGGAGATAGCAGTTCAGGAAGACAGAAATCAGACCACATATCCTAGTTGCCTTTTGATGCCTCAACATATTTTCTATTAGCAGGATTTTTCTCTGATCAATAAAATATGATATGTTTGAAAATACAACAATTTAGAACAAGGCAATTTCTCATTGGTAATGAAAACAGTAGGTAAATAAAAGGTGGAATATGTGCTGTTACAAAACTGAATTTGGACTGTGTTTTGATTCAAGTGCTTTGTTTCTCGAAAGCTGTAAGATTTTAAATCTTTTTTTCTTAAATCTTCATTTTGGCCTTATAGTCAATGTCACTTTTTCTAATTTTCTTTCAGATTTTTGACAAAACATTCATTCACATTAGAAAACATAATTTACAGTGTTCTTTGATACTGGATAATTTATCAGTTAGCATCCAAACCTCATCTGCAGCTGAAAAAATCTTGCTCAGAAATGTTCCTCAAGAATGGTGTTTTAGAAGTTATTTTTGACGCTGAAAATGGTCATTACATACAATGTATTTTACATGTATTGTTTTCCTAGTTTGGACTCAGTTATTTTCTCTGGATGACAAGCAATTCTTATTGTTTACAAGTGGAGTATAATTTCCTAGTCTCATAGAATTACTAAGGCTAGAAAAGACCTTCAAGATCATCTAGTATAACCATCCACCTACCACCAATGTAACCCCACTAAACTAGTCCCCTTAGTACAGTGTTTAAATGTTTCTTGAACACCTCCAGGGTGAATGCACCATCTTCCTGGGCAGCCCATTCCAAGCCTGACCACTCCTTCAAAGAAGAAATTTTTCCTAGTATTCAACCTCAGCTACCCATGGTGCAACTTCAGACCATTCCCTCTAGTCTTGTCACTAATTACCTGAGAGAGGAAACTGACACCCTCCTTTTCCAGGAACTGTGGAGAATGATAAGGTCACTCCTGAGCTTTCTCTTCTCTGGACTGAGGAATCCAAGCTCCCTCAGCCACTCCCCATACGAGTTGTGCTCCAGACCCCTCATCAGTTTCATTGCCCTTCTCTGAACATGCTGCAGTGCCTTGATGTCTTTCTTGTAGTGAGGGGCTCAGAACTGAGTGTAGTATTCAAGGTGCAGCCTCACCAGTGCTGAACATGGACGTATGATCACTTCTCTGCACCTGCTGGCAACACTATTTCTGATATAAGCCAGGATGCTGTTGGCCTCCTTGGCTACCTAGGCACACTACTGGCTCAAGTTTAGCCAAGCTTTGAATAACATGCCCAGATCCAACTCTTTCAAAATGTCTTTCAGCCAGACTGCCCCAAGCTTGTAATACTGTCTAGGGTTATTGTGATCACAGTGCAGATCTGGGCACTTGGTCTTGTTGAACTTCATCCCACTGACCTCATACCAGCTATCCAGTCTGTTCAGATCCCTCTGAAGGGCCTTCCTACTCCCAGGAAGATCAATGCTTCTTCCAAACTTGGTGTTTTCTGTCGCATTTCCATCTGAAAAAGAATTCAAAATTTTCCTTCTATAAACTTCAATGTCATCTTATCCTATTCAGTGTTATTTAATGGTTTTATATAGCTTAAAAGATAGGTTCATATGTTTAACATTATTCAAGAGTTACTTTAGATGAAACAGGAAACTAAATGTTTCCAGAGTAAAAAGATCTATACCTCCAGAGAACTGGTTGACAACAGAAAAGTATCTGATTTCAGTGATAATGAGTACTTTTGTACAGTGTTGTTAACCTTAAACTGATGATGCATCTACTACACCTAAAAAGCAAAGATGGAATTGCTTCGCATGGTTCAATTCTTTTTTCAAGATTTCCCAAATGCTCATCAACTCTGAGGCCTCTCTCATTTAGTTTAAGCTTTCCTTGTTGAATCTGATCATGACTTCATTTGCAGGATAAGAAAACATGTCAGAGCCATAGCATGCTCAGCATCCTGATGACAAACAGAGCCATGACTATACAACACAACAAAGTACTTTAGTCTAAGATATTTTTACTTTGGTAGTTCAACCATCTATCTCTTTAAAATTCTTAATTTTAAAAAGCTTATACATTATTAAAAAAAAAAATTAGAATGATTTTTTTGTTTTTTATTTGTTTTTTTGAGTATTCTTTTTTTTTTTTTTTTCACATTTGTACCTCTAATTTTGATTTCAAGACATACATTTTTAACAGCTTCTTTACAATATAACTTACCTGATTTTGATATTGAAAATAATATCTTTTAGGTAAAGGTTAGGAAACAATATGCTGAGCACATAGAATAAAGGTTTCAAGGACATTTTTTGTTGAGTTTGGACAGAGAAGCTGAATGCTCACTTTCAATGGCTGGTTTGTAATGACATACCATAATGGCTCCAAAGGAGCTGTTACCATCTACCCAGTCAATGATCCATGAACAAAAAAGGATTTACTTAATTTGAAACCAATAACTTCTTACATGTTAAAAAAATAAACAAACAAAATCTCCTATGCTCTGCTGATTCACACAATTTTCTTCATTTACTCATAGGTAATGCACTTATCTTCTCCCTTGTCATTATAATTATAATTTTTTATTATACTCTAGAGCACGTGGAGTTTCAGGAGAGCTCAAAAGACTTAAAATGAGGAAATGTGTTGGTCTGTTCTGACAATGGGTCAATTATATATATATATTTTTCTCTCAGGAAGAAAGATAAGCCTTTTTTCTTTTTTTTTTTAATCTTACTAGTGATTTTAGAAAAACATGTTTTCATACCCACCCAAGCCACTAACATAAGAACATCTTTGGACTAATTATCTACTTTACCTAATACTTTTTCTCACTATATGGAGATTTAGATTTATTAAATGCAATTTCTTTAAGCAATAATTAACTGAAAGAAAAATATACAAATATCTTAATTGTGCAAAGGTAAGAATCATATATGTCTATAATGAGAACATATTGAAAAGAGTCACAATATAGTTATGGAGGGGAGAATACTTGAATCCTAATATTTCTGCTGAACTTATGTTTTAGGTTTCAAAAGAACTAAACACAACATAGTAATATGTAAAGCAGTCCTCAATTCTTCATAAATATATTTTCTATCCTTTACAACATCTTAAACTGATAATAGTGTAGATTGAAGTTAAACAGGAAGGGCTAGGAGAAGCATAAAAATTATTCCAACTCATAAGTTACCTGATGTCTGCTTACTGGAATCTGAACTCGAAATACACTAATACACATTCCTGAACAGTCTGACAGTTTCAATGATATACTTGACTTAAAAAGAAATTACATCAGCTATATGTTGGATTTTATATATCCATAATACATAAAAAAGGGAAAGGTAAGATGAATGCCCAGTAGATTCTTCATACCTAAGTATTTTTTTAATTCTGAGAAGAGTAAGTAAAGAAGGAGAGTATTTATAAAAAAGAGTTCATACAAAAACAAACAAACAAACAAACACAATATATTCTGGTATTCTTCTTAAAAAGGGAAGTTCTGTTAGTTTGGAATGAAGATGTGTCCTTTATTATTAATTATTTTTTCATAAAATTGATTAGGCTTATTTCCCTAGTATATAAAAAAATAAATACAAACCCTACATGCTAGTTAAGATCTCAGCAAGAACTACATTTTCACATATAATCATACAATTTCAAAAGCTAAGCACAACACTGAAAATGCCACAGTACTAGTGGTATTTTTTTTAAATAACTTACAATTCTAGACAGATTCCCATTCATGACTTTAATATAATTCTTAGTGTCTATGTTCATGTGTAACAAACACATTTTGGTAAGAATACCTGTCTTAGGCTTGTGTCTGTGAAAACACAAAAATGCATGCATACAGAAACATTCTATCCATCCATCCACCTGTCTGTTCCACTATCTGCCTGTGTATGAAAGAAGTATACATCAAATACAAACCCAAATAAAATGATGATGGAAGAGATGCATTAAACTGAGCAACAACGGTAGGTGCGTATTGTTTCTCCTTAATTTACCAGTCATTCTTGTGTGTTGAAAAAAATTCCTTTCTCTTTCTAAACAAAGTACAATACACTGAAAATAACTGATATAAGTTGTCATAAATCCAGCCAGATAAAGTAAATGCCCATCCTTTGCATACGTTTAGCTACTAGACTTGGGAGTCTTTTTGCTGACTCCCCTTAAGGACTTAATAGCAGATTTCTTTATTTCTATTTTGCAGTACTTCAAACTGAGCATGCTAGGCATGCAGAATTGTCAGATGTAACCTCAGGGAGCTGAGTAGTTGTATTATTTTTTAGTGTTTTTGTTTAACAATTATTGTGAGATATATTCTACCTACCTTAAAATACAATAGTAACTATTTCACAGCTTCCTTTAGAACCTCTTGTCATTTCTGTAAAAGAGCTAAGGTTTCAGGTCCATCTTTTCTTGGTGTGAAATAGTGTGTTTTCAATAATTATTAATTCAATATTAACGATGTGTGTGAAAGCAGCATCAAAATAAGTGTGCTTAATAAATTAGGTGTCATACTCATGCTTCTCTGTTTTCTTTGCAGAGACTGAAAACTCATCTAAACTCATGAAAAACATGAAAACTCATCAAATCTGTTAATGACAAAATGAAGTAGGGCAATAGTTGTGGAAATCTTGAAAATATCACAGAAATCTCCCTCCCTTTTTCTTATTATGAGGTTAGTTTTTTGAAGCGTCTCTTCTCATTTGTGTGAATGTGGCAAGATCAGTGAGCTATACTACTAGCTTAAATAAGTGCAATATTAAGAAACAACAATGAAAAAATACTGAAGATAGCTGTTACAGCAGTGAAAGGTCATTATGTTGCTTGCTAATTGTGTAGCTTGTCAGTTTTTAAGTAAATTAAGATTGAAATTGTCTGAGATACGGTGCTATTATAAATTGTGATTGCATTTTTATTACTTATGTAGAAACGGCACAAAAATAGTCATAACTTTGTCAAACATCACTTGTCTCAGATGTTATAATCCATGAGGTGGAATGAATAGAGCATTACATTGTAATTACATTTGTAACTGATATTGTAGGCTTTTCCAAAATTTCTTCTATAAATATCACCTACTAGTATTTTGCATGACTTATGTTCTATACTCGTATGAAATGACATATATATATATGAATTATATGCGTGTTATTAAAGAAAGTTGATAATATTTCATATTTCCTTGTCTGAGCACAGATTTGAAAATCCTTACAAGCACTGAGTAGATGCTACTGAGTTTTACAGAAAAACTTCTAAACATCATAACATCATGTACTGCAATATGTTTCCAAGTTCTGAAAGCAAGTTAGTGCATGGAATTCTAGTAACATTTTTCTATTTATTTTCATTTCTTTTTGTAGTTTCAGGTAAATTACATGTCTTAAAGCATGTATAGTGTGTTTTTGTTGTTGTTGTTGTTTTGTTTTGTTTTGTAGTTACAATTTAAATAGTTCCTGAAATACCATTATAATAGGGTTTTAATTAAGGCTTTTTGAATTTATGAAAAAAAACAGTATGCCAAAAATGTGCATGAAATTCTCATCTACAAAAGTCATGACACAGTAGACATCAGAGAACCTGTTTACTAGTCCTTTGGGTTTCATAGTAGCTTATAACATAGTGGAGCAGTAGTTCAAATTCTGTCTGTAAAGGAATATTCCAATAATCTGTGATCAGTGGTGCTTTAAAGTATGAAAAAGAGGGTGCACTAAGATGTCTGTGTAAACAAGGAAATAATACCACTGGCTATGTCTGCAGTACTAAACTGTGTTGAGCAGTGGAATCTGACTTGCTCAGTAAAGTAGTTTAAGCTGAGTACCTGATACCAGTATAGGTTTCAGTAGTTCTGTCTAAAACTAACTCCAATCTGGCCAAGAGGACAGAACTCCATTTAGTGCTTGAAGTGTATGAGGAAAAGAATCCAGTCCTGGTGTTTTAAATTTGTAAGGTGATACAGTCCAAACCACAGAAAGAGGGGGAGATTGGCTTCAAAAGCACTCTCGTTTAAAGTACTTGTGTAGACACATTCCATAGATACTACTACAATTTCTGTCATAAATATTACATTGTTTTGCAAGATGTAAAAGAATCAGTATTATTTTATTACTTTCCCTGATCCTTAGAAGTGGCATAGCTCAGTGAACTTATTTTGCTTGTTCAGTATCATACAAAATACGAACACACTTGCAAGTACAAGCAGTATATTTTATGAGAGCATGAACTGTACATTAAAGACTATCTGATGATAAATAGTATATAATAAATATAATAATAAATAAAGATGATAAATAGTAAATAAAATGTGGCACATTAGTTATGTGAGCTCTTGATAATTAAATGTTATCTAAATTCTATCACTTTTCTATTTCCTCCTATCTAATTTAACTTTTCTTAAAAATTAACTGTGATGATCGTTCAGAATGTATTGCTACAGCAGTGGCTCCTCATGGAGCAAGTCTGAACTTTTTCATACCTGTCAGAAACCAATAGTATTTGTATGTGGTGATGGAGCTTGGTCTACTCACATCAAGATTCCTGATTCAGCCACTCAGCATGGAATAGGAAGAGCTAAACTGAATAAGGCCATAGTGGTCTCTGTGCCTTTTTTATTTTTTTATTTTTAATTCCGATAACTGAGAGGTCCATACATAAAATAGACACTGGAAATAAAAGTGGGAAAAAATGGTATAGTTGTGACTCTGTTTTATATTTTTGTGGCTCCAAATGAGATTTTCTTAACAATGTCAAGGAAAATAGCCAAAAGATAGAGCACATAGGTAATTAACGACTTTAAAAGAAGTAGCATAAAAAGCATCTTTCTTACAGATTTCGAAAATCTATTCCCTACGCAGCTGATATCAGGGTGTGTATTCTGTTGCATAGTGACTTCTGAGATTCTGAAATGTTTTTTTCCCTTCACTGGAAAAAAAAAAACAAAAACAAAACTAGGATTTTCAGTATGAGGTGAGTGCTCTCCTTGTGTCTGAGGGGTTTTGAACTGAACTGAGATGGATAATAACTTGATCCTCAGCCTTTCACATATATTTATGCCCCAACCATCAGACAAAAGCATCTTTCCATCTTCCATATGAAAATCTTATCAAGAAAAATACATTAGGGAACACACTAACAGTGTTCAAATGGCCATTAATTATATTTTAATTTCTGACATTTGTTAATTAAAATTAAACAATTTTGGACACTTGGAGAGTGTTTTCTTAGTTTTCTCTCCAAGAATAACTGGGGAATGTATGTAGAGAAAAGAAGAACAAACTTAGATTTGGGAATAAAAAATAACTTTTTATTAAGTATCCTTTTTTAAAGTACATAACAAGTTCCTTCCCATTATGCAAAGTGGAATTGTTTGTGAAATGGCTTACTTGTAAAAATAATTCTTTTTATTTTGAATGATACATTTTTTTTCTCATTATTTTTTCTGCGCTATATTTCCTCTGTAGTATTCACTGGAAAAGCAAAACCTTCAAATGAAGAAATATCAATCATGCCTTTTCATAAAAAAATCAATATTCTCTGTGATTTCTTCTCCTGCTTGCTTAGAATTCGTCAAATGCATAATATGCCCCAGAAAGCCCTTCAGGTGTTCATCAATAATTGTTTTGCTTCAAAAACAATAAAAACCAAAAATATTTTTTGATTTGACAAACGATGAAAGAACTTGGGCACTTTATTATAGTGCCTTTATGATGTGAATATCTGGGAGGCTTTACCACTGTTTCTGGGTTAATTTTTTTCCAGAGAAACATGAGATGTCACAATTCTGTCTATTACATGGCAAAGAAAAGGGGCTGGTTACCCGACTAGGTACAATCACTTCTAGCAGAAAGACTTATTCACTAGAATTTGAAAGAAGATCAGATGGAGAAACATTCTTATTTTAAATAAGAATACCTTACTGTAAACTTAGTATAGGAATGCTGCTTCAGTTAACGTCTACCAGTTAGATTTATTGTGTTACATACACAGTTTTAGAGCTTTTTTTTCTTTTTCTCTGGCAATTTAACCAATTTACTGCACTCTGAGTAACACCATATGGTAATGAAAAGCTGCTTTAAGATTACAAAATGGAAAAAAAAAGACAAAAGAAAAAAAGAAAGAAAAAATGGGCGAAAAAGATTTTGAATTAAAGCATATCTTTGAGCATTCGTCCTCATCCAGTGTATAGAAATATCTGCACAGAATTTAAAGATAAAGACAATTAGTATTTAGTATTGATCTATGACTGATAAAATTGGAGATTATTTAGTTTAGGTATAGAACGGGGTATGACAGTGCTGATATATAAAATAATGAAAATATGGAGAGGCAGTATGATCTAAGGAGTACAATCAAATAAAATGTGAGGTAATAAATATAAAATTGATAAAATAGGATCTAGTTTCTTTCTTGTCTTTCACAAAATGTCTAATCAAACTTTAGAAGTAACTGGACCAACTAAAATTCCATCAGTACAAGCCTTTTTTAACTTAAAATTGATAATACTGTGGGAATACAGGAAAAACTGTTCAGAGCAGAAGCTGTGGAGCAAAATAAACAGCATGAGAACCATGGACTCCTCTAGAAGAAGAAAGGACGTCTCACAGCTCTGATTGGGTAAGCACCTGTCTGAACAGTTGAAGAGTGTTTTGTAGAACATTGTGTTGACATGTAAAGGTGGATGGGAAAGTTGTAGGGGTGAATGGGAAAGATAGAAAAAGAAAACTTGTGAAAGTATATAAGTGATGTGAGAACTTGTAATAACTTTTATTGCATTGAGATACTTGCAAATAATGATAATTTTCTTCTATTTGGTATGTTAAGGTTTACTTTACTACTTTTTTTTTTCTTTTTTTTTTTTTTTTCCTGTTGTAAATAAACAGGCAACTGGATTAGTTGACTATGGCTCATCTCTGGTATATTATTTCTTATAAAATGTATTTTTACTTCCTTTGTTTTTGTTTTTAATAATTGACTTCCAGAAATGAACACAAAAATTTCTTGAAATGATTTCAGTGTGATCTAGAACCAATTGAAAAGAAATTAAACTAAATCAAAATTATTTATATCCTTTCTGTGTTAGTAATAAAATAAAACAGAATCCATTAGATAAAAATGACCTTTCCAAATTGCTCTGATTTTATGAGTAAAATGTAAACAAAGGAAAAAAGTTATCTCTTCATTCTTTGGAGGATAGAAGGGGGATAAAGAGATCTATCTCTGCTTCTAAAGGAGTAAAAACTGCTGAATAGTTAATCCATATATATAATACCATCTTTTGTTTTACTTGTACAAGCTGTAATTATTCCAAAAGAAAAACACTAATTGGAGAGAATCCAAAGAATATTCAGTGATGTGATTCATACACTAAACTTATTAGTGTGTAATGGGTGTGATTTGGCAAAATTTCCATTGTGGAAAAGTCACGTCAACACTTGCACAAAAGACACATTGCAGTTGTGGTGCAAGTTTTTTTTTAATTATATCAAAGAAATTATTTCTCCTTGTACTTCTTATATCACAAGGATTTCTTAGGTTCTCCAGAGGAAGTAAGGGGGAGATTTTTTCTTTTGTGTGAATTTTTCAAAAGGTTATTCATGAATGTCAGTAAGATCATACAGCAACACACAAAGCAATAGTACATAGAAAAATGATCTGTAAGAAATGGTAAAATGCTATATAGTCCATTCCCTTAACACAAGATTAATAATAGCTAGATATTTATTGTCATATATTTTTAAAATATTTGATTGTGTATTGTTATTGCCTTTATGGGCAATATATCCTAGGTCAGCATTCTTGTCATTGGAATATTTCTTAAGTACAATAAGTAAAGATTAAAAAGCAAAAAAAACCAAACCAAAACAAACCAAAACAAAACAAAACAAAAATAACCCACAAACAAACATACAGAAACACCAAAACATTATGAGAGTATTTTGGAAGAACCATTATATTTACTGCATGTGGATGTCAATACATTTGTGAATGATGCAATTCCAACCACTCTACACTGTTCCAACCACTCTAACAACTGTAGCTGTGTAAAACTATCTGGATAAGATCCAAAAATAAAACTCTAATGCCCTGTATCCTGCAAAATAGCAAGACACACAGGCAGCAGATCAGAAGAATGTAAAGATGATGAGGGGCTTGAAGCATCTCCCTTATGAGTATAGCTGAGAGACCTAGAGAAAAGAAGACTGAGTGGATCTTGAGAGTGCTTATAAATATCTAAAGGAACAGGAGTCAAGAGGCTGGGACAAGGCTCTTTGCAGCAGCGCCTGGAGGCGGAGCAAGGGCCAATGGGCACAAACTGGAACACTGAAAGTTCCATATTCTATGAGGAAAATCTTTACTATGAGGATACAGTACTGTCACAAGTTGCCCAGAAATGTTATGGAGTCTCCTTCTCTGGAGATATTCAAAATCTAGCTGGCTACTTTACTGTGCAACCTGCTCTAGGGACCTGCTTTAGCAGGAGTTTGATTAGATGATCTTGAGAGGTCATTCAAACACCTATGATTCTGTGGTTCTGTGATTCTGTGGTTCTGTGATTTTAAGGCCTTTGACACAATGTACTACAACGTCTTTCTCTCAAAATCTAAAGATATGGCTGCAGAACTGGCAACAGAATTGAGTCTGGAGAATGGTGGTCAGTGACTCAGTGGATGGAGATCAGTGATGAGTGGTGTCCTCCAGGAATCAGTGCTGGGACCAATACTCATTAATATCTTCATCAATGACATTGGCATCAAGTGAGCGCTCAGCAAGTTTGCTGACGATATCAAGCTGTGAGGTGCAGTTGACACACAAGAGGGATGTGATGCCATCCAGAGACAGCTGTGTTTGGTTTGGACCCTGCAATACAAGTAAGACGTCATAAAACTGGAGTGGAGACAACCAAAGTAATGAGGATCTGGAACATTTACCCTGTGAAGAGAAGCTGAAGGATCTGGCCTTGCTTAGCCTGGAGAGAAGACAAGGTTTTGTAGAATGTATGAGCAGTCCGTAGTACATACTGCAGTAGGTGAGAAAATGGAGACAGACTCTTCACAGTGGTGCATGAAAGGACAGAGATGTACAGGCTGTATATAAAGAAAATAAAAACAACTTTTGCTCATGTGGACAGTCCTGTGAGCAAGATGGCAAGTTTTTCAGAGAAATGGTACAATATTCATCCTTGGAGTTTTCCAAGAGCCAACTGCAAAAAACTCTGAGCATCGGGGCCTGGCACTATAGCTATCCTGATTTGTGTACGAGTTGGACTGAAGACTTCCTGAGGTATCTCACAGCCTGAATCCTAAGACTCTATGAAACTAAAGGGGTTAGATATGAAAGGATCTATATCATCAACAAAGGCAGAGAGTTGACAAGTCTTAAAGATCTTCTTGGAGCTATGAGCTTATCTATATCCACATTTAGTGTTAAGTATCTATATGCTAAGTCTGAAATACTACTCAGTTATCTCTTGTCTATTTAATTTAAAACATTATAAATCTGAAAGGCAGTTAAACACTATTCAAATGTTTATGTCCTGTTTCACAGTGCCTTGTTGTGTTGTCAAAATTTCTGAAACGTGTACAGTAATAATGATAATTCTTCCAACACCCATCATGCAATTAATCAGGGTCATGCTTTTATCCTTCTTAAAAAATGAGCGTGATGTTGCCTCTTTTTTCATGTCACCAGGGACTTCTAATTGCCATGACTTTTCAAATATTATTGAGAGTTGCTTAGCAACTACATCATCTAATTCCCTCAGGACTTTGGAATGCATCTCACACATCTCACTGGGATTCATAGACTTGTGGATGTTCAGGTTCCTCAGGTGGTCATGAGCCTAATCTTTGCTTACAATCCCCTCCTACCAAACCAGACACTGAAGGCTGTGTGTTGAGCAGTTATCAGAGAAGACCGAGGCGAGCAAGTTGTTAAGTACCTCAACTTTTCCTTTTCTGTTGTTTGCTTGCCCATGCCATTCACTGTGTGTGTACACCCTCCTGAACTTTCCTTTTCTGGGTGAGGTATCTGTAGAACCCTTTCGTGTTCTTCCTGGCATCCCTTGCTAAGTTTAGTTCAAGCCGAGCCTTGGCCTTCCTGACCCCAACCCTACACACCCTTGAAGCTTCGTTTACTCTTCCCATGGTACCTGTCCCCGTTTCCAGTACACATGCATTTTCTTCTTCCTCTTCAGTTTGACCAGCAGGTTCCAGTTCAGCCATGCAAGTCCATTGCTTTCCTGTCCTGACTTGCTATAGCTGTATGTGATCTTTATTTTGAGCGTGATACAGAGTGTATCTATGTATATATATATTAGAAAGGAAAAAAAAAAAAAAAAAAAAAGGAAATAATGTGGAAAGTGTGTAGTTTTGTAATCTTGTCATTTGATTGTTTGTTTTTTTTTTTGTTTTTGTTTTTTTTGGGGGGGTTGTTTGTTTTTAATTTTTAAATCAGCAAGAGAAAATAACTGTTACAATATATCAATACTGCATGGGCAGTGAAGGTAATTCAAGTTTGGATTATTTAATTTGGGTTTTCTTTCCACGTGGTGATATTTATAGCCATCAGCACTTACATTCCACTTTTAAACCACACAAGGAGAACGTCAATAATTGGAATAGCATACTGCCATATAGTAGCTTGTGAAAAAGAGCTGGCTAAAAGATACTGTTACCATTTTCATAAAATTTCCTTTAAATTTGTTGTTGTTTTGTTCTGAATCAGCTCACAATGGGAAAAAAAAAAAAAAAATTAGAATTTCCTGTGATCTGGAATCTTCCCAAACTGTGCAGCTGCTTAGTGAAATGAGCACTGAGCTGTGATACTGGCAAGAATGCAAAACTTGTCAAACCTCATGCACTGATTTTAAGATGTACAGTGTTGGCTCCTTTCTCATTATTGTCTCATGTATTTCTAGAATGGCACTTTGGCCTTTCCCCTTTTCCATGACCTCACATGCCAGATGAAGGAAATTGGTGAACTGTTAATCTGATAACCAGTTGTTCCTGACAAATGGGTCAAGGGGTGGAAAAGAAATCAGAGCTCTGCAAAAAAATGCTGGAATAATGTTTTTTGGGAAAGAGTTCATGATAAAAATATCTATTACAAGACATACAGTTTGGCTAGTGTCCGTCTTAAAATCTCTCTTATTTCCTAAATATTTGAGGCTTCTGCCGTTCTTCATCACTGTTTTCCCAGTACATAAGTTGATGCAGCATATCCTCATGAGCTGGGGAAAATCAAGGTTAATCAGTTGAAAACAGACATTTATCTGAGGTGCTCAAAGGAGTTCCACATTTTGATTTATTCTCATGTGATGTACTATACTTGAAATCTTGAACAGAATGTGGGACACTTTCTGGAGCTGAGATATTATAACTGTAATATAGGAGACAGTAAATGAAAGACTGTTTTCTGACAAGGAATTTTGTTTCTTCAAATTTAAGGACATCTGAACTGCTGAAATTTAAAGAAATTCAAAGGAAGAAGAACCTGACAGGATCAGTGCTACATTTAAGAAACTACCAATCACCTGGCCAGAGGAAGAATCAGAATGATATTCAGGGTTTTTGGAAACAGAGGGAAAAAGGCAAGAGGTGTCCACAATTACAAAATTACAGTAAGCACAAACCTGATAACCATAAGGTTTATCATGGTCTATTATGGTCATTTAACTAAAACAGTATTTAGGAAGCAACATTTAGAATGCACTTCAAGTAACTAGAATTTAGGAACTATGAACAAAAAACTAGAACCATGACCTGAAGAACTATAGTGAACTTTTTAAGGCATAAGCAATGTAAGAGAAGCCAAGCCTTGCTTCATGGAAAAAGAAGAGATTGAAGAGATAAGAAGAACACAATGAAACACATCAGATAGACTACCTGGGGTAGCCTAGTGGAGTGATCTAAATGAAAGGAAATGAAAACTGAACTTGATAGAAAACACAAAGGGGAAGCAGAGTAGGAACTAAAGGAAAGAAAGAATAAGAAATTTCATCAAATCGCATTCCTTTATTCTGTTATTGCTTATTTTGTAGAGTTTCATATACTTAGTATCAGTTGCAGAACTGGAAAAGGCATACAAATTAACTGGAAAAAATGTTATTGTATTTTGTTTTTTTTTTTTTTGTATTGTGCATTTTTCACATTAGCCATTCAACATTTTTAATACATCTACCTTGAAATTTTCTGTTCTGATATTATGTTTTAATAAGGTGTATAATAGCTAATTTAATTTCTGGTATGCCATACTTACCTTCCGAAATCCAGCCTTGTACCATTAATTTTCTGAGTGCTTCTCTTATTACAAACTTCACAGAAAACTTAAGATGAGAATAGTTTGATAGTAGACGTACACAGTAATTTTACCTAAATAGTATTCTTTTTTTCATATTAAAACTGGTCTACACTTCATAAAATACCATTAACACTCAGAAATGTTGTTCGAGACAACATTTACAAAAGCAAACCAAAATTTAGGATAGTTTTTGTGCAAATCTGATATATCAGATTCTCTTAAGCAGCATAGGGACAAAATGCATACTTAAAGTAAGCAGATAGCTGTCATCCAGAACTTTTTTTTTCTCTGGTCTAAAATATTCCATTAGCTTCTGAGCACTTTCTTCAAAATCTTTACTATTCTGTTTTTTTTTTCTTTTCATTTATTTTTTTCTTTTTTTTTCCTGAAGTAGAAAAAACATCTATGAAGTCAGACAACCTAAGTACATTTCTCAGAGGCATATGTAATATCTGAACTAGTTATGAACAATTTAGAAGTGTCATACCTGGAGCTTAAATCAGTCCAAGAGTCGTTAGAGGTCCAGAATAGCAAAATATACATGAGGTAGAATTTCTAAAATTATTTCTTCATCATTCAAAGCGGTAAATCTCATTATATAACCAGAAACAAGACTTTGACATTGGCATGTGAAGCTTTGCAGTATGGAATATACAGTCTAGTTCCAATTATTATTGATTCTGGGCATTATAAAAACAAGTTTAGGTTGCAACTTTTAGTTTTATGCCTACGTCTTTAGAGTTTCATGGTCATGCAAAAAAATAACAAGAGTTTCTGAGTAGTGATTGTGGCTTTGATTCTTGTCCACAATTTTTGTCTTTGCATTCTTTGCAGTCTATGCCTTAAAGGTATACTGAAAGATGGTAGAGCCCTCTCACTTGCTGTTCCTGTGAACTTTGATTCTGAAGCGAGCATGCTGCTATACAAAGCTACCCTAAATGTTTCATTCTCAGAAAACAACATATAATCAATCCTTAAATTTCTCTGTGGTAGCTACTTAATATAGTTTAAAGTTATCTAAATAAAATACTGAACAAGACTGCATGGCATTAGTTTTCAGAGATCTTATGCATGCATCAAAGCAGGTGACATGTCTTTGGTTCTCATCATTATTCTCTCTTTGGGGAAAAGATAAGTCTGAAAGCAGGAATGTTTTTGATACTTATCACATTTAAAAAACTGTGCATATAAATCCCTGTTTCTTTCTACATAAGAGGAATCAAATCGGACCATTTCTTTCATCAGATTCCAAGGCATTTTACCTAGACTTTATCCCGAAGGTCTTTTCTCTGAATACTATTCCAGTTTGTGTATTTCTAACCAGTACTTCTATTCATGTGAGTCCTTTGTATTTGTGCCTATTTTCTACAAGCAGAAAGAGTTCCAGCAGATAACATTCAAAATTTTGAAGCTAATCATAATTTCCATAAGCTTTCCCCTCTGCACTTAGACTCAGTGATGGACAGACATTATTCTCACCAGCTTCAATAAGATTTAACCCAGTTAAAAGCATCAAAGAAGAAGATGATTTGTATATATACGGGCTACTTTGTATGAGGATCTGTGCAGTTTTGAGGAAAGCACTAACAAGAAAATTTGATAACGTTTGTATATTTAGCAGAAGAATAAGAGTGGATAATAACAAAAACAAATTACTGAACTCATAAGACAAGTTTTGTAAAAAGAGATATACTGAAACTTAATGTAAAGACACTTGAAAGAAAGATGGCTTTGCTCTTTGCTGGTTTACAGAACTATTTTTACAGAACGTTTTTAGGCAAACGATTAATTTCCTTTCACAGATAAGACAGAGAACAAACTAGAAATAGGAAATAATCTCTTTCTGAAAAAAAAAAAAAAAAGCTTCATACATAGCTGTAATATGAACCATTAATATACAAAACTGATAAAAAATTAGTTGGGTGAAGCATGGCTAGATATAGAAAACAGAGATGCATTATGATTCTATTTTCTGTTCAGGCAGTACAAAGCAATGTTTTCTACTGAACATAAAATCATACGTGCCTTGGATTACAAACCTATATGAAGAGTATCAGTACGAACAAATATCTTCATGCTTATGATGAAACTCCAGTTATCAAAATGAATTTGGGCATGCAGAAATAAGACAGGCTCTTCATTTTTATTTATGGTAAGCATTTCATGTCTTGGTTAGAGTCCTTTAAACTGAATACAGTCTGAGACCTAGAGAGGGGGAACTGAAAATTCCTGCAGGCATAGAGAAATATTGAAGCGCATGTCCATAAAAAAGACCTTTGGAAAAGAGGGAAAAGATATCCCAAATATATTTATCTATGTTGTATTGTATTCAATCAGCTGTTCTGCAGTCAACTTGTTAATTTAAGCTACTAAGAAGACTGGTTGATGAAATGCTGCTAATCATCTGCTCCTATAGGTAAAATCTTACTGTACTTAACTGTTCACTCTGTCTTTCAGTGAGACACTTCCCTGAAGTGTGGAAAAAATTTTCCCAAGTCATGTTCTGCACTTCTGCACTATTATAGCAACATATAAAGTGCCAAAAAGTGGCAGGGAATGGACAGATGAAATCAGTAGGGAAGAAATTCAGACACATCTACTTCAGCTTGGTGTCTTCGATGATAGAACTTTCAGGTGAACAGTTTTATTTTAGTGCCTAGCACTTACATGTGTACTGCATACATCCTGATCTTTTTATATATCTAGAATCACCATAGGCATTTAAGAGATGTCCTTGCTGTAGCTTACCTTTCCCCAGCTGTCTTCTAAAATATAAAAGACAACCATTTATACTAATGACTTCTACCGTGTCGTATAATTCTAATTAAATAATATATAGGGGCAGAGATGTTACAAAAGAAACATTGTTTGGCTGAAACCTACTTAAAATGCAAAGATGATGCATACATATACAAAACTGCAATATTATGGAAAATAAATCCTAAAAATTTTGCAGTTACAAATCCAAAATTGTATTGACAGTTTTAGTGTGCAACTACTGCATGTTATTCTTTTTCTACTTTGATAAAGTGTGTATAGTATGTATAAAATCTGGGTTTTATACAGTAGACCTGCACTCAGGAAGATTCATAATCTCAATATGGTCCTTATAGGTTGCACTCCATCTAGAGACAAAGTTACAATTCCTACTCTGATATCTCTCTCTGCCTACTAATGAAGACCACCAGTCAAGCAGTAAGGAGTAGCCAGAGGCTACTCTTGGAGCCAAAGCACCAAAGAACAGAAAGGATGGGTACTTCAGTTTCAATCAAGTCTAAGCATGAATAAAAAGCTATTTTCTTGATAAATATGAAATTGCTAGCCACTGTTGATATGATGTAATAAGATATTTATATATATAGTTATGTAGAATGAATAACATAATAAAAATATACTGTTTCTTAACTGTAGCTTGGTAATCAAAGAAGAAGGAAAAAAACTTATTAAAGTGCTTCCTCTTAGGAGTATCTAAACAGGTATACTATCCCATGTAATTTATTTTTTGAATACTCCAGTATTTTTAGGGCATCTCTGATGAGATACACAGATGCAGCACTGGCAGTTCTCTTGGTGCTGCTACTTCTGTTTGGAGATGTCTGTGAAAGCAATTGAGTTTTCTTTAATTCTGACTCACATAAAGGTAAGATTTTTAAAAAGTGAATTTGGACAGCAGAATTCATTCTTGGAGAAAATGATTCATTCTCTTGACTAGAAGAAAGAATGATGGATTGAAATAGTCCTTCAAGTAAACTCAGTGGTTAAGTAGTCTAAGAGAATGTTGAAAGTGGAGATGGATACACTTTCCTTTTGAAATATTCATGGATTACCCATACAATACAAAATGCATGTATGTTTGTGTGTAGGCCCACAGGTATTCAAACATACTGTTTTTCTTTCTGTATTTGACAATAACAAACAACCTTGTATCTATAAAAAATATATATAGGTAATATCCAATTTCATAAACTGATTCTTTGCTCTGCATTTATGCCAGGTGTAAAACGTCTGCATCATAAACAGTAGAGGAAAATAGATTAGTTTTTATTTGTGCTTAGAGTTCAAATCATAGATGTTATTTGCAATATTATTTTAATTATTACATGTCTCAGTTAATGCTGACCCATACTCTTAAGTTAATGGTGACAGTTACTTTTACAAATAAAGTGACAACAAAGTGAAAGACATAACGTTAGAAGAGATGCATACAGAATAAAAATGATGGAATGTGGCAAGGTTCTTCAAATTATAATATACGGGTTTAAGAAATGCCTTGAGATATTCTCAACAACACCAAGAGTATTTAATTTGAATTCATGTTGGAGAAGGAGACCAAGATTGAAAGCGGAACATCCACAGTTTGTGAAACACACCTAATATATTATACAGGAATAAAAATTGCATTTTTCAGTTTACCAGCTGCTGCTAGATATATGGTAGACGAGAGTGTCTTTGGTGTACAGAAATTTATGATTTTTTTCTCACAAGTTAGCCTTAGAGACAATTTTTTACTCCTCTCAATTTCTGTCGTTTGACAATCTGGACTTCTAGGAATCTAGAACAGGCTACAATATCATAGCTTTTTTCAGTAGATTCTTAGTGTTTTCTAACAAACTCACTTGCTGTTAATATCACATCACACAAAATCTGCAAGAAAATATTGAGCATATATATGTTATTTCTGTACATAGCAGAACATCTAGAAAAATATCACATGAAATAAAAATCAGTGAATTGTGGAAGGTTGTCTGTGACTGACCACCCCCATGAAAAAAAATAAGGTCATCTTTATGACTCATCAGATGGAACAGAAAATGTATTCCATTTTATACCTACATTTTCTCTTTTCTGACAGATCCATTAAATAAAAAAGAAAACAAAAAGATGCAATGAAATGGGTTGTGACAAGGCTTCTACAGTTGTAACAAAATTATGCTAAAATGTTGTTTAGGAATTTAGAGTTCAATTTATTATTTCCCATTCAAGCACAAGGTTTGGACATATGTATTGAGGCAGCATTAATCTTCATATTTGAAGAAGAAAATTATGCTGTTTATAGTAGCAGCAAAGCAGCTGTTAGCAAGATAAAATTCCCTTACAGTAGAAGGAAAGAGATGCTCTAAAACAGTTCTTAAACTATCTCAAATATTATTTACTGAATGGACATTTGTTGTCATAAGAGATTTTGCTACTTTACAGAATCAAAGAATCACAGAATCACAGAATTATCAAGGTTGGAAAAGACTTAAAAGATCATCCAGTCCAACCATCACCAATACTCCCCAGCTAAATCATATCCCTCAACACAACATCCAAACGTCTCTTGAACACCTCCATGTTCGGTGACTCCACCACCTCCTTGGGCAGTGCATTCCAGTGCCTGACCACCCTTTCCGAGAAGTAATATTTCCTAATGTCCAGCCTGAATCTCCCCTGGCGCAGTTTGAAACCATTGCCTCTAGTTCTATCGCTGTCTACACGAGAGAAAAGGCCAACCCCTAGCTCACCACAACCTCCCTTCAGGAAGTTATAGAGAGCTATAAGGTCTCCCCTGAGCCTCCTCTTCTCCAGGCTGAACAATCCCAGCTCCTTCAGCCGTTCCTCATAAGGCCTGTGCTCCAGGCCCCTCACCAGCTTCGTAGCCCTCCTCTGAACACGTTCCAGGGCCTCAATGTCTTTCTTGCAGTGAGGGGCCCAAAACTGAACACAATACTCGAGGTGCGGCCTCACCGGTGCCGAGTACAGGGGGACAATTACCTCCCTATTCCTGCTAGTAACACTGTTTTTGATGCAAGCCAGGATGCCGTTAGCCTTCTTGGCCACCTGAGCACACTGTCGCCTCATGTTCAGCCGAGCATCAATCAACACGCCCAGGTCCGTTTCCTCCACACAGTCCTCCAGCCACTCCGCCCCAAGCCTATAGCACTGCCTGGGGTTGTTGTGGCCAAAGTGCAGGATTCGGCATTTGGTCTTGTTGAACCTCATCCCCCTGGCTTTAGCCCAACTATCCAGCCTGTCCAGATCCCTCTGCAGGGCCTCGCTACCCCCAGCCAGATCCTTTACCATGTATATTTTCCATAAAACAAAAAGGAAAAATAAGTAACAAGAAGTAAGACCAAAAGAGAAACAAGCAATTTTTATGTGACTGATAAATCTTTATTAAAAAAAAAAAAAAAAAAAGGGTAGATATATTTGAAGATTGATTAGGTTGTTATCATTGGTTGGTCATATATAAAATCTGAGCAGTATAGAATGTTTATCATAAACCAAAGTTGGGGGACAACTTTGTAGCAGGCTTGTTGGAACTGGATGAACTTAAAGTTCCCTTACCATTCTTTGATCTTATGGTACAAATGTAAAATACAACTTTGGGGATTTTTATTTATTTTTATTTTTTTAATTCTCTGCCTAAGCATTTATGGGAATTCAGCAAAAGCATGTATTTTAAGATACGTTGTAGATAGTAAAAAATTTGTCAAAAGTTTAAATCTGTTCACAAGCTTTTCTACTTAAGTGGTATTTTGTTTTGAGATTTTTATCTTTATTTTAAGGCAAATAATGTAAGTGCAATAGTGATATAAGAAAGCTCAAACAAATTAGGGATCTGAGCAAGAGACTGGATGGGCTCCACCCTAGGTTGCTGAGGGAGCTGGTGGGGTTGATTGCTGAGCCGCTCTCTGCCATCTAAGCACTCCTGGTTAACTGGAGAGGTCCCAGAGGATTGGAGGCTTGCCAATGTGACTCCTATCTACAAGAAGGGCCTTAATGAAGATCTGGGGAACTATAGGCCTGTCAATCTGACCTCAGTACCGGGGAAAGTTATGGAGCAAATCATCTTGGGTGAGATCACATGGCATGTGTGTAGTGCCCAGGGGATCAGGCCCAGCCAGCACGGGTTCATGAAAGGCAGGTCGTGCTTGACCAGTCTTGTCTCCTTCTATGACCGGGTGATCAGACTGGTAGGCAAGGGAAAGGTTGTTGATGTAGTCTATCTAGACTTCAGCAAAGCCTTGGACACAGTCTCACACAGGATTCTCCCTGGGAAACTGGCTGCCCCTGGCCTGGACAGGTATACTGTTCTTTGGGTAAGGAACTGGATAGAGGGCTGTGTCCAGCAGGTTGTGGTTAATGGAGTGAAGTCCAGCTGATGACCCATTACAAATGGTGTCCCCCAGAGGTCAGTACTGAGGCTCATCTTCTTTGATATCTTTATTGATGACCTAGATGAGGGTACTGAGTGTACCCCCGGTAAGTTTGCAGATGACACCAAGTTGGGAGGTAGTGTGATCTGCCTGAGGGTAGAGAGGCCCCAGAGATCTAGATAAGCTGGATAGCTGGGCTGAGGTGAATGGGATGAGCTTCAACAAGGCCAAGTGCCAGGTCCTGCACTTTGGCCACAACAACCCCATGCAGCTCTATAAAACTGGGACTGAGTGGCTGGATGACTGTGAAGAGGAAGGGGACCTGGGTATGTTGGTTGATGCTTGGCTGAACATGAGCCAACGGTGTGCCCAGGTGGTCAAGAGGGCCAACGGAATCCTGGCCTGCATTAGAAATAGTGTGGCCAGCAGGAGCAGAGAGGTAATCATCCCCCTGTACTCAGTACTGGCAAGGCCGCACCTTGAGTACTGTGTTCAGTTTTGGGCCCCTCACTGCAAGAATGTCATTGGGGCCCTCTAGCATGTCCAGAGAAGGGCAACGAAACTGGTGAGGGGCCTGGAGCACAAGTCTTATGAGGAACGGCTGAGGGAGCTGGGATTGTTTAGTCTGGAGAAGAGGAGGCACAAGGGAGACCTCATTGCACTCTACAACTTCCTGAAGGGTGGTTGTGATGAGGGGGGGTTTGGCCTCTTCTCCCAGGCAACAAACAAGACCTGAGGAAATGGCCAAAAGTTGTACAAGAGGAGGTTTAGATTAGGTATAAGGAAAAACTTTTTCTCTCGGAGAGTGGTCAGGCACTGGATTGGCCTACCCAGGGAGGTGGTGGAGTCACCGTCCTGGCAGTGCGCAAGATGAGTCTGGATGAGGAGCTATGAGGTGTGGTTTAGTATCTTGTGTTAGCCATGATAATGGGAGGATGGTTGGATTAGATGATTTTGTAGGTTCTTTCCAATCTTGTGATTCTATGATTCTATTTTACTGATTTCTTTAGTCTTCTCTCTGACTGGAACTATCTAGAGGTATTTTGATAGATTATGATTTTTAATTTCAAAAGTAAACCTATAATATAGGGTTATATATATTTATATATGTATAATTTTGTATAAACAAACTTGAAATAAGAACTTTCTAATTTTCATATAAGCACATTTGAAAGTTTCTAAAGCCATTATGAATGATAAATTTAATTCAGGCACTGAGTCTTTATTTGAATATTTCAAAAGAGGTTATAAGTAAGTTTAATTATTTGACTGGTATAGATTTTTCTTAGGCAATATCTTTCTTACAGTATTTTATTGACTTTAATAAGTGTGAAATGATTGGAGCTATAATGAACACTTTATGGTTGAGTGTGCAAGGACTCTAGATATTTATAAATGACAGGTCTACAGAATACCTCTGAATGAAAATGACCCCAGGTAACTGAACCCTGCTTGCGTTGCGGGTATATACACAGCCAGATAATGAAATTAAACCCTTAGAGGAGTCTCAAAATATTTGACATGAGGTAATTTATGGTTAGTGCTGGAATAAAGAAAATGACATTCAGATTTCCTACAGATCCTATGCAAGCTACAGTAGCTGAATCTAAAACAAAACAATATAATGCTTTTTTTAGTGTCTAACATAAACATGTACATTATGTGCAGTACTGGGTATCTTTACAGTAACAAGTGTTAGATTGTCTACTAGTTTCATGAGTTTATTTGACACTGATTACCATATAAACAAAACCTTGTTTTACTACTGTAAATATTTGCACAATAAATAGTCATGACTCATTCATGTGATCTTACATCAATTGGATTATTTTTCAGAAAATACATTATATAAGTGTGCTCAACCTGCCACTCTGCTAGGAAGTAACAGTAGCATGAGAACTGTTACATACGTGGTAGCATTGTGACACTGTCCAAAGGCTTAAAAAAAAAAAAAAAAAAAAAGATAAAAACTCTTCCTTTCTTAAAAGAATATAGAAAACATACCTTTACATCATAGGTTGAACCAACCTAGGTTTCTGTGCTCTTTTCCCACTAAGATAACTCCTTTGTATTTTCTCCTTTTTAGATTGAACTAATTGTCACCCTCACTGAACCCCTCAGTACAGTTGTGCAGCAGCAGAGCTTGCAGCCAATGATCTCAGCTAAATGAAGATTAATGCCAAGATTCAAGCTAGACAGTTCAGTCAGTATACTAGCAGAAAACTCAAGAATTCAAAATCTCAGAATTTGAAGAGAACTGTAGGGAATTCCTTAAAGTCAGATTGTTTTATACAACTTGATCAAGGACAAAACAGTATTGACAGTATTCAGCACTTGATATTCTTTTCTTTTTTCCCCAAAAGAAGATTTTTCCTCTGTTTTCATGTACATTCTATCTCTTCAGTAATGCATGTATTGGGGTATCTGCCATCTCAAAATTTTTTTCTAGACATGATATAAATGCATGATGCACAATGTGCCATCCATAGAAACATATGGCCTTTCTATTATGAAAGCTGTTGCTGCTCCCTTCAGCATCTTGCAGGGATGTCTCTGTTTGCTCACTACTCCAGAGCACAGCTGTTAAACTACTGGGCAGTGGCCAATTGCTCCAAGATCTCTTTTTGGGACACTAAAGCATCTAGTCACTAGATCATTTCTATACTAATTTCATCACTTAGACTCCTTGAGTCATCTAGCGCTCTTCTGACTTTAGATGGATATATTTTGTTTCTGCTAACTCTCCTTCCACCAGGCATTTATATTCTGAGTGTTCGTACTTGCCAATCAGATGCTGCTCCAGGTATGCGAGCTGCCAGGGTGCCCCTGCAAGGGCAGGCAGATGGCAGCAGTGGCTGAGTAGAGCCCTCAAAGGATGAACACAGGGGAGCAGCTCTGGCGATGGCTGCTGGGTTCAGCCAGGAGTCTAGATCATCATAGAGATGAGAGAGAGTCCAAGGTCAGGCACAAATCAAGGGAGAGAGCCTCAGCTTAAAAGCAGCTTCCAGACAAAGGGGAACACGTCCGCTCCAAGACATCCAAATGTCAGAGAGCAGCATCTTGATAGTTGGGTCTGAGCCTGAGCAGCTGAACATTGTGGGCTGCAGAGATGGATGTAGCTGGGGCCCTGAAAACATCCAGTGCTTTAAAGAAATGGATGTAAGATACAATTAAAGTGGATCAGATGTATAAGTAGGTCAAGCAAACCTGTCTTTTTTCTTAGTGGCCTTGTATTTGGTAAACCACTGAGAGGACACAGCCTCCTTATACACTTTTTACATAACCACAGCTAAATCCACACTCATCTTTCAGACTTGCATTAGAGTCTCCTTTACACATATAACTGTCACTGCTGATTAGTCACAACAGGTTCACGTTTGTCTGTAAAAGTATTGTTTTTCCTCTTTCCATGATAAATTGAAGTCAGCATTTGCTCAGAAAACAGAATTCAAGTAAGGATTATAGACTATGAACTTTTCTTTGTATATGCTATCATGTATTCTGTCAGCTTTGGATTTTTAAAATAATGAGGGAAATATTTGTATAAATGAAGTAGACTGGACACATAGATTAATATTGTCCAATAATTAGAGACAGGTTTTAAGTGCAGCTGAATAACAGAGGAATAATATCATAGAGGAATATAAGAATCTGAAGAAATGAATTGTTTCCAGTAGACACAAAGAGAGAAAAATCAAATTAAAAAAGGAAATTGAAATTCTCAATTTAGTTAGAGACAGGGTTTGAGGATAGAGAAGTTTGAAGCACGTAGATTAGAAAAGATATTAAGGTTCAGAATGATACTAGTGTTTGCAGACAGATTGAACTTGACATAAGACAGAAAAAAAGAGAAGTGAATTTTAGAGGGTAGCTCATTCAAAACAACCTTCTCAGAGAAATGCTAGGCAAAAGCAATGAAAGGAAACAACCTGAAAGAGTCTGAATCTATTCTGTGGGCAGTAAAGACAGAAGCTGGAGTTCAGAAAAAAAATTATGTCTTTATCTGTTTCAGGGGCTTTCCTCACAAAGAACAGCCATGGCTTTTATTTACATGGTGTGTGCCTTTGTCAAGAGTTCCCACAATATCAAAGTTCCTAAAATAGTAAATTTGAATGATGTGAGATTATTTAATAAGGCCCCTAAGACAGGGAGAGAAAGTGAACTAAATTATTCTGGATCAGAAATTCTGCTACATTTTTGCACTTGACATTTTATCTACTTTTCTAGCAATTATAGATCATTTCCATTTTAAAAATAGCACATTCCTACAGCATTATGATATTTTATTATTTTCTTTCTTGAAGTAGATAGGATGACATTTGTGGGTTAATTTGCGTACCTTGCATAATCTTATGGCACAAAGATCTTACAGGGAAAAGCGATTTATCACTATATAATAAGTAATCCACTGTCATTTTTAGGTTTACTAAATAGGAGTGCATTTAGGCTGAAGTGTGTCTTTTAACCGAAGAGATCCTCAGAATTGTGCAATCCCTATTAAAAGGCTAGGGAATTGTATTTAACATGCACATTAACTGAAGTCTGGTTATGTATCAGTGCACAAATGGAGCTTAAAAACGAGTCAGGCAAACAATAAGGGAATACAGAAACTACTTCAATTGCTTGGAAGAGTAAATCCCTGATGGTAATGGCTGTATGCTATAGAAGGTGCCAGGGTGAGAGAATCAGTTGCCTGCTAACCTTGCCCAGTGATAGTTTATTTTCCCCAGGCATCTGGCAGAGCTTGAATCTCTAACACTTGCAGATTTTAAATTAAATTTTAACTCTGTGTGATCCTTTCTTTACTACAGCTGACATTGGCTAACATGGTTCATTAAGAATTTCCATGACAGCCACAGGAAATTTTGGATGTAGAGATCAAGCTCACAGCACTGTACTGTCAGGTTCAAAACCTAAAAATGTCTCTCAGAAATACTTTTTTGTTTAAAAAAGGAGCAATTAAGACTAGAAATTCACTAGAAGAGAGCCACTGTTACCTTTTATGTTTCTGCGTTACACTACATGTGTCAGCTGGAAGTCTGTAGTACAGTGATACAAACATCTTCCAAATAGAAGAAAAAAAAAAGGATACTTCGCAGCAGCTAAAGACTGATATCACAAACACACTTTACTGTGACACTTTAGTGGTCTTGGAAAGCACACATGCACGAAAAAAAAATTGTTTAGCTGAAGTTTAGTAGATGCAAGAACATTTTGTGAGGAGATAGGCAACAAGGAGTTGAGAAATTATTCCTTCTCCCAAGAACTAAGGTAGGTCAAGACAAAGAAATGGTGTGCCTCTTTTATGAAGAAATTTCATGCTCTCATACAGTAGATACTTATAAGGAAAATAAACTGAACTTGCAACTGGCAGCTATATGGATTAAATAATACTTCTTTCCTTTATGAGCCCTAAAATTCCCTTAGACACTGATTGGACACGGTACCTAGCACAGTAAACAAGGTTACAATTGCTTGCTTTTTCTTGACAAAATAAACCCAATTGCCTCTTGTAATTTTAAGGTAACTCTGGGCCCAAGGCTGTTCTGCAGTAATGACCATTTTGCGATATGACCTTTACTCCTCAGTTTTTGAAGGCCAAATATGAGGAAATAAACTGATCATGACAGCAGACAGAATTTGGTAAGACAGGGTACAAAGAAAGAGCTATTGATTCCTTTCCTGGCCTGTGGAAGTTTGCAGCAGAATGAAACATTAAAAAGTTTGCTACCAGCAGAAGATATGTCTTCTAATAACGCATTAGCTTATCATTGCTATGTAGCATTTTAAAACAAAAGCGTATGACTTCTGTTGCTTTACTTACATTAAACTTACACATCTCAGTGCTTATTAAAAGTACCATTTGGTAGTGTGAGGGGAAGACTTCTTTAATGTATGTAGCTTTCTTCTGTGTTAAAAGATTATGTGATGTGTTAGCTTAATTTGAACATAATTTTCCTTGAAGTCAAATCTTAAATCCCTGGTTACAGAATCTGAGAGAGAAATATAGTCCTTGGGGACTGGGAGTAGTGAGAAAAGCACAAAGGTGGAAAAAAGATTTGACAGAAAATTACAAAACCAAACAGTACAATAGACAGTCACAAAAGACAAGAGAGAGAAGTTGATAAAGATGTTAAGCATCAAGTATAATCAGGGAAGAGCTGGAAAGACAAAGCAAGACCCTGAATGTGAAAGAAAGTTTAGACATGTCAAAGCCCAAGATAGCTTCCTGGGATTCCCTGGAGAAAAGGTGAGAATGAAGATTTTCTCAGGCAATTTGTAACTTTAGAGGAGTTCTATCTTAAAAAAAAATCTTGGAAATTCTGTTTTCCAATTTGTTTTTGGAATTTCAGCCTAAGAATTCAGTCCATCTGCCCGTTTCAAAGTATCTCTGTACTCTGCATGAAAACTACAATAATAATGAGTCTTTGTAGAAAGACAATTACAGGTATGTCAGGAAGTGATACCTCAGAAGTGCCCACCCCAGACATCTGTTTATGCTTCAAAAATAACTTGCAGTGAGAAGCACTCCATCTGGGATACCCCCTAAACCATTTAAATCAGTAAACTGTAGGGCACTTAAAGATGTCCTCTTTCCCAGGCAATTTGATATCCAATCCACAGAGATATGCATATTCACCAGTATTCACCAGTAGACTGCTAAGAAAATATGGCTATTCCACCCACCCTGTGATCATTAGTTTAGAAAAACAGCATACTTCCCAGAGAGAAATTCATTGTTTGCTGGAGATAAACTCTGCGCTATTGAAATCCTTCTAGGAAACACACGATTCAGCAAAAGATGGCACAAACCATTAATGACATGCCTTCCTCTACCTTGAAAGAACAAAATGGTAAAGCCATGGATTTTGTTGTTCATTGCTCAAAATGAATAAGTGAGATGAATGCTCAAAATGAACAAGTTTTCTCTCTGGAGAATGGAACCAGGATATAAAGGTAGAATTAACTCAACTTTATTTATTGACTGCTAAGAAAACTCTTTGTAAAGATCTTCTGATGCTTTTCTTTGTATTTCTTTCTCAAAAGACTATTCATTGTGAATGAATCATTCCCACAGCTTATTCTGCAACAAACCATTTCCAACATCAGTTCCAAACATTCTGAATATTGTTAATAAATATTGATTCCAGTAGAAATATTTTGTTCCATCTTATTAATTTAGTCACTTAGTGTTTCTATACTAGTAAGTGTAGGCTGTGGCAATTTTATGTCAATCCATATGTTTCTATTTTTCTTTTTCCTTGTGTTTCATTCTGTAAGTAAAATTTACAATACTGTATGCTCTTTGAGCTGAATCTCCTTATCCCTTTCTGCAACAATTATCAAGACTGAAAATCCTGAGTTTGGTCTTTGAAACACTTAAGTGGTTGCTAAAGAAGATTTACAACAAGCAAAGCAGGAAATAAAATCAGTCTTACAACACACTTTATGTTATGTGAATTAGTAGCAACTGAAGATTAGTCTGCCACACTTACTTTCTGATCCAGTTCCTTTTTGTGTAATAAAATTGTTTCCCCCCAGCATATTAGAGGCAATAAAAATGCCCTTCATGGCCCCAGTCTTTCAGACAGCTATGTATTCCACTGACAGTTCCATTAACTTCACTGAAGCTAGCAAAGTGAGCTTAGTTGGGTATGCAAGTAAATGGAAATTTAAATCATTTTTTTAAATGCACGTTGCAGATGATTTTCTGTATAGATTTTTCTTCTTTTGAAATCATCAGACATTATTGGATCATGCAGATATTTTGCAGCATTCTTTATTCTACAGTATATCTCATTTGATAATGACTGTAATCTTCATATTGTTGCAGTTAGTCCTTTTCTGATAGTTCCAGCTATTCTAGAGATGGAAATTACTCAAAAGATGAGCTTTCTTTAGAAACAAATATGAAATACATTCTTGTCTTTGTGAAACAAATAAGAAAAACATGAAGATAAATATCAGGGAAAAATTATAAGGATTTAAGTTGCTATTATCCTTTTAGACCTGTGTTTTAAGCCAGTCTTGTTATATTCAAAAACTTGTCTACTGGTTTCTTTAACTTTGAAGGCTGAGGATATTGCACTGTAATTATTCTACACCAGTTATTATTTTAATTAAATATTGCTCAGACTTCAAAAAAACTTCCTGTCAAAATAAATAAATAAATAAATAAATAAATAAATAGATAGATAGATAGATAGATAAACCAAACAACCACAAGTGTTTGTAACAGCATAGTTCAAAATCATTTTTTGAACTACTTATTTTGAATAAAAGAAATTACCTAATTATTTACTGTTCTCAAACATATTTGCATTTCTGCATAAATTAAAAATTTTCCTTGGTATTCCATCAACTCTGGTTCCATCCTCTCTACTTACAGAGCATGTTATTTTTTTATCATCTTCTTCAGTGTATTTTGTATCCTGTATGGAGAGATCAGCTGCACCCTGGCATAGACTGCTGTCACCAGGAGCACCTGGTAGGATCAGGAAGAATGACCTGCTGCCCCTGTAGAGGAAGGAAGGATGGTTTCCTAATGAGGAAGCCAAAGGTAATTGTCAGTTGATGGACAATACTCATATTTTCAACTGATTCCTGGAAACACTATTGGATCTTGGAGTTTGGATTTCTGTGGTTGTTTTAGATCAAAGTAGGACACACTTATATGACCAAATATTTCTATTATTTCTATTCTATTCTATGAGTGAATATTTCTATTTAAGAACCAGTCACATATAGCTGTTTTTATGATCAATG
This sequence comes from Perdix hodgsoniae, assembly GCA_035772895.1. Lineage (NCBI taxonomy): Eukaryota > Metazoa > Chordata > Aves > Galliformes > Phasianidae > Perdix > Perdix hodgsoniae. The sequence goes on from JAPSGF010000004.1 coordinate 31,583,347, forward strand.
GAGAGACAGCAGAAAAACTCAAGAAAAAAAAAAAACACCTTTCTTGAGAGCATAGATTAAAATATTTTATCAAAAGTAAATTTGATAATTTACTGGCTAATTCAAATATAGCAGAAGTTGACCATATAAATATCTACAGATATTTACTCCCATTCCTCTGGAGTAGGAGAGACATTCAATAAAATTGACAGCTCACAGAAATTTGAGATCTGTGAATTGCAAAGTGTCACCAAATTGTTACAAACTATCTGGTTTGAATCAGTGGTTATATAATGATTTTGTTATAGAACAACTTCCCTTGATTACTCAAGCTGATTGGTCTTGTTTAGTTTAATAATTAGGGTATAAAGGAATAAAGACTTTATAATTCTTAAAATGAGTTCATATATACTGTACCACAGAGAAAGATATTCAGCAGCAATCCTGTTCATGGAGAAGTCTTGGAAAATTTTACAATAAGAAAATATTTTAAAGTCTTTTCAGCTTTTAACGAAAATACTGAAAATAATAATAATTTTTAAAAAAAGGTGTCACTTTCCAAAGACTTAGCAATAGAATGCTGCATTTATTTCAGTAACTTATTTATGCAGTTGAGTGCAAATAATAATTTCAAAAGAACTTGAAAAATAGATAAAAAATTAGGAGTATAGGTATCAATGAAAATGTAAAGCCTATTAACAATGTCATCTTTGTAAGTCTCAGCTGTACAAGCCAGTACTATCAATTACATCTAGTTGTTTGAGAGTGGCATTTTGATAACACATTGATGTTATCATCAAATCCATCCCTTTTCTACTTCATTGCCACAGTTTTCCAGTTTGCAAAAAACTTTCTTATTCAATTCTTTATTGTCAGTGTAAAATTTACCCATTAGTGAACTGTAAATACACACAGCAAACTGAAAATATGAAAAAAATATAAATATATTGAATCGAGTGTCAAAAGAAATGTCCTGGTTTCTATAGTAGTTGCATCATCACAATATACAAGAACACTCCTAACCTTCTGTTCTCTTATTTTTAAAAGAAGACAATGCCAGAGTTTTCAATTACTTTTATTACAGTGGAATTTAATCTGTGATTAGAATGAACAATACAGATTCATTCTGCTTCAAAGAATGCAAAAAGTGTAGATGTTGAATTTCATATGATTGAATGGGAAGTATAATCAATTATAGTCACAGTGTTATACTTCTTTTAGTAATTACTACTCTTCCGGCTGTATTAGTTTCACTAATTTCATTTTATTATTGTTATTATTATTTTCAAGAAAAGAAGTTTTTAGTTTTCCCAGTGCTTATTTTTGCTCTTTTTTTTTTTTTTTTTTTTTTTTCCAAAAATGAAGTTTTTTTTTTTCCCAGTTTTTTTTTTTTCTTTTTTTTTTTTTTTTTTTTTTTTCCAATGCTTGGAATTTCAATCTTTAAAAGATTAAAAACAATTATTTTTAAACAACTGAAATCGTCACGCTCCTTTGTTTCCTAAACTCAATTAAATAACAATTATAAAGATCGAAAGTAATTTTGTTATGGTTTTTTTTGCTCTGTTTCTGCAAATTATATTATATTCTGATTTATTTTTTTTTAGATTAAAAGTGCAAAGAATATAATTTAACTTTTATCTGAGCTGTTGTCTCTTTCCGTTTTCAGATAGATTGCTACCAGTACACTAAGTGACTGTTTATCAGTGAATTGGACAAGATCTTCTGTAAGTATCCACTTCCACAGCCATTTGTAAGGTCCCTATCCCTGCATCAATCCTATTCAACAGCATCTAACACCAAACAACAAGCACCAGGCTATTGACAGACAGATTCTCAGTTTGCACAATGCACTGAATCATGCCAAGCAGCCTCTGACAGCTTAATGCTGCATACACTGGAACTCCTGCTACTTTTCAGTGACCTGCAGCTAAACAAAAATTTCAAGAACTTTGTCTCCATGATAATTTTAAGAATTCATTTAATTGCTCATTTCTCATTTCTCAAAGAAGAAGATCTTCAGCCATAGCATAATGTGGTTGCATGTCAACATCCAGGTAAAATGTGCAGATGGATGCCTCTGAATTCGAGCTAAGAGAGGGACAGTTCTGAAGAAATGCATAATAAAATTGATATTCATTGTGTATCTGAAAAAAATGACCACTTGATTCAAATAAGGCAAAGGAAACCAAGAATAATTTTGAATTGGATTGGGCTTCCCAGTGGTACTGATTTCTGTACACAGATATGTTACTTCATATTATTCCTTTCAATCTATAGACACCTGCCTCTGAAATACATGCAGGAACATTTTACTGTCCAGTAAAATATTCTAGGAATGGAGGGTAACTCAATGTTTTTGTATTTTTTATCTGTTGCATAGGAAACCCCCAGTGCTTTTGGACTGTTTGAGTTAAAATGGTCAAAAGATGAAAAAATCTTCTCTAAAGAATGATCTGAGGGGGTTGAGAGCTAGAATTAATTTAAAATATCTTTCCTATATTTAGATTATTTCTTTAGTATTTGAGGATACTGTGTGCTTGAATTGATAGTTGTAACTTAGCTTAAACTGCATAAGGTGGGTTAAACACTGCAAGTTAAAAACGCAGCTTTTCATTTTTTCACAGTGTAGACGTATCTTTTAGGGCCTGGAAAAATAGCCTTACAGAGAATTAAGTCAGGATCCTAAATCATAGGATGCAGAAGATACTATGAACTCTTAAAATAAGAAATATTATTTTGAAAGGATGCTCAAGAAACAAGTAGAAAAGTTCTTGGAGAGACTACCAATTTATTTATTTATTTATTTGTCAGGAAACTACACTGATTCGTATTCCTTACTGATTTGCTCTGTTTGAAGAATAAATTGAGTCTTGAAACAAAGGCCCTGAAAATGATTCTAGAATAGCATTGTTTCTTTCATGAAATGCTGAAGTTACTCAGAAGTGTGTGTAGTCTTCTATACTATTTATGTTACCACTGGAAAAAATATATATATTATTTCTATCTCATGTATAAACTTTGACTTATTCTTTGAAATATGCTACAATGAAGAGGCCTCTTATAAAAAAAAAAGCCCCACTTTTGAATATGTGCTTGTTGACCAAGGTGCCCATAAAATGTTATCACAAAATCTAGGAAAGTTATTTTTGTGAAACCCAGGCCTCTGATATGTTTCAGCTTTCCCTTTCTAAGCATATAGGAACTTGTCAGATAATATACACAAGCATTTTGATAATATTGCCTGTTAGAATTGTGATTCTTTGGTACAAACATACTTTCTCACAATCACTTTCAGCCTGGAACTAAAAAAGTTCAAGAGTCTTTAAGGTTATTAGTTACTTTCCTTATTGCCTTTGCTTTTAGACTTCTGAAAATTAACCCAGCTTGGAGGGAAGGGTGGGCTGTCTGTTTGAAGAGCAAATGTCTATTTTCTAAGTCTTTATTCAATATTTAGTCAAAGGAATTCAAATTCTTATGTGACAGACATCAGGTAGTGTCACTGAAAGTCCAGTATTCTTTTGTATTCTTCTCCTTTCTTCAGTTTACCTTATTGACATTTAGTGTCTTAGCATTATTGCTTTGTGTTTATATCTGACTCTAGTTTTCATAAAAATGGCAGATCATTTTTTAAATTTTGTGTAACTTGCACTGAACTATTTGTCAGAGTATTGACTTCCATTCCTTTCTAACATGATTTTCTGAGTACTTCCTAAAACATTGCCTACTACAATATATATTAGAACTTTAAACACTCTAAACATTGTTTGAGATTTACAAATTAATAAATTTTTGAAATGTAGACAATGTATCCTGTGATTTTCTCATTGATAAAGCCATGACATATTTCTTGTAAAGCTCGTCATCACAGCCTTTGTAACTAGTCTTTCCTTAGCATATATATCATTCGTTGTTGTGGGCTTTTGTTTGTTTGTTTGTTTGTTTGTTTTCAATGAAGTTTCCTGGTATCCCTCTTATCTCTTCTTTATATATCATTACTTCCTTTAGCAAAAGTAAAAGGCTGATAAAAAACAAAACAAAACAAAAAACACCCTAAAGCCTACAAATGAAATTTTGTTTTAGTCACTTTAAAGGAGTTATTCTGCAATACCTTTAAACAGAAAAGTTTCATTTTGGGTACAAATTTTCATGTATAATTTGGTTTTGCTTTCTGAACTGCTGACATTTTAGCAGGAATTTAATTAAACTTTTTGCTTATCCCATGAACTTCTGATGTCATCATAATAATTCTTTTGAATATATTTAACTCTTCAGAAAATTACTGTCATTTTGTTTGTCCAAACAAAGTAAGATATTTCTAAGCTCATATCAAAATATACTCTAAACTGAGAGGACCTTTGTGTTGTTTTTGTTGTTGTTTTTTGTTTTCTGTTTTCCTTTTTTTTTTTTTAAAGTGTTAGGCATAATAACATGTATTTTGTTACTGATGTAATGATTCATGCTGATTTACAAGTAATAATGTTAATTCCAATGAGCTCTTAATGAGTATTTGTTACCAGCTACTTACAAAGGGAGGCTTCATTTCTTATAAAAGCATTTCATCTCATAGTTTTTCAAACATCTCTGAAAATTTTAAAAGCATATTTTCTGCATTCTAATTCTGAAAATCTTCATATCATTTTGCCTGGAGAACAATTCTCCTGTGACTTTGAAGTATCAGGGACATCACCGACTTATGAATAAATTGGTGACAAAAAGCACCTCAGCATCTGCACTTGACAAACAACTTGCTAAGTGCAAGTGTTCTGTAGTGTCAGTCAGTGGCCAAAAGCCAAAAACACAAATTCTGTTACAATAACCATGTTCTCTTTTTATTGTTGTTGTTCAACTTTAAACACTATCAGAAATATATGTAATTCTTAAGGAAATTAATGTGCTTCACACCAATGTGCAGGAATATTTCATGATTCTCAAGTTCATCTCAGCTTTCATGACTTTACTACAGAGCTGATGTGGGTTGACTCTGTCTAGAGGGTAAGTACCATCACGGTAGCCTGCTCACTTCCCATACAGTGGGATGGAGGAGAGTTCTAGAAGAGCAAAAGGTGAGAAAAACACTTGCATCAAGATAAAGGCAATTTAATATGTAAAATAAAAGCTGGATTAACACAGAAAGCAAATAACAAATTCATTCATTAATTCCCACTGGCAGACAAATGTTCAGTTGTTTCTAGAAAAGCAATGGCCCATTGGTTGTTCTTGTTTACACTCTGTCATAACATCAAGACTGCAAAGCTGAGATATATGTTTTTTCTGGTAAGATGAAATATACAGAAAACATACTGAATTTTAAGCAGTTATAGACTATGAATTCACAAAGAGATTTGAGTGTGGCAAGAGTAACCATCACAAGGTCTTAGCACAATTTCTCGGTGATAAGGGTATGTGTTCAAGACCCGATTTCTGTGTTTTCATGCCTCTGCTGCTCAAGGATCCTAATCCTTGTGTTTGTAAACCATAAGCTGTGCTACTGTTGCTGGGAAACTTATGTCCCTTCTCTAAAGCAATATGAAAATGCACAGCAGAAGAAATACGTGCATTTTGCATCAGGAAGACTAGAAAGGAAAGAAATCTTGGGCTGAGAAAATTAGCCTATCTTGAAATGAACAAACCATTACTGAGAGAAATTTTGAACTTCAGCAACTAGATTATGTAAAAATCTTCTTTTATTATTCCCAGCTTCTTCCCCCACAGTAAAACAAGAAGAGAGAGAGAGAAAAAAAAAAATAATAACACCCAAACTTTACAATACTACTGTAAAACTGAGACATAAAGTGGAGAGCTCTTCAATTAATAAATCTGGTGTAATCTGATGAATCAGATGAATTTAACTAGGAAAAACAAATTCTAATTTATATGCTGTAATTAGAAGAAGAATTTTCTTCAACTAAATAATTGGTTCTGTTTTCAGTTAGTGTTCCTAGAGTTCCATTGATTGCAGAGCATTTTTCACAGACTTAGGGTCCTGTCAGATTGATCAGCTACTCTAGGAGGTCTAAAAGCATATTCTTATATTGAGAATTTTTGATGCATTTTATTATTAAGTAGAAAGGAAGAAAAAGGCTGTGAGACAGAAAAACCATCCTGTTCTGGAGCTTCATTAGCACCTATAAATCCTGTTGCATGTAAATGATCTGAAAAACTCAGAGCAATTAGCTTTTCCTTTCAGCTTGAGAGCTTTAGTGCAGATTGGTACCTAATCAAGCTGGGAAATTGAAATAGAGTGTGTAAAAAATTGTTTATGAGTAATATTGTAAACAAGCATTGCAGATAGTTCTGTACCTGCTTTAGTGCTATAATAAAATAAGCGGTGAAATCAGCATTGCATCCATTTAGGTGTAATTGTACAAATTGCTAGCTAATCAGAGTGAGAAAATTGAGCCAGGTCTTGGGAGAACAATGCTCTGTGTTATTAACTTAGTTTAGCTAAGTATTTAAAGAATTTAGAGGGCATTTTTTTTTTTAATATAGACTATTCTTCTTTTAACAAAAATAAAAATGTGTGCCTGATTCTGTTGGTTTTTTTTTTCACTACTGTAATCCAGGAGAAATTCCACAAACACTAGTAACATTAATTCTGTACAAAGCTGATGTAAACAGTAGAAGAATCAGCACAGCTTGCTTTATTGCTTTCTGCTGTGTTAAGCCATAGATATTTCATTAAAAATGCAAAACTAGTCAAATGCATAGAATTTTCAGAAATAAACATTTCAGTTTATCATGCCAGCTGCAGTCAGCAGTTCAGTGGATCTTGACATGCTCAACACAAGGACTTAACTAGAGCCACTTATGCCTGGCTCAAAGGCTTCTGAACTTCTCAAGAAGTTCAAAAAAAAGAAAAAAAAAATCATTAGATGGAAAAGATTTGACTTGATGCTTTGTTCCTGTAAATTGTTTTTTTGTTGTTGTTGGTGGTGGTTGGTTAGTTTTAATTTTACAAGGACTAGTACTGTATGATTTATCCAGCTTTCTGGATGTAGACTGATAATTTTGCTTTTTAAGAAATATAATTCAAAATGTAGCTCATCAATGTTGAACTGGAAAAAAAAAAGAAAAGAAAAAAAAAGGAAGGAAACATTGCTGGTATTTATATGTTTCACATCAGTATTACATCTGCTGCTCTACCAAAACTATCTCTGCATGCTATATCCATTACAGCCTCAGAAATAACATAACAAACTTGTAAAAATCAAAACAATCATCCAAAATCTGTAATCATTTAAGGCTAGAACGAACATTAGCAGGTCACCTAATCCCTTTAATACACTGGACAAGAACAACTTTATCTCACTGTATGGGAACTGTTGAGTCACAACCTAAACCACTGATTGATCACCTGAGTCAGCCATAGGAATGCAGGTGAAGGCAATTCATCTGGAGCCTGGCTCCACCTCTTCTAGATCCCATTTAAGGTCTGACTGTGACTGGAGAAAGATCTTATTCCTCCTTTGGGAGTTTTCTACTGCAAGCCTAGGATATGGGAGAGTATTTCCTTTTTGGTTGTCTATTTCCACCACAATAATCTTTCTAATTATAAGCTTGTAAAATACTATCTGAGCTATGCCACTCTTCTAAATGTTCATTTGTTAATTGTGCGCTCAATCATTTCTGACAGGTATTTGTTTAACACACACACACACACACAAAAGGTATAAATATATAGAGAAGATAGCAGAGTCTAGCACGCATTCTATACTAGTATTACTGTGGAAGAGTTTTTTCCTAAATTTTCAATATATTTTCAAAAGCTTAGAGCTATTATTGTTTATTCTCTTCACTGTAAACGCTGAATAATGTATTCCCTTTCTACCAAGAGCAATCTTACAATTTCCTGAAGGCTATCAGAACCCATTCCAGTATTTCTTAAGCTAAGCAGTACCAGTTTTTTCAATGATGTCTCACACTTCATGTTGTCTAGACCTCTAATTCTTCTCACAGCTCTCCCTTGTGTTCTCCAGATGCAGTGTTTCAGCTCTGATGCCTACCAATAACAAGTAGGGGGGAAAAAAGAATTACTATATGTATTTTATAGGCAATGCTGCTCTTTTTAAATCCCATGACAATCTGCTGTGTTTTTTTTTTTCCTCTCTGATTTTTTGGCAGATTTTTTGGCATTCTGACTCAGGTTCTGATCGTGATCTACTACAACCTCTACATCCTTTTCTACAGATCTATTACCTAACCAGATGCTTTTGAAACAAGTTTATGCAGATGATTAATCACTTGGCACTTGCCTGTGTTGAATTTCATCCAATTGTTTATTCAAATTCTGGAAATGATTTTGAATTTTCTTTCAATTCAGCAGCATATCAGCTACCCCTGTTGGCTTAAGCTTTTTGGAATGGTTAATAAGAACATTCTGTACTTAGTCAACCAGCTCACAGATGAAAATATTAAATGATGCCTCACTTGAGACAAAAGAAATTAGATTTGACAGAAAAGCAGACAACTATTGTTTAAGGACAGCTATTTAGTTAAACTAGTATTAAGGTAGAACATGAGTATACACACATACATATGCCCACAAAAGGATGCAAATATGCATGTATATTTAATTAATTTCTCTTCAGATTTCAAATATTCTGAAAACTTTAATATTCAATATGACATAAATTAAGAAGGAGTACCAGCAAAACTCAAATTGTGTCCAAGACACTTTCTGTCTACAAAAATATAATGTCTGATCTAGGTTACACAGTTATCCCTTCACAATATTATTTTTTCCTAATCTCCTCTTCCATTTCTTTATTACCTTTAGCCTAAATAACAGCATCATTCATTTCAGCTTAAGAATCTCTCACAGGGTAAAACGCAATAAAAGGGTTGTGCAATATGGTGACATCTACAGTGTTGAAATGACAAAAAAAAATTTTAAATAATAGTTTTTTTTGAACACACAAGATTAACTCTGCTTTGTGCTACGCCATCTGTATAAATGCAGTCTACAACACCTGCACAGCCAGTTTATTGTTAAATCATGGACTGAGCTCCTACAGTATTTCCCTCGAATGCACAGTTATACTTAGCACAGTCAAGACCACACTGTACTAGACCATCTAGAGTTTCTTTCATTGTTTTTTTGCACTTACTTTACTTAAGAAATCATATTTCTATTAAGAAATCAAAGTTTGTATTGCACAACCCAAGAAGAAATTGTTTTGCACAAATATGATAATGACATTTCTCTCTTATAACCAAATGGCAATTTAGTAGAAACAGAATCTGCTCAGTAGATTCCTGTGAATGACGTAAACTGAGAGAAATAAGAAATTAGGTTGCACGCTTAGAGAGTGGAGTGCATTATTCACTACTGAAATACTTAGCATAATAAGTCTGTGATATTTTAAGCAGATGATTGCAATTTATGAATCTCCCACTGGACTTGTTTTATAGGACATTATTTTTCTGCCTTTAGTACAGAAATTTTCTTTGTATGATGACTGAAATAAAGCTCAAAACAAATCAAACAAGAATCTTTTGAGAAAATATGTGAACGACTGGGAAAGAATAAGATACAGCAGTAAAGACATAAATAAAAGTCTGATAAGGTAAGAAAAAAAATAGAAGCAGTATTTCTGTGGCACCAGAAACTATAAGCAGAAAAACTCTGAGGTGAAGATTATTCATTTCAAACCATGACAGCTCAAATTGATAAAAATCAGAATATTCACACAGTGTGAAAAATATTTGTCAATGGTTTATGGGCTGGTTTGGCCCAGTTCTGTGACTAGAAGGGTGGAGGGATTTCTCAAAATCCATGTCTCTGGAAAAGGGAAAGAGGGGATCCCAAAATCATTAAAAATAGTGGCCACAATCTGAGGAGAAACAAAACTAATTTACTGAATATGGTATCGGAATGCAAGATAATACACTATAATACAAAATAATTAGAATTGAAACTTATAAATCAAATATAATGACAGTGTCCAAAAGGTGGAAAGGCCTCACCGTAACACTGAGATCAGATGCGCAGTCCAGTTCAGCAGCAGGGAGGAGAGCCTGATAAAGAAGAACCCATCTGGTGATCTTGCCAGCGGTTATATCTTCTCTCTGACCGCAAAGCTCCCTGTGGTATGTAGTTCTTCTCTTCTGGACAGGTGCCCGGAACTTGAGCACTAGCTTTTTAACTTCCAGTGCACCACATGATGTTATGATGTGGAATACTGATAACCAAATTCATAAAACCATGACAATAGTGTTAAAAATAGAGCTATAAAAAAGGAATCTTTTACTTATAGAATGATGCAATGCAGAACAATCACCAGGGTAACAGAGGAACGTACAGAAATACATAAGGAATTAATCCTTGAAGAAAAACATAGATTTCATTGTTTGTAATATGCAGAAGAAAAAAAGGAAACTGGTTCAAACAGATTTCATGTCCCTCTGCACACCAGCACTGATAGGTTCTTGGAAACTATTTTGAGTATCAGAGAACAGCTCCAGAAAACAAAAGGGATCTGTTATAAATTATTCCACTGTTCTTCCCTCTGCAGTTTCAAACACAGCTGGTACTGCAGTATGAAAATACAGTGCATAATCTGTTAGTAAAAATAATAGTGAATAATCATAAATGTGATCTTGAAAAGGCCTCTTATCCATTTCCTTAGTGATGTTTTATTATCCAACGTTCAGAAGACTATCCTATAAGAGGACCCAGTAAGAGGCATTAGGTCAAGGCAATCTTAACTGGGTTAAAGTGCCAGTGAAACCTCTAAGTAATCAGCAGGAAAACTTTCATGGCTCTAGTCATGTTGGGAGTCTACCTCCCCTCTACATTCCCATCTCCACCTCTACCACCCTCCTCAACCATTATGAGACCCTTTCTCTTTCCTAAAAAACATAATTTGCTCAGTTTGTCTTCAAGCACAAGCATACATAGAAAAGTAAATCAACTAAAATCACTGAAACTGGAGAGCTAGCCCAGTGATAGTAGCTTGTAGCTGAAGCAGGGAAGTGTTTATTGTCATCTTGCTTGGATTATAAGGGATTGGAGTAGTGTTTCATTCACTAACGCATATTCTTTGAAAATATATGAAGGGTAAAAAGCTGTATATACTTTAATGATTTGCCTGTATCTAGCACCACTTAAGTGAAGTATCTAGAACTTCTGGAGGAAGCGTTTCAAAAGTTCAGACTGTTAAAATTAGGTTGATTTGTAGGGGAACAAAAATAAATCTGTGTACTAATCTAAAAGAAGGGATGCTGAAGTCCAAACAATGCCCAACAGCAAAAAGGCATAATATATAGAGATGTGTGGAATATTTATTCTTAGCTTCTCTTCATTTAAAGTGTTTATCAGTCAAGCTGAAGGTGATCTGGAGAATCAAATAAGTTAAGCCTGCCAGCCAATGAAGAATTTCATCTGTGAAAGAACAATTTCAGAGCACAGTTTTTGGCTTTCTGCACAGTTAAATGTGAATACTTCAGGAATTAGCTTGGAAACAGTTTTCCTAAGTGACACAAATACAAAATTAAATGGAATCACAGAATTGTAGTGGTTGGAAGGGACCTCCAGAGATCCTCTAATCCAATCCCCTGCTAAAGAAGATTGCCTAGAATATGTTACACTGGAAGGTCTGGGCAAGTCTTGAATATTTCCAGAGGAGAAGACTGCACAACCCTTCAGAGCAATGGGTTACAGTTCTCTGTATTAATTGTCTGTCCTCAGATTAAAAAAAATTATTCCTTACATTCCACAAGGATCAAAAAGCTATAGCAGAAACACTTATGGGTACCAAAGGCTAATGGAGAGTTCTAGATCAGGCTTATTTGCAGATGATTTGGTTTTGACTGAAGACTGTACATTATGAGATTAATTTTCTGGAACAACCAGGCACCATGATGTTCAGTATTTGATATAGTACTGAGAGAGAAAGAAAAAACAAAAAACAAAAAACAAACAAAAAAAAAAAGAAAACAGAAATAAGGATAAATCCCTGTGATTAGCCTTAAAGAAGAAGAACAAAATAACTAGTAATGATTTATTCTGTAGGTTGGAGAGAAGAACAGAAGATATCAATAGTTGGTTTTTATTAGAAACTGGAAGTGAAATCAATACATTTTTGGAAAGTGAGATGCTGCACTAGAGACGGGTAAGATCTCTGACAGAATAAAAATAAAATATTAATAATAAGGGCTTCAGGGAAGATAAAAGGAAAGAAAAGATTTAACAGATGGAGAAGTGCAGCCTGCTCCTAAATGGGCTTGGTCTTTGCTGGATAAGCAAAAGATTTTGTGAGTTAAAAAGTGTGAGAACCAGAATGTAGTAAGCTAAAACTAATGTACTTCTATGTAAAGGGCAATTATTAATCCCTTTTGGCTTCTCGTCTCTGCTGCTATTAGAACCAGTGGTGACCAGAATATTGCATGCCACATGACATCCCAGGCAGCTTGTGGCCCAATCCTGAGACTCTGGATACTTTCCTTTCTGCCTAGACTCTTAATCAACCTTAGAGTCCCTTAACAATGACAAAGTGCAAGAGCAATGGAATATGACCAACAGAGCCAATTAAATAAAGTCACCTTCTTGTTTAGTGCCCATTAGCACTTAGTGTTGCCTAGATATTGTAGAGAATAATTGAACTGCTTAATGTGTAGCTGGATTGTTTTAGCAGTTGTTTTGTTCTGGGTGTTTTTTTTCTTTTTGTTTTTCCACCATTCTCTCATTATTGAGTGATACTTAACTCCCATAAGAATAATTTAAATGGAAAATGTGTCTTCTGCTTTGCATAAAAACTGTGTCCAGTTACTTTCTAATGAGTAAATAAACAACATAGTATGTTAATCATTGTTGTTCTACACCTGAAAACTGCTATGTAAACTACATAAACAACTCTATGCTCTGTTACATATGTCACTTTTATTTTCTACAATGTTTAATTAGACTGGGATCTGAAAAGATAACTGAAATCCATTTACTTTTATCTGGCTTGAACTAAACATTGACATTAGATCTCTGTGAATGCTAAAAAGACTGCATGATAGAGATGAGCCATAACAAAACAAGAAGAACTGTGATACAGTCCTGAATACAAAGGGAAGATGTCTAATGTCAATAAAATATATGAGCGGAAGCATCACATAGGTTTTATCATTCTTTCTCCTACTCTTCTATCAGCTCTCTTGGACTTCCACTCTAAATTAAGGTAATTTTTATTTACATGATATTTTTGAAAAATCAATAGTTTTCCAAGGTGTGTTACTTAATGGACAGTACAGATTAAACAATGAAAAAAATATCCCTAATTAGCATTTGTTAGGGAGCAATAATGATTGACTAAAATTAGATCAGCAAAGAAAAACTAGTAGTACATCTTTTTTTGTTTAATGGCCAAACTGATTCTAGCCTTGCAGCTGTTCTTGACTTATTTGGGATCAGTGTTATAATTGGTAAGTTGAAGACTCCCTACTTCTATTTTTAGCACTGTAATGTCACCCTATGAGTCAGACAAAATGATTAAATAAGGTGGCTGAATTCTCTATAAGGTAGATGGAGACAACTAGATATCCATAAGAGATTAATTATACTTCTCATCGTGTAAGCTCCCCAGGAAAGCCAAGGCCATGAACATCAGAGTCTGACTGAAATTCTGAGAAACAGAAATCCAGAGCTTGAATCCAAGATTTAGAACTGTCAGGAGACAATTCTGCCTATCAGGAAGAAAGCATAATGTGGGCAAATATTTAACTAGATGAATCTTTTGTCCTTTTTTGTAAAATAAAATAAGTAAATAAAAATTAAAAAGTATGTATGCTAACTCAGTGACAAGGCACAGGATGTAGGAGAGTAGCCTGTACGTAAAAATGATTTCATACTTGTGTACAAAAGTCAAGTCTTTTTTTTTCCTCTTAAATTTGAAATCAAATGAGAGAACGAGAGAGTCTGCAATTTAGCACAAGGAAACAGTTCACTGATCTGGGATCCTCTATATACTTTGTGGCTGGATGATCCTGTGAGGGCATTTACTCTGATCTGCACAGGGAATTTCTTTTGTATTTGGTGTTACATGGATGCAGTAATGTGGGATTTCTAGTACTTTGTAATTGTGTAAATTTAAATGCCTATATTTAGAATCCTAAATAGATGTTTTGGATTTTTTTCCTAAGCAGCTGCACAGTGTTAAGCCATTTCACGGAGTTTTAAACATATGAGGCTGAGAAAATCCTTGGATGCAACCAGTGAATACTTGATATTTAAGTAACATAACTATCATGCAGTATACATAATTCAAAAAACAAGAATAGCAGCTCATTACTCTCTTCAGCAACTATTGACACGCACACAAAAAAAAGTGCATGTATGGTACCATCTTTGATTATTGCACAGAACTGGCAGAATTGCAAACGAATGGGTACTTGAACAGCTGTGGCACCTTCTCTGCATGATGGGATGTAGCAGGAGAGGAAGAAAACAGAGGTAGCTTCTTCAAAATGATGTAACAGGATTAAGAAAAAAGTATTTATTTTTGAACTGAAGCAATTTTTGCATGCTTTTCTGGAAATGTATAAGGTTAAACTGGCTTTATTTCTGAGGCTAAACTAGTCAATAGTGAGAACATGCCATCAATATGTGCAGCGCATCTCTGGCTGGTACATGCAGTCTGTGAAGATGCTTCTTTTCCTAAGGGTGATTACCTAATTATAAATTTAACAAAACTGCCTGGCTTTCTGTAGCATTTAATCCTCTATTATATAGTCCTATATAGAACTATAGTTCTATAGTTATACTAGTTAATAAAACATCTGTAGCTAAAGCAGGGCCGTACTGCACTCATAAACGTAGAAGCACATGAAGTAAACATTAAAAGTAACTTGTTTACTCAAACAGGAACACACTAACATAGCATAAAAGAAAAAGGTTTTTTTTTTGTTTGTTTTGTTTTTTTTACCCCATGGCCTAGTTAAACTTGGCATGCTATAACTAGAAATAGTCCTTATGCTTATTTAGCTTCATGCAAACTGTGTGAAATCTCAACCCTGGCATGCTAGGCTTGTTACCAGCTTGTTATGAGAACTTGTGAGATGAACTGAGCTTGCTGTCAGATGTCTCTTGTTATTATGCACAGATGCAGCATAGATTAACAGGAAAGATCATGAAAATATGAACAATGGCTGGGAACAACATTCCAAGAACTTTTTACAATACACAAATAGGAAGTTATTGTTCATTGATAAAAATGCAATCCACAAAGATGGGGAAAGACTCATTTTGTTTTAGGAAAAACAAAACAAAACAAAACAAAACAAAAAAATGCTGAGAAAGGATAGAAATTGCTGAACATCAGGATGAGGCATCTGCATAGGCTGGATAAATAATATTGACCACGAATAGACAGTGTTTTTCCTGGGGTGGAGACAGAGGGCTGGGAATTTACTCAGTCTTAAAGATTCCAAATTCAGTATTTGGGCAGAAGATGCTACTTCTCATTCATCTTATTTTCACTATAGAGAATAAGATCATGCAGAACTTTATCTTTCAGTATTAATTGTGACATCAGGTACTTAAAATAAAGGTGAGGTGATTGGTGGTACCCAATAATGGTTTCAGTAAGGGAAGTCATACCTAACAAACTTGGTGGCATTTTATGATGAAGTTATAGTGTCAGTGGATAAAGCAAGAGCAACTGACATCATCCACCTGGACTTGTAGCATTTGACACTATCTTGCATGACATCCTGTTGCCAAATTGAAGAAAGATGATTTTGATGTATGGACCACTCACTGGATAAGGAATTGACTGGATGGGTGAATTTGGAGAGTTGCAATCAATGGCTCAATCTTCAAGTGGAGATCAGTGATGAGTGGCATTCCTCAGAGTCTGGTGCTGGGATTGGTGTTATTTAACTTCTTTATATGTGACATGGGCAGTGGGATCAAGTGCACCCTCAGCAAGTTTGCAGATGACACCAAGCTCAGTAGTGCAGTTGGCATGCTAGAGGGAATGGATGCCATCCAGAGGAACCTGGAGAGTCTTGAGAGGTGGACCCATGACAACCTCTTTAAGTTCAACAAAGCCAAGTGCAAGGTGTTGCATCTGGGTCAAGGCAATCCAAAATACAGATACAGGTTGGGTGGAGAATGGCTTGAGAGCAGCCCTGAGGAGAAGGATTTGGGGGAGTCGGTTGATGAAAGATTCAACATGAGCTGGAAATGTGAGCTTGCAGCTCAGAAGGTCAACCACATCCTGGGTTTTATCAAGAGAAGAGTGACCAGTATGTTGAGGGAGCAGATCCTGCCACTCTACCCTGCTCACATGAGACTTCACCTGGAGTACTGCATCCAGTTCTGGGGCCCCCAGTATAAGAAGGACATTGAGCTCTTGGAGTGGATCCAGAAGAGGGCCAAGAAGATAATCAGAGTACTGGAGCATCTCCCCTGTGAGGACAGCTTGAGAGAGTTGGGGCTCTTCAGCCTGGAGAAGAGAGGGCTCTGGGGGGACCATATACTGGCCTTCCAGTACCTGAAGGAGGCCTACAGGAAAGCGGGGGAGGGATTTTTAGAAGGGCATGTAGAGACAAAATAAGGGGAAATGACTTTAAGCTGAAAGAGGGTAGATTTAGACAGGATGTTAGAAAGAAATCATTTATTATGACGATGGCAAGACACTGGAACATGTTGCCCAGAGAGTCTGTGGGCACCCACTCCCTGGAGGAGTTCAAGACCAGACTGGATGAGGCTTTGAGCAAACTGGTCTAGTGGAGGTGTCCCTGCCTGTAGCCAGGTGTTGAAACTAGATGATCTTAAAGGTCCCTTCCAACCCAAACCATCCTTCTTTGTTTTTTGGCTCAAAGCTTGCTTCCTGAGGTATTTCTTGTGATAAGACTGATTTGTCTAGGAGATAAGTGATGGGTGTTGCCATGTGGCAAGCAACATCACCGTGTGGACAATTTTAGCTATTTTCTAAGAAGATAGTGCTCAGGACAGTTTACTGGCGGAAGATCTGGCCTGTGATCAAATAACTCCAGCTTGCTATGGTAAACTGCCATTGTATCCTGTGAAGGCAAGATACGAGTTGGTGTCTCCCTTCTCCCTCTTATCTGCTGGCAAGGCCAGGTATATAGGAACAAAGGAGTTTCTGCTGACATCACAGAGCCAGAAGGTGCCACTCCAAGGAGAGGTGACTCAACCACTTTGGGTTTTGAGCTGTCACTCCAAAGACAGCTGACTCAACCACTTCGAAAGCACTGAAAAGGTGCCATCATTGCCATGGTCACCGTTGTTGTCATCGCGATGTCGTGATTGTCGTTGCTGTTGTCAACAGAACAACAATGACCCACCACTACTGAAGATCAAGGACTGAATTACGAACCAAACTGGATCCATGGTGGTGACTATCTCCCTCTTGCTTCCCATAAAGATTCCTTTCCAATCTTTTCTATCGCCCTCCTTCCCTTACCCATTACCCTAATTCATAATAGCGTCCGTCCTCTCCTTTCCCATCTCCCTAATTAACATCCGTAATAAATTGGTCATACCAACATTTGAACCATTGTTTCTTAATCTCACGCTGGGTATACAGATATTAAAAGAACCTCCTCTCCCTCCTATAAATTGGAGTGAGACAATTCTTGAAGCTAATATTGGGAATGATTGCTAAGGACTGATCACTTTAAATTTATATTGGTGATACCAGTGACTGATAGCAAGAACTAACCGTTATTAGAAAGACATTTATTAATGAATACTAGTCTAGGAAAGTTTAAAATTGCTATTATTTACCTGTCTTTTAATGACTCCCATCTCTTTTTCTTTAATTGTTATGTTAATGTGTATTCAATTGTTAAATGATCTTTTGTATTGTTTTGTATTAATTTCCACCTGAAACAAAAATCTGTACTGATATGATCATATTCCTATAGTAATTTGAGGATATAGAAATTTTGCTACAACTAAGTTCTTAGCTAAAGGTGCTTTCATGAGCATTATCTCTTGCAAATTTTCCTACATATCTATTTTAATGCAGTCTATATATAGTCTCTGTGTACTTATATGAGGACTCATTTAGGTGACTTTAAGAATCTACTACAACTGAAAGCTTAATGTTTCTAAGGCACGGAATGGAGAATTAGCTCTAAACATTTATTTTTTATTTATTCCCCTCCCCACCCCCCCAGTTAGAAAAATAGTTACAATCTATTTTTGTAAGACTTAAGATACTGGTGGTATTTAAAATTTATTTTATGTAGCATTTTCACTGTAGCATATATGGTGTAGAATTTAAGTTAAAGGTACAAAACTCAAGTTTGTGAAGTTTGTGTGTTATATTTGCTGTGTAGCTGGGTATCAGGAGTGGTGTCTGTTACTTGCTCTGCGCACTTTGGTTATTGATTCCTCAGGGATAGTAAGAAACTCCCTCAGCAAGACTTCTGCACTGACAATACATTGGTGTGAGACAAGATGATTGAATAAGCTCCTTGTGACCTTCAAAACAAAGTATTTTAGTAATTGGTGCAGAAGACTTTGAAGTGGGAGTTTTGGACTGTCTTGAAGATTTCCTCTGTTCTGTCTGTACTAATGTCACCTACATACATTGATTTAAATTCCAACTGCAGAATCTGTCCACTCCAGCATTTCCCTTGGGTTTTACTTGCTGTAGAACTAACAAAATGTATACAGATAAGGGACTTGCAAATGGTCAGTAGAAATTGTAGACCAATCTTTCACACATAGGAAAGACAGGAGATATTCTGTAATTCTGTGTAGCCAATATCTGGAACAGACATGGGACAATGGACCAGCTGGGCTTTATGAAGAGAGTAAAACAGGAATTTGGAAAGATATGATGCAGCTGAAGATACCTTTGCAAGGATGCATGCAGCAGAGGTTCCTGTTTCCATATGGAGAGGAATTGATTTCCCTGTTTGTTTTTTCATTCACAGTGCAAAAGTTATCCAAAACCATGATCACACAAAAATATTTTCTTCTGAACAAATGTTCTGTTTGTGTGTCTGTGCAATGCAGTCCAGATCATTCAACTGCCAATTTCCACATAAAATCTGCCACACAAATAACTAAATGTTTTCTAGCAAAAAATGAGCCAAGCTTTCCAGCTGCAAAAGAGCAATTATGGCTGGCTGACTCTATGCAGCATCAAGGTCACTTGGACTGTAGCGGTTGTTTTATTCTGCAGGTATTGCCTGGGGAAGAGCTGCAAAAGACTAAACTGTTAATTACAGAGAGTTGTTTGGCTCTGGATATTTTCATTTTGTTTCTATAAAATTAACAATGTGATACGCAATTAGAGTGATAATTTTTTTAAAGAGAAATAGTACTGTATCTCAAGATTTGATATAGATAACTATAAATTATCTTGTTCTGACTGAAAACTACCTGTCTCCTCAAGATGGAAGCAATCCCTTAAGTAAACATGGGCTCGAAGTACATTTAATCAAATTATTTTTCATAACTGTTCTGATGTTTCTATTGTTAGACATTTTCTGTGTTTTTCCATAACCTACAATACAAATCATTGTTTGATGTTCTACAATACAAGACATCCATCCAGTAAAACAGAGATGTCTAATAACAAACTATATAAATATTTAGGAGTGTAGATGACCCTGGAAGTATTCTCATATGTTCCAGTGGCACTTTCAATATAGAGGTTAATTCAGATTAGTGGAAAAACTGTATTATTATTATTATCTAGTATCTGAGACAGTTGAAATATTTTTCTATATTGTCTCTCAAATTAATGCCATAAAACATAATGAAGATTTGCCTTATGAAAATACTTCTAAGGAGAATAGGATTGTCCAGTTGTACTTAAAATATTTCCCCATATCTCATGATACGTCAACTTGATGATTGTAATAAAAAGTACTGAATGTAATGATGCATTTCTGGATGTCCATAAATTAATGACCAAACATGAAATTTTTCCAACTATCCAAGTATCTATGGGATTCATAATGTTCCTTGATATCATCTTCTCAGCCGTAGTTATGACTCAGCTGATGCAACAAAGGGCATTAATAAATCAAGTATTCTTCAAGAAATGACAGGAAATATGCAAAGTTCTGTATGACATTTTTGCTAACTGTAGTGGAATAATCTTCATTTACAACAGTCAAAATATAACAAGATTTTATTAAGCATCTTTATATGCAGGTTAACTTCTTATCTTTTTCCTGTTTTCAGTGAAGATTTGTTGATGGTAGGGTAGATCTAAAGATGGTAGGTAGATCTAAGGCTCATTCTTATCTAGCATGAGTCAATTGAAAAAAAAAATTTTTCTTTATATCACAGGACATGTGAAAAACATTAAACATGTTTTTGAGGACTGTAGTAGTTTTAGTAGCAGGGGCTGCCTCTGTAAGGTGAGGCTGGAGCTGCTCTGTTCCGCTGGCTCCAGTGGCCCCCCTGCAGTGCATGACTTGGTCCTGCAGCCAAGATGGTGGTGCCTTGGTACCTGTGTGGTACAATACCACACAGGTGGAATGAAGAAAAATGTGTAAGAAAGAAGAGATGCTGGGAATGAAGGAACAGATCTCAGTCTGGGAAGGAATATTCTTGCCATCCTACTCGCTTGATTCTATATTTAACTGACAATGAGTTAGTCTACTCTGCCTGATAGTAATTGGCAAGTGATCTCCCTGTCTTTATCTCAAATCATGAGCTTTTCCATCTTATTTTCTTCCCCATGTCCTATTGAGGAGAAGGAGTGAGAGCAGTTTGGGGGTCTGGCAGGCAGACAAGGCCAAGCCATCTGTAAAAACTAATGTAAAAATATAAATTTCCTAGGTAAATATAGACAGATATGCAACTTGCAACAAATTGCAACAATTTGCAGCATTTTAAGAATTGAAAATAACGCTGGTATTGTGAGAAATGTAATTTTACTACTTTATCTGATTAAACTTGCACAAGCATCTTTTGCTTTGATGCAACAAAGCCAGAACAATCCTAAAAGTAATATGGAAGCTTTCAGTAGTTAAAATTGTTTTTCTTTTGCTTGAAATAAATAAATAAATAAATAAATAAATAAATCGAAATGTATTCATTTGCATTCTACTAGAAAAGGAATATTTTAATTAAAATTTGTAGCCTTGTTCTTTTTCTGGCCTGAACTGCATTCCTCACAACCACAGTAAAATCTCAGCATGTCTACTTTGTACAGAGCAACTGATAGTTTATGGGCCTTTTACTCTCTTCTGGTAACTTGCTACTTATTTTCCTGCTGAGAAGAAGCTTTGATATTCCCACTCAGATTTGAGTTTTGTTTTATATAATCAAAACTGGTAAACAGGAAAGTTACTATGGTAGAAGAAGTTGATCTTCTACTGTGATTTTTGGTGAGGTGCTCAGAGTGAATGTATTCCACACTGAAGCAGGGAATTGCCTTAGCTGGTAGATTTGTCAGGGAGCAGCCATTGTCCTCCACATGGCAGCAGCATTCTGACATCACAGGGGCAGAGCCAGAGCACTGACAGGATCACTCCCTGTTTGTATAAAACCTTCCATTAAGGAGCTCAGCACTCAGGAGTGGAGTGAGCAGGAAGGGCAATTTGGTATGGTATGGCACAACAAATTGTGTGCGCAGACAGGCAAACAGGTAGTGGTGTGGTGATTTGTACAAGGCGGGTGAGCAGAGAGGGTGAAGAGGGCAGAGATACTTGGGAGATGGCTCACCTATTGGCCGCCTTCCAGACAACATGCCTTCTTTACATCTGTCTTTAAAAGTTAGATCAATTATCCTCCTCTACCTCCTGACCTGGAAATCTGGGATGGGGAGCAGAATAAACCCCCCATGACTCATGTGGATACAGTTAGAGACCTGCTACTCCACCTGATCTGCCACAGGTCCGTGGGACCAGATGGGATCCACCTAAAAGTGCTGAGGGAATTAGTGGAGGCAACAGCTAAGCCACTTTTCACCATCAGTGTTCCTGGAGTTGAAGATTGGAGGCTTGCCAGTATGACTCCCATCTATAAGAAGGGTCATAAGGAGTATATGGGGAGCTACCAGCCTGTCAGCCTTATCTTGGTCCCAGGAAAAATTATGGAGCAGATCATCTTGAGGGAGACCATACAGCATGTGCAGGACAACCAGGAGATCAGGACTAGCCAATAAGGGTTCATGAAAGGCAGGATTTTCTCGACCAGTCTACTGTCCTATAATCAAGTGACTCATCTGGTGGATGAGGGAAAGCCTGACGACGTAGTCTATCTAGACTTCAGCAAAGCCTTTGACGCTGTCTCAAACAGTACTCTTCTGGAGAAGCTGGCATCCTATGGCTTGGACAAATACATTTTTAGCTGGATAAAAACATAGCTGGATGGACAGGTCCAAAAGGTGGTGAATGGAGTTAAATCCAGCTGGTGACTGGTCATGAGTATTGTTCCTCAAGGAAATGTACGGAGACCTGTCCTGTTCAATATCTTTACTGATGTTCTGGATGAGGGGACTAGGTGCACCCTTAATAAGTTTGCAGATGACACTAAGTTGGCAGGAAGTATTGATTTACCTGTGGGTAGAAAGGCCTGTCAGAAGAATCCGAAAAGGCTGAATCACCGGGCTAAGGCCAGTGAGATAAAGTTCAACAAGACTAAGTGCTGGGTCCTGCATTTTTGTCGCAACAATCCCAGGCAATGATACAGGCTTGGAGCAGAGTGACTGAAAGACTGTGTAGAGGAAATGGTCATGGGGATATTGATCGATGCTCAGCTAAACATGAGTCAGTAGTGTGCCCAGCTGGCCAAGAAGGTCAATGGCTTGTATCAGAACCAGTTTTGCCAGCAGGAGCAGGGAAGTGACTGTACCCAGCCCTGGTGAGCCCGCACCTTGAGTACTATATTCAGTTTTGGGTTCCTCCCTACAGGAAAGACATTGAGGCCCTGGAAAATGTTCATAATAGGGCAGATGAGAGGTCACAAGCACAGGCCTTATGATGAGTGACTGAGGAAACTGGGACTGTTTAGAATGGAAGAGTCTCAGAGACCTTATTGCTCTCTACAGCTACCTGAACGGAGGTCGCGGCAAGGTTGGGGTCAGTCTCTTCTACTTGGTAACTAGAGATAGGACTAGAGGGAATGACTTCAAGCTGCAGCAGGGGAGATTCAGGTTGGATGTTAGTAAATAATTCTTCTTTCAGAGAATGGTCAGGTGCTCCTCCTGTTGCCCAGGGAGGTTGTGAATTCACCAGCCCTGAAAGTGATCAATAAAATTTTATATTTTGTACTTAGGAACTTGCTTTAGTGGGGCAATATAGGTGATAGGTGGGTGGTTGGAATGGATGATCTTAGAATTCTTTTCCAACCTTGGTGATTCTATGAAAAATCATGTCTGATTCTTAAAAGAACTCTCCAATAGTTAGCAAATGTACATATATCATTTCATTTTTATTTTGGATGTTTTCAGTGTTTTAGGACTCCGTACCTCCCAAGTCTGTGCCACTCTGAAAGCCAGTAATGAGTTTAGCTGGAACAATCCAACTTCCTCTCTGCAGAAATCACAAAAGCTTTTCAGTCTCACATATAGACTGCATGCTCTGCTTGTGTCGTGATGCCACACAGGAAGATATTTGAAAGCATCTGCAGAGTGTCACTGAGCTGATTTCTGTGCCACCACTGTATGTGCAGTACAAATCTATTAAAGCAAGTGGAGTTAAACTCAATTTATTCTGTGGAAACAGAAAATGTTTCCTAATAATTGTATAAGAATAAAGATATATAATAATTAGCATAAATTAAATAGAGTACACCATGACAAATAAATGAAATTTCTTTATTGTAAACAGTAAGGTAATGCAGAAGGAAGATTCAGCCCTTAAATATCCAGTAAGACAGTTTTATATAGTTCTTCATAATGGGTTCAATGATTAAATATATGTAAGATTAGTACTATAGCTAGACTTGGAACAAAATTAAGAAATTAACCATTAGTTCTCAGTCTTCACATTGTGGTGTTTCTCTGTTCATAAAATCAAGATAAAACAAAACAAAAACCACACCAATTTGTTAAAGGAGACTCTGTCCTTTCCAATAGGAGAATTAAATAAATCACTCCAGTCTGCTACCAGCATATTACATCTTTTAAAATAAATATATATATATAATAAATGGTTTGCAAAACATATCACATTCTAAATAAAATTTGGAGTATAGATATCAAAATGAAGTATAAATGCCAAATATTTGACAAGGCATTTTGGGGTTTAAGGCTCTTAGTACTGGCCAGAGTAATGGAAAGTATTAGTAACTGCAACTTTTCACAGCAGAGACTAAATAGAAAGGCTGCTTTGAAAGTAATGCCTCCTACTGTATTATGTTGACCCACAATGACAGAGGTGGATGGTCATGGTATGGGAGTAGAGGCTGAACTTTCCTACCAATATTCTGTTACATTTTGTTGCTCTGTGACAGATGGCAGCAGAGGAGAAGTCTGGCAAAATTGTGTCTGAGATGGATGTACATATAAAGCTAAGGTGTATACTGAATTCCTCCACACAGAAAAATAATGGCATTCATTGATATTCATTGATGCTTGGTGAACACTTATGGAGATGAAACAGTGAATGTGAGGACAGTGAAGTTGTGGGTGGTGCATTTTAGCAGTGGTGACAGTGACAGTGTCACATCTGCTTTCGCTGATTTTTATGAACAGGCTCTTGTTCATTGTTGGCAAAAATGCATAGTACATGGTGTCAGCTACATTGAAAAATTGTGTTTCATAGCTGAGAGTGCTCTGTCAAATAACGTTGTTGTGTTATTTTTTTCTATTTTAGTTTTCATAAAAAATAGGAGGCATTACTTTTGGAATGACTCACATTCTGGTTCTGTGTATGCTGTGTACAAAAATAATAGTTCTATTTGTGTGCAAAAAATGGATATATGAAAGAGATTGTGAAACTGAAATCTCACAAATGTTTTTTGTTATTATTTTCAGAGAAATTTAAGATTTTCAATACTTGAACTGCTACAGAAATAAATTGAGATGTCATATAACTGAGGTGTAAAAATTAATTTATATGGCACATTCAATGATTCAAATGAAAGTTCAGATGCACTTAGTTACACCATAAAAAGCTTTACTTAAATAAGGATCTAATAAAGCTGGGAAATAATACACTTCATGTTCCAGTTCTCACACTGTTTAGATATACCGGATGGGATTCAACCATACATGTATTAGAAGAAGAAGTTCCTGTTTTTACTTCACTTGCTGATGCATTTGTTATATCCTATTGTACCCCTCTCTGATCTCACTGTGACTCTTTGGAAATAATGTAGGATATTCAAGGACTTAGTGCAATTATATTACAACCTTATCAGCATTTATATCTTCATGTCTAAGATCATTCTTACATTGTTAAGACAGCCAAATAAATCAGTAAAAAAATGATGTTTACTTTGAGTATACACTTATCTAAAGTGCAGTTTAACATAACTAGGCATACATAGAAAACAAAGACTTTGATAAGAAGTGTTGGACAGCAAAAGTGTCAAGCAAAGATTTCAGTGGTACCATTCCAATGAAAGTAAATGCAAAACTTGAGCTGGAAATTCTGAATTTCTAGTAGGTCTGCATTCATACAGACTTTCAAGTATGGTGAATTTACTTTTTCAGCAACAGGATTTCTTAATGCCAATGCTCATATGATTCTTAGAGTAAGAAACTTGCTCAAGAAAGGATGAGAAAATGGCTTCTTTCGGTGAGTCTATACTCCTATGCTTTTACTTCTGCTGTAGTAAGAGGAAGACCCTGAGGC
This sequence comes from Perdix hodgsoniae, assembly GCA_035772895.1. Classification (NCBI taxonomy): domain Eukaryota; kingdom Metazoa; phylum Chordata; class Aves; order Galliformes; family Phasianidae; genus Perdix; species Perdix hodgsoniae. The sequence goes on from JAPSGF010000004.1 coordinate 31,609,057, forward strand.
CGCTCTGTACTGCTTTGAAGCCTGTATTGTACATCTGCATGTGTATCTGATGTCTATCCAGGGGGGAAATTAAAAATTATTGATGCTTCACACAAAATTGGTCTCATATCCCTTATACAAGGCTCCTATATATCTGTTCTGGCCAGTGTAACTGTTATTTTGGGCTACATAGATAGATTTTCAGGATAGGTAAATATTATTTCAAAACTTAAAAACATCAATGTTTAATTATTTTCTAGGCTGTGCTGAAATACTTGCCTTTACACAATGAAATATAGAGGTAACATTTCAGGTTCTCTTCTCTTCTCTTCTCTTCTCTTCTCTTCTCTTCTCTTCTCTTCTCTTCTCTTCTCTTCTCTTCTCTTCTCTTCTCTTCTCTTCTCTTCTCTTCTCTTCTCTTCTCTTCTCTTCTCTTCTCTTCCCTTCCCTTCCCTTCTCTTC